>JAGFMF010011660.1:1417692-1559912 GCA_019455555.1 Galemys pyrenaicus | reverse complement strand
AATAAGCTCAAGGAATTGGGCAATTATAACCAAAAGCAAACAAAAAAACTCAACAAGACCAAAAAGCCAAGATAAACCAAAGGGACCATGGGGGGAGAGGGGAAGGGGAGAGAGCAAAGACAGGGATGAGGCCAGAGGGTGCACAAGGGACTGAGGTGATGGTGCACCGGTGAAATGGTGGTGGGTACTCCCTGGGGACTACAAATGATGTCAAATATAATTAATTAAAAAAAAAGAGAGAGAGACACACACACACAAAAAAAAGACACTTCTCCAAACAAGGCACCCAGATGGCCAACAAGCACATGAAAAACATTCATCATCACTAATCATCAGGGAACACCATCTCACATCTATGAAAATGACCCATGTCAAAAAGACCTTAAACAAATATTGGTGAGGCTGTGGAGGAAAAGGAACCTTATTACACTGTTGGTAGGAATGTTGACTGGTTTGGACCCTATAGAAAGCAGTATGGGGGGGGGGGGGTTCCAAATTATTTAAAATAGATCTACTATACAATCCAGTAATCCAATCTTAGGTATCTACTCCAAGGATGCTAAAACACTAATTGAAAGGGATAGATGCACTCCAGTGTTTACTACAGCACTATTTACTACAGCCCAGTAATGGAAACAGTCTCAGTGTCCACCAACAGATGAGCGGGTTAAAGAGCAGTGGCATATATACACAATGCAATACTGCTCAGCTGTTTGAAAAACGGGTAACTCTTGCCATTTCCAGCAACATAGATGGTACTAGAGGGGATTGTGCTAAGATTATGCTAAGAAAAAGAAAGACAAACACCATATGATTTCACACACATATAGAATATAGAGAAATAAAGAACAAACGAAACTCTACCCTAGAAATCTGACTGTAGATATGAGGGGAGGGGAGGGTTGGGGAACAAAGAGGGAAAAATGCCGGTGGACTACGGAGGACTATCGGTGGTGGGTGTGGTAGTTACATACATCTGAAGAGGTGTCGCCCTGTCCCCCTAAGTCGTATACAGTGCTGTAAACCAACCTTATCTGGGGACTGAGAACAAAGAAGGCGGGAACACGGGAGCTAGGGCAGTAGACTACGGAATCTTTGGCGGCAGGGGGCACTATTTCAACGATTCCTGGAAGCGGGGACCCTACACTTGTGTAATGGAAACAATGATGCACACCAATATTAAGTCCATGAAAAATATTTTTAAAAAAATAAAATGTAAGTCATAAAAAATTAAAATAAAAAAACATATTGGAAGGTTATCTTCAAATAGGGTGAGAGAAAGTAACTATCAACCTAAAATTCTTTACCCACCAGAAATTTTTCTTTCGAAAATGAAATATAAAAATTTGGTGAGAAAACCGAACAAAAAATCTGCTACTTAAGACTCCCACACAAAGAAATCCTAAACTTTGTACCTTCAAGCAGAAGAAAAATGGTCCCAAATGAAAGGTCTAAATGTGAGATAGGAGGGTGAAGGCAGATAGTGGAAAACAGTTGACAAAATCTACACAATAACTATCTAAACAATAATAATGATGGAATGAAAAATTGTCTAGACCTAGAGTGTTGGACTGTGGTTTATAAGCTTGGAGGTGAGTAATCAAATTCTTCAGGGAGGTCCCGCCACCAGGCCGACCCCGAGCATGTGCTGTGTGATGGAGTCGCCACTCCCTCCAAAAGCAGGGCACTTGATGTGTTCAGGAAGAACCTAGGACATGGTTTCCTGCAGTACTTCGGCTCTTCCCCATTCCACTGTTACTTCTCTGCTGTGCTCACTGCCTTCTTTTCTTAGCTACAGGCATGATATCCTGCTTTTGTAATTCAGCAAGGCAGATGGTGTATCCCAACCAGACTCTGGCAAAAGAAGGGAAAAAAGAGGGAGTCTGCTGTCAAAGCTCCTGCTCGTGCCTCTCTGTTTTCCAACTGGGCTGCTTGGACCATGTTTACTGCAGATGTTTATGGCCTCCCAAGAGGCCCCAACAAGCAGCAGAAACACTCTGAGATCCTCTGAAGTGCCTACCAATTCCCTGAAATGCCTGTCTCAGTAACCACATAACAATTTAACCAACTGCTTCGCTACCACATTACAAGGGGCATCAGCTTTCCAGCTACAAAGGAAATTTCCTGCAGCCCATTCTTCCTCAGCCAGCTCGATAATGCCACCTTTCAGAGCTTATTACTCGCAGATACCCCAATTCCAGCTACGAATTTCTGCCGCTTTGGGTATTCTTATTTGCAAGTAAAAGAAATATCAACACAACTCAAGAGTGCTTAGTCAAGAAAGGAGATTTATCAGCTTACAGCGTTGGAAGAGCTCAAGGTCCAGAGACTTAAATAGCTCTCTTAGACCTGTTTTTTGTCCAGCTCAGACACAACCTTAGTTCTCTCATAGGTCACGCTCATTCTCCAACTATAAATGGTGAAACCAGAAAAGGCAGCCACAAGCAGCGCACCTAACATTATCTTTGTTTACATTCTTTAAGTATTGAGTTTTGTGAGTGATGCTGTTGGACGGTGGTGGCGGCCGGCGTGGATCCCTGCCTGGTGAAGGTCCTGTTCTAGCAGGGCATCCAGACAATAAACCAGCATACCAAGAGGTACTGAAAAGAGCTACACAGTGTTGGGGGGCACCTCCTGCTGGCCTAAGGGTTGTCTCAGCTCTGTCACCAAGATGGCCTGAATTCATTCACCCACAAGGGAGGTGACCACATGGCGCAGCAGACCTCTCCTGTCTCCCTACTGCTCCCCTCAGCAGTGTATTTCAGTCAATCTGCCTGTTCTGCTCCCCGCTCTGTCTCTGGTGAATGCTCTCAGTGACTCCCACCCCTCTGGCCTGCACTCCAGTTCTTCAACAAAATAAATGAAGATTTAAAAATAAAAAACTACACAGTGTGGTAAGTGCCATCGAGGAACTAACTATGATAGTAAACAATGTGGAGAGCTAGTTATAGAAGGTGGTCTCAAAATCTTAGGGGAGAGACCCTGTCTTCCCCCATAACCACAGAACAAATGCTATGGGAACAGGATGCCAGATTTATAAGGGAAAAAAATCACAGCATGGTCAATGAACTTCTGGCACTAGGCAGCCTATATTTTATCTGGCAAGCCTGGAGGAGAGAAATGTGATTCTCGTTACTAAGTTCCATGCCCCTCCCCTTGGGCCAATGCCTCGGGCAGCGATGCACAGAAAACACCAGGATTGACAGCCCTGTCCCAGCTGCAGGGGGTGGAAAAGGACAGTTCCTCAGTGAACATAAGTCTGGCGATAAAAAAAACAGAGACGTGTGCTCCCCCCACAGCTTACTAAAGGCCTCTGGCTGTGATGGGGGGCATTCGTTATGTAGCGTGGGTGTGTTTGCTTCCCCTTTCCTCCTGCCACTAGACTCCCACCCAGACTTGGCTCCTGATCATGCCGAGTGCACCCACTGCAGTGAGTCTGAGAATCTCAGCCACCAACAGGTGAGGGCCGTCACCGGCCAGCATGGCAGCATGGGAAGGGTGATTCTGTGTGGCTTTCAGGCTTGGCCACATGTTAGAATCACTCTGGAAATTATCTAAAAAGCATGTTGTCTGGTCCCACCCCAGAGCATCTGAATTTTTTGGGTGATTCAGAGGCACCAGGATTTTTTAAAAGCCTCCCAGGTGGCTCAGCCAAGCATGGGACACACCCTTATGGAGAAAGAAGCCCAAAAGGAGAATAGGGCCTGGGGCTTCTCCTGCAGGCAAGTGATGGGAGAGAAAGTCAAGGATTGATCCTCTGGAGGACGGCACAGCATTTTGGGTAAGAATCTAAAAAGGATATACAGTGAGATATGGAATCTAAATTTAAGAATCTAAATCCTATACAAAAAAACTGCAACAAAAACTTTAGAATGAGAAAAGCTTTTGCATGGTAGAAAAATGGGTTACTAGTTTCTGCTTCATGTTACTCAAATTTCATTCTTCTCCCCAAAGTAAAAAGACATGATTTTTATAATTCGAAATTTTTAAATTTTTAGATAAAAAAGTTATAAACCTCTTAGATTATACCCAAGGCTTCTATGCTTTTTCTCCCCATGGTAAACAGACACTACTTTTATAATTCAAAAATTTTTCATTTTTAGATAAAAAATTATAAACCTCTTAGATTATATCCGAGGCTTCTATGATGAGGTCCTGCCTATACTTTTCCCATCTCCTTTGCCCCACACACCCAATGAGCCAGCCCTTGACACTTCCTAATCTAACATTGACTTACCCCAGTCACTCTAGATAGAGTCTCCCTTAGCTCTATAAGTGGGTATGGGTGTTTTTTGTTTTTTTTTAAGATTTATTTATGCATACAAGAACTGGGGTACAGGCCAGAAGTGTTGGGGGTGAGAGGATTCACCAGAGCCAGAGCCAGGAACAGAACAGGCAGATGGACTGGGGAGCAGCGGGCGAGGCAGGAGAGGTCTGCTGGGCCATGTGGGTCCCCTCCCTGGCTGGGGATCGAACACGTGCTGCAATGACTGTGGATGCTTCACAGTGTGGTGCTTAACCCCTTGCGCCACCAGGGAGGACCCTATAACTGATTTTTCATCTTCAAATTAGCTCATGCCTCTCCCCAGTGAAGCCTTCCCAGAAAGCCAGATAGGAATACTCTTCTCCCCTCTTCCTGCTCTGAGGCTCCCGGAGAAGAGCCCCATAGAGGGATGCCCTCCTCCATCACAGAAGCAAAGGTCCTGTCACAAGCCCTGAGTGGGAAACGCCATTCCCATCCACAGTACGTGGCTTTGCCCTCACCCCTTGCAGAGCTGAGCCGGAGTCAGACACCGCTGCATTCCTTAGCCGCTGGACCGTGCTCCGCTGGAGACAGAAAGAAATCCAAGCATTTGCGCCAGTTCATTTAGATCTTAGCAGAGCATAAAATGAACTCTAGGAAATTATGAAAACATGCAATCTGTAGGTCTAGCCACAATAAACAGTGTCTGCCAGTCAAGGCGGGACCCCCTTAGCACCAGTTCACAGGCAGTGGCTCCCACACCTCCTCTCCTCCTCACTGGGTTCCTGTGAGGCTCCCTGGAGGTCTGAGAACGGGTGGCAGAAGCAGCACCCACAGCAGAGAAGTACCTCGCTTGTCTGCATCTCCTGAGTGCCTGGCCCAAATCTAACACGAAGGGACGATCCACGCATGCCCACTGGGGGTGAGGGGGGGGGGTAAAACGCTGTCAGCAGGACTGGCCACGGCTCTGAGGCTCCCTTCACCACTCAGGAGAACCAGACCTGGTCCTGGCTCAGCCCACTGCCTCCAAGCACAGGAGAGATAATAACCAACGAGCTCAGAGGAACGGATGAGGTTCCCAGGGATGGGAAAGGGTGGAAACCCTCTGAGACCTCAGACAGTGAGTCCTACCTGCAGAGATGGCTTCCCCAGGAGGCACTTGTGGGGTGAGTCTTAAGGGATGAAGAGCAATTCTTGGATCAAAGGGGAGAGGGGAGTCTATCATAGAAAGAGTAAAGGGTAGGAAGTGCAAAGGTGAGAGAAGTAGGCACAGGGTTGGGGATCCTGGATTCTTGCCCTAGTGTAACAGGGTGGTCCCAGGAAAAGGGGAAGTTCCCAAAATCCTGGTTCCACCCTAAGTGGGTGGAGCTGAGGATAAAAAGATTTCTGCAGAAAAGAGAAAAGAGAAGAAGGGAAGATGGAGAACAGCAAGGAGACCTGGATGGGGCACGTGGAGCAGAGGGACATGTGAAGAAACTGTGCTTGCTTTTTGGTCTTGGACTGGTTGAAACAGTTGGGGTGAGAGACCCGTGGGAAGGTTAACCATGGCAGCTTTCATCATGATTTTAATATTTCTCTTTTCCTCCCAAATTTGTCTGACTCTTTCTGACCCTTTTCTATAGGTCTCTACTGAAAGGTCCTTTAAATGTGTGCCAGGTTTTTGGGCCTTGCTTTGGGCCAATCCTATTTGGTTAAACTTTTACTCTCAAGGAAATGGGTAACTTTAGATGCTTCACTTAGTAACTATAGTCTTTGTTCTTTCTTTATTGTATCCTAGTTGTATTAAAGTTCCTTTCCATTAAAGGTTTTGTATGTTTGTCTTAATGCTGCGGATGGCAAAACCCATTCAGAGAGGGCAGGCTTGGGGGTTCTAAGTGCTCCTCTCCCTGCCCTGTAACACTAGGAAGGAGGAGCTGCTGGGAACAGGGGAGGGCCCCATCCAGGTCTGTGTTCTACAGAGATCCTCCTGGAGGCCGCTATGGACAGTGGCACCAGCAGCAAAGAGCCTGGGGCTGCTGCAGTGTCCAGCTCTGAGCTGAGTGCTGGAGCAGGAGGGAAGACACCAGAGGGCACTTTCTTCCCCCAAAAGGAAGGAGTAAGCCCAGACACCCAGGGGATGCCATGTTGCCTGGTAACGCAAGGTGTGGGGTAACACAGCCCATATTCACGGCTCTGGGTAACCTCCCTTCTGCCTGGCTTCAGAGCTGCCCCAGGGCATGGCCCCACACCCCTTGGAGCCTCCCAAACCTCATAGGTTCCTCAGGGCAGCCCCTCACCCCCACTCCTCTCCTGCCTACACCACAGCCTGCCAGGGTCTCTGCTCCTGAGATTCTTCTTCCTCCTGCTAAAATGGGTGGGAGAGCACTGTGTTCAGACTCACAGTCTTCACCGTCCCCGGTACTGAGTACGGTGTGGTCCTAGGGCGGTGACTTCACCCCCCGAGCTTAGTTTTCCCATCTACAGAGGAGATGATAACATATTACAGGACAGAGAGACGGAGCAGCACTGATAGACAGAAGGCTCCTAGTGCGTGCTTGGCACTGAGTAGGGACTCAAGAATCAGTAGTTGCTGTTGTGATAATCCACAGATTTCCCATTGCCCAAAGCCCTGTTACAGCCACCTCTTCCAGAAAACATGCCTGATCACTCAGCCCAGCACTTCTTCCTCTCTTGGCTCTGGCAGTCCTTGCAGTTTGCCCTGCCAACCTAACACCTGACTCCTCACTTTCATATGTTGGACACTGGCTCCTGCCTCCCTCATGCACAGAAAACCCTGCCTCCCTAATGCATAGATAATGCATAGAGCAGAAACCACCTCCTCTTCCTCCTCTGTCTCCCCCACAGTGCAGGGCTTCACACATAGTAGGTCCTCTGGTAGGCAGATGGAATGAGGTTAACTCACTGAAAGCTGGAAGTCTGGCGATAGGGAGCTAGAGAATGCTCTGGAGAGGATATGACAGAAAGGGTGAGACATTGAACAACAGATCCACAACAGTCCCAGTATGTTTCCTCGCTTCTTTCCCTACGAGGCCACTGGCAGAGTGATGAATGTTCCAGGAGCCGCACATTATTAATCACCTTAAAAGCAAACATTCATCTTGCTGCAAGATTTTTACTTTTCTCCTCTAATAATGGATTAAAATGCCTGGATATTAATGGGCCAGATAATTTACGTTTTGCTTAAGCAGAAAAAACAAACCATCAGGCCCTCATGGCAACACCACTTTCCGACAGATTGAGAGATAGGCTGAATAAATTGCTGTAACTAAAGCATGCACGTACGCACGCTCAGCCACCGATACATGACAGTCTGCAAACAGTTTGCAACGAGCGCTATATGATTTCTGTGACAAACACCCATGCACCCTCAGGGATTTTCCTCTCCTTGCCTGCCTAGTCACTTGAGCAACTAAGCCACAAATCCCTGGACAGCAGCCCTCTCTGTGTACAAACTGTGACCTCAGCCCTGAATTAATCAGTCCTGAGGCTTCAATCTGTGGAGGTTCCAGCACCTCCAACAGGCAGCAGGATGGGCCATGGGCTTTATCCTCCTCTTCCACCTGCTCTCCTGACCAAAATAGTGAAAAGAGGTTTCCTGAGAGGCGGTCACAGGAAAACTCTTTGTTTGAACATCCATGACAATATACGCCATGGTGGACTGTCTGTCTCAGATTCCAGTCATGGCTGAAATATTGCCATCAGCCAGGATGCAGAGTGGAGGCAGGAGACCAGAACACTTATTTCTGTACTTATACCAACTTCCGGGATGACCTGGACCAATTTCTTACTGTTCTCTAGGAGTCAGGTATACCAGCTGGACATGAATGTTTGCCTTTAATAATAACTCTGCCATTTTGAGTTAAACAACCCCTGGGTTTTAACAGCCACATAGGGTAAGAACATCAGGTAATGGAGCTGAGCAGTGAAAGAGTGGTTTAAAAGTCCCCAGCCAAACTACCCCTCAGCATGCGCAACCCCAGGTGAAACTCAGACTGAGGGTGCACCTCAAGACCCTCATGGAAGGCTCCAGAACAGACCCTGTCTCACTGAGCATGCTCAGTTCTAAAGAAAGGTGGTACCAGCACACATATTCACAGGACAACGTTCTATCTGCTCATGGAAGTCTATCCACTCACCCGAAGCAAACCAGGGATAGACGAGATACACAATAATCCTCTGATGACTATTTGAAGCAAACAGATTGAATAATCTGAGCCAACGCTCACCGTGTTCATCTACTGGTTTGGATAGGTCTGCTTGTGACATACGTGGGTTTTGAGTAAGAGTGTTACACTAACTTAGTTCTCTGCAAATAAAGTCTCATCAACCAAACCCTTCCCCAAAACAGAGGTAGTCCATCCTCACACTCATCATATCCTATAAGAATACAGATTGAACAACTTGACCTACATAATATTTGTAGCTCACTCCATCTGACAGCAGACTTTACATTCTTTTCACATACACAGGAACAGACACTAAGACAAGCCATATCCTTAGTTCTAAAGCATATTAAGACTATTTAAAAAGATTGAAGTCATACAAGTTATGTCCGATGATATAATGGAATTAAATTTAAAAGTAATAACAGTAAGTCATCTAGAAAAATCACCAAATAGCAAAAAAATGAAGCAAAACACTTTAAAATAATCTGTAGATCAATGAAGAAATAACGAAGAAAATTGAAAAATGTGTCAATAATTGTATAATGAAAGCAAAACATGGAAAAATTATAGGATATAGCTAAAGCAGAGGTTAGAAGAAAAGTTAGAGCTTTACGTCTGTATTAATAAAGGAAAAAAGGTACAAAAAAAATCAACGACCTACACTTTCACCTATTGAAACAAAAGAGAAGAGCAAATGAGATGGGAAACAGTAAAAAGAAAGAAAATCAATGATATAAAAAATTGGCCAAACAATAGTGAAAATCAGTGGTCAAGTTTGTTTCTTTGAAAAGATTAATATAATTGATAGCTTCCTAGAGAAGACTAACCAAGAAAAAAGGGAGTAAACACACATTATCAATACTGAGAATTAAGAAGAGGATATCATGTCAAATTCTTTATCTTTAAAAGAACATTAGAAAATCTTATGGACAAACTTATGCCAATAAACTGATAACTTAGATGAAATAGATAAACTTCCTTGAGAAAGATAACTCACCAAACTAACATTACATGAAAGTATAAATCTAAATAACCTTACATATACAATAATTTTTAATTCAAAATCAAAAACTTATCCACAACAAAAACTCCAAGTTCAAGTAGATCTGACAATAAATTTTATCAAACATAGAAGAAATAGCACCAACATTAAATTCTTTCAGAAGAATCAAAGTGAATAAAACCAGAATAATCTTGACAGCAAAAACTGGCAAATACATGAAAATAAAATTACAAATCAATATTTTATGAGTATAGAGACAAAACCCCTTTTTAAACTATTAGCAAATTAGACAGTGGTGTATAAAGTGTAATGCATCGTGACCAGATGGTGTTCAGTACATGAAGGCAAGGTTCATTTAACATTTGGGAAATGTTTGAAAGAAAATCAAGTTAAAAACATTTCAAAAAAATCAGTGAGATTTACAAAATTAAAAAAATATAGGAGAAAAGTGTCATTCACATCATTGACCGTATAAAGGAGAAAAATCAAATGAAATATAATTCAGATAAAGCATTGGATAAAATTCAATATATGTTATGGTAAAAATAAAGGAAACTATAAAGTGATTTTCTCAACCTGAAGGAGATACCAATTAAATAGTTAAAGCTAACAGCATCCTGTTTAATAATGAAACATTGAATGAGTTCCTCTAAGATCAAAATTGTTAGACAATTATCTTCAATATTGTACTAGAACTTTAACCGGTGTAATTGGAAAAGAAAAATAAATAAAAACATGAAAAAACTATCATGATTCATAAATGCTGTGGATATATATAGGTATTCTATGGAATCTACCATAAAATACTAGAACAATAGTGTGTCAACATTGCTCTATAAAATACCACTATAAAAACAAATTATTATTTTACATATTAGCAACAAAGAAATTGGAAAACTAAAACCTTTTAAAAAACATTCACATTAGAATTAATAAAAGTATGGTTAGGGATGAATCTAATGAACAAGGTGCAAAATAACTATACTGACAACTATAAGACATTGATGAGGGAAATTAAAGATCTAAATATCAGAAAATATACCATCTTCATGGATTAGATAACTTGATTTCACTAAGATGTCAGTTCTATCTGAATTGATCTATAGACCACAATCCAAAAATCCAAGAAAAACATTTTGAAGAAAATGACAAGTTGATTCTAAAATTGATACAGAAATTCACGGTACCTAGAATAGCCAAAACAGTTTTGAAAAAGAACAAATTGAAGGACATTAACTAATTTCAAGACTTTCTGTAAGGCAACAATAATTAATTCAGCATGGTTTTGGTATAAGAATAAAGAAATAGGTCAGCAGAACATAATAGGAATTTCAAAAATTAGACCCACACATAGGGCCAATTAATTTTTGACCAAGGCAATTCAATAAGGGCAAGGCAAGTCTTTCTGCAGATGGTGCAAGGGCAATTGGACATCCACATAAAAATGTTAATCTCAATTCCTACCCATTCCAAACGCAAATATTATAGCTAAACATAATGCTAGAACCATAGGATTTCCAGGGAAAGCATAAGGTGTTATCTTTGAGATCTGGGGCAAGTGTGACATAATAGAGAAAAAAAGATATATACATACATATATCTATATATTTGAGATGTGTATACACACACATACACACATACACATATATATATTTGCGATAGAACTTTATTATGTATTTCCCTGGCACAGAGCTTCTAAATCTCTTGGAGTTTTTCAGGTGATGGGAATGTCTTTAGTTTTAATGATGTGATCGGATGGGGACTGTTCATCTGAAAGACCAAGCATGATTAGAAGTTTAGAATTTTTCGCTCCCCTGTCCCTCCTGTTCTTCAGAGAGGAGCTGGAAATTGTGTTAGGGATTGATCGATCAATCGGTGAAATCGCTATAAAAATCCCCGAAGTGCAGGTTCTGGGACTTTTGTGTTGGTGAACATGAAGAGGTGCCAGAAGAGCGGCAGTTTCAGAGAGCAGGAAGCTCACGCCCCTTCCCACATACCCTGCCCTGTGCATCTCTTCCAAGTGGCTATCCCTAAGTGATACCTTCTCATAATGAACCCCTCATCTAGTCAGTGAACTACTTTTCCTGAGTTCTGTGAGCTGCCCTAGCAAGTTAACCAGACCTCAGGAGGGGGTCATGGGAACCTTGGAGCTACACCAGTCAGAAGTACAGGTAACAACCTGGACTTGTAATTGGTGTCTGAAGGGGTTGGGGGGCAGTCTTGGAGGACTGAACCCCTCATCTGTTGGGAACTTATGCTATGTCCAGGCAGATGATGTAAGAACCGAGTTGAAATATAGAACACGCTTCTAGTGTCGCAGAGAATTGCTTGGTGGGGGAAATGCCAAGGTATTTGGGGGTCAGAGTGTGAGACATGAAATGCTCTGTGTGAGTAGTTTAAAGGGGAAACACAAGAAGAGCCAGTTTTTCCTAGTTACAAAGGCATCTTAAAACAAAGAAAATAATAATCATAAAGGAAAAAATTAGCAAATCAAAATTACAATTTCTGCTCATCCAAACACACTATTAATCAAATTAGTTGGCAGACTAACAACTACGAAAAGTATTCACAACACATATATCCAACAAAGGGTGCATAGCCAGACTATGTAAGGAATACTACTAATCAACAACAAAAGATAAGTAACAACTTTAAAATTGGGCAAACACTTGAAAAGACGTCTCACAAAGGAAGAGGGTTGAATGGCCGCTAAGACATGAAAAATGCTCAATATCAATATTCATCAGCAAATGCAAATTAAAACAAAAAGATACATTTCATACCTACCAGAATATATTTTCCATGACAGTAAATGGGCACAAGGAACCTTTGGGGGAGATAGAACTCTTCCAAAACTGGATGTAGTGATGGTTGTACAACCGTATAAATTTTAAAATATCATTGAACCATCACAATGGGTGGATTTTTATGAAATGTAAATTATTCCTCTTTAAGTTCCTACATTGCTGCTGAAAGCATTAGTCATACATTACAATTTAAAGACATAAGTATGTGATGAAATTGTAAAGAAAAACTAGAGAATGATAAACATAAAACCCAAGGTAGTAATTACCTCTGAAAGGGGGAAGATGGGTTATTATGAGGGCAAAGAGGGAACTTCTCTATATAGCTGACCTTGAACAACTCAGGTCTGAACTGTGTGGCTCAAATTGTGTTTGAACTTAAATGCAGATTTTCTCATAAACACATGACATAATCTTAATAGTATTGATAAATACAGTCTAGTACTAAAAATTTACTTTCCCTTCCTTATGGTTTTGATAGCATTTTCTTTTCTCTAGTTTATTATAAAAATACAGCATGTAATACATTCAACATAACAGAATATGTGTTTATCAACTGTTTATGTTATTGGTAAGACTTCCAGTCGAAAGCAAGTTATTAACGGTTAGTTTTGGAGGAGTCAAAAGTTACACGCAAACTTTCAACAGGGGCTGGCGCCCTCACCCGCAGGCTGTTCAAGGGTTACTGTATTAGGTAGGTGTCCACTGTGTTGATAGTTTTTATACCTTACTCATGGTTTAAAATGTCTGTTTCCAACCTATCATTAATAAAAGCAACTTAGAGTAAGTGCTAAAGGAGATATTAAGCATAGAGTTGATAAGAATATGTGTTCTAATGACAAACTGCCCAGTCTGGAGTTGGAGGACTAAGATGTAACCCCATCTGAGAAACTTGATAATAGTGCCAAAGACAGAGTTTGAAGACAGAGACAAGAGCCAGCAGGGGCAGAAGTGGTGGGAACTGGAAGTGGGTAGTGAAGAGAAAGAGATAATGAGTTGGCTGGAGATCTAGGCCTCTCCATTTTGGGTGGGCAAGGAGGCAAGGCAACACACACTTGATTTCTCCCAACATCATGTGATGCTGTTCAGATGCCATACCTTAACTCTTCAGTGGAGACGGTCACACATCTTCCTGAGTTCACTGTCAGGTCTTTTCAGAGAAGGCACATGAAGACTCTGAGAAAGATGCCCTCTTGCTAGGGATCGCTGGGCAAAGCACAGCCGCTGCACAGCTCCATGTGGGAGCCTAACTTAATAAGCTTAACATACTTCTGAAGCTGTTATAACAAGGAGACTCGCAAAATGGTGATGGTACAAGCACAATAGGCATCTGTTCCTGCCTCCTAGTCCCAAACCAAGGAAGGTGGTGCCTCCCCTTCATCAGGGGTGTAGACCCCCTGACTCCTTTCATCTTAGGGCTTCTCTATCCTATGGGGTCCTACTGTCATCTGCTGCTAGCATGGCAAAGAGGAAGAAGAAGACAGGGGAGACACATCTCTTTTTTGGCCCAGTGACCTTAGGGCAGACAAAATTTTCTTAGGTAAGACACAAAAGAATAAACCATCAAGGAAAAAGTTGACAAATCAAAAAAGGTACAGCAAAATGAAAAATTTCTCCTTTTCGAAAGATACCATTAACAAATGAAAAGAGAAGCTACAAAGAGACTTTTGTAATCCATATAGATGACAAAGGACCTGCATCCAACAGAATACATGAAGAACTCAAAACTCAGTAAGAATAAGATTTTTTAAAATGTCCTGAATGAGCAAAGCTTTAAAACACTCACAAAAGAACATAGACAATGACCAAGAAGTACATCAAGGATGTTTGATATGATTAATCTTCAAGGAAATGCAAATTAAAACCACAATCAGATCCCAGAATGTTTAAAATGAAATGGACTGTCTTTATTCAGTGTTGGAGAGAGTGAGGCATAATGGGAAGTCTCTCTTACATGGCAGAGTCTAGAATGGTTCAACCACTACTGAAAACAGTTTGACAGTTTCTTGTTATGAAACATGTAACTCGTGTAATTCAGGCAAACACACAGCTAGGTATGTAACCAAATAGTAGAAACATGTATGTACACCTGGAAACTAGACACAGACAGGCACGATAGCCCCAAACTACAAAGAACCTAAATGTCCACCAGCAGGTGACTAGATAAACAATGCACACTCAGGAGGTGGAGTTGGAGGTGTTGGTGGTGGAGGTGGCGTTTTGTATCAACCTGGTGCCACGTTAAACTATATGCTTTAATTGGTGCATTTATTATATGTAAATTATACCTCAATAACACTGATTTTAAAAATGCCTTAATTAAGAAAACGTCATACATAAACTCCACATGTATTCCAGTGGCCAAAACAATCCATCATCAGGACAATGTGACCTCAAGGGAGGCCTGGAAATTGTTGTCCAGCTGCATGGCAGCAAGAAAAGAAAGATGGTTTTAGTGAACAGCACGTACTTCTACCACACTCATTGTCTTCCCCACAAAGGAATCCTAAAGACTGCTTCAGAGGCAGATGAATCAGGCCAGACAGTCAAGGTTTACAAGAAAGAAGTTGAGGCCTGGATCAGGAGGTGAACATGTTGCTTTGGAGACAAGAGAGAGGGTTCCCAGAGGAGTGGATGTTCTCTAAGGCCATTCCCAGAAGAAAGGGGGGAAACCATCCGAGGGCCAGGACTGTGGATGCTGAAGAAATGGGGAGAAGTTCTGCAGAGATGGCCATAGCTTGTTCGGAAGGGTGTGTGAGTGGAGGTTTGTTCCTGGGTCCTGTGATGAGGGGCTAAGGAGCTGGAGCTGTAATCCCGAGAACCCTGGGAGGGTGTGAGGACGCTCTGGCCCTAACAGCCCTAAGCTGCCCCGCCCTTCTTCCCTGTGGCTGCAGCATCCACCGTAGTCCCTGGCAGCTTGCCTGGCTCCCCCAAGCAGCCCCAGCAGCTAGGAGTTGGGGGTCACTGCCTGGGGCTCTGGTCCAAAGGATTGGGGGCAGCCCCCTCCACCCAAAATGGTGGGAACAGTTTGGGGTATGACTCACTACACAGCATGAAACAAAAGCCCACATCACTGACAGGAAGTCCCTGTGGCCAGAGCCCACTCACCAAGCCCACACCTATCTGAGTCACGGCACCCAGAGGGAACTGTTGCTCAACAACCAGCACCTCAGGCCTCAGCAAGCCCCCAGATCCCGGCTTGGATTCCTGCTGGTTAACCCCTCACCTCCCAAGTAGGGGCATCGATCCACAGCTACTGTATGCCAAAGGTCTAGGCTCATCTGATTGGCTATCCCTGCCATCCAGCCCGTCCCCAAAGGGGCAAGCAAAAGGGAGCTTTGGCAGGTGTCTCCTTCACTCTGTCCTTCCTGTCTGGCTATGTAAAATGAGCCAGACCCTTGACCAAGGAGATACAGCTAACAAGTGGCAGAACTGAGACAGGAGCCCCCCCAACCCCTTGTCCTGGCATCTCCCATCTGCATAAGAGGTCACACGGGTGCCGGTGTGCCAGTCACCGTGATCACAGCTGCTGCGGCCACCGCCTCTCACCCTGGTAATCACCCCGGGTTCTCGTCTCATGAAGCTGTAAAAAGGAATTCACAGACTTTGGATAAGTAAGCAAAGAGAAGCAAACTTTGTCTTGGACAGGCAAGAAAAATTTGTTTAGAAAAAAGGGTGAAGAGTAAAGACTCCCAGGTATAAGGTAACTGGGAGGGGCAAAGAGAGCCCTGATGGGGTCTTACTTTGGAAATAAATATTTCCTCTTCCTCATTATTCTAAAATTCCAGTAGTCTTTCTGTGGTTGGTTATATTTTTGATGGTCTCAACCTACTACTATGCCTGGAATCTTCAGTGACTGAAATCTTCCATGTCTGGAACCTTCAGTGCCTGGAATTTCCCTGTTTTACATGCATTATCTCCTCTTTGCTTTTGAATGCCCTTTCATTCCTAGTTCTAGAGTGTTAACTAGTTCTCTGTAGAATTTTGTATTTCCCATCTCGGGAGCCTCCCTTTTGTTAGCTTCATTTTCAAAGTTTAACTTTTCTGGGGTCTCACCTGTTCACTTCCCTAAAGCTGCCTAATTACTTCTAACTTGCCCTAGGCCCCAATTGTATCCACAGGTGTGATGGAGTAAGAGCCCACCACCTATGAAAACATTCAGGGCCTAATAAAAAATTGTTGGTTCCAGAATGTGAAAACTGCCAAGTCAAACTTGATAACACCCTTAAGCAAAGTTTACAATGTGGTGGTTGATTTCATTAACACCTAAATTCAGAATGTATAAAACATTTCTTTGCATTTGAAAGCAGGTGTATAGATTAACTTTGCTCCCCTGGCAAGAATGCCTGAGAAAACTTGACCAATAGTAAATTAGTTACTTGTGACCACGTGATTTTGAAAGCAAAATTATAAATATTTAAAATTGAAAATATCTTCAAAATTATGTACATATTTCAGAGATGATGTGTGTTATTTATCTTTGGGAGGCCAGGAGCTACATCCATGGAGCCTTTAAGTGGCCATGACTGTACCACCTTTTCTAATCAGAAGTCTTGGCAGCTGAAGCCACTGACCCTACTGTAGCAGCAGGATGGGAGCACAGGAGCAAGTTCGGGATGGTTCTGGGCAGACGGGTCAGGGAAGGAGAGTCTTGGAGCCCTCGGTGGCTTTTCATACTTTATTTAGTAGAGGTGGCCAGGTACATGGCAGGCAGGGGTGCCAGGGGGCCGGGAGGCTGGCAGGCCTCCCAGCCCCCGGCGCATCTCACCCTCTCGGCTGCTTTCTACCGCTGCTGCTCTTTCGTCCTGTAGGTTCGGTCTGTCCTCGCAGTTCTGTCTGTTGGTCCTCGCAGTTCTGGCGTCCTCATGACGCCGCCCATTTATGCCCGTGTCCAACACAGGTGCGCCCACTTGCGCGTGCCCACCCTGGAATGCTCGCAGCACCACAGGTGTCCATCATCACAGTGGTGGGAGGGTGGAAAGACCTGATCAACCTTTACCCTACACCTACTTAGGTTATAAGTGGAGGACACAGAGAGCCCAGTCTGGGGACAGTGCTCCCTCCCTCACCCCCAGGGCAGTGCAGGAGCTGGAAGGTTGCTTACTCAGAGTGAAATTGCTCCTGGAGGGAATTTTCCCCTCCTCCATAAGTAAACGCCCACTCTGCAGACAGGATGGGCAGTCACAGCGAGAGCATTCTCCCAGCCACACCAGTCTGCACCCCAGGCTCCCACAGCCCAATGGAAGGACCCATACCGGTGATAAGGCTCAGGGCGAAGCCTGATTTCCTGTTGGGAGCAGGTTATGCTGATAGAAACCAGATAAAGGCGCCATACTGGGCTCCTCATGCATTGGGAGTCCTGGGAAATGCTTTCCTCCCTCCGGTAATTGGTAACACATTATTTGCTCTCCCGGGCAATAAGAGATTAACAGAACTGCAGCTTCTCTTTAGAGGAGCCATAGATGATTTGAAAGTGTCTGGGGAGCCAACTCTCCTGGGGTGCCTGGAACGGATCCCCCAAAAGCAGACTAAGAGTAGAGCGGGGGATTGGAGGCAATGGGCATCAGTCCTAGATCCAGCTGCTCAGATCCATGCCTTTCCAGAGGTTCCCCACTCAGCTCTGGTCTCAAAATTTACCTCCAGGTTCAAGCGCAAGAGCATCAGTTTCTCTGTGGGGCCATGAGTGTCTCTGCGATGCATCATTTAAAAAGGTTAGAAACCACGTAACCTCCTAGCCCAGCAGCAGACAGGTTTAGGAGGCTGGGATAGACCAAGGAATTGACAAGTGCCTTGGGGAAAAGGCCATAAACTTGATCACCAAGACCAGAAAAACCAGCCCAGCTCCAGAATGCAGAAGCAGAGGCCAGGACATGTTTCTGTGCCAAAGGCCAGCACCCGAGACCAGGCATTCTAGCAGATAGCTGGTGCAAACTGGCACCCCAAGTTAGATAGTCCGTGAAGGCAGAGTATAAAAGAGCCTCAACCTTCCTTCGAATGAGGATGACCTCTCCTATCTTACCCACTGCCTCTCTCAGCAACATAGTCAGCAAATCCACCTTTGCTGTTCTTTACTCTGTCTCTGGTAAATTCTTTCACTTCCACACCTCCTGCCTCACCCCAATATTAAGACTGCCACTATACGGCTCCTATCCCGAGCTTTTTTTCAGTCTTGTGATTCCAAAATCTACCCTAAGCCCAAGAGCCACATCAGGCCCACGCATCTGCTCTGGGGCTTGCTGGCCCCTGCCCTGTCCTTCCTGTCCCCTGAATGTCATTTTTGGAGTCAGTGGGTTTGGAGAGCGGGGTTCTGGGTTCACTCTGGGAAAGGTTTCACCAGAGCTCCCTGTTCAGCGGCACGCGGCGAGTTCCCAGGCAAGTTTCTCCACGAAGTTATTTTATGTTAGTTATTTTAAAGAGCAGGTTTACTAGGGGAAGGGACAAAAGAGTAAAGGACACTTGCATAGACACAAGTGGGCAGGAAGAGCTGCCCCGAAAAGAACAGGTTTGCCAAGAGAGGCTGCATGACTGCAGGCGGGCGGCCTTGAGAAGCTGCCTCCACTGAGGGAGGTCAGTGCAGAGAAGCCCCGGCAGGTGCCGGTCACGGGCAGGCAGGAGGCTGCTGCCCTGCAGAGGAGAGAGCTGGGGAAGAGAAGCACCTGCCAGTCACAGGTGGGAAGAAGGCAGCTGCCCCGTGCCAGTGCAGAGACCGCCCTGACATGGTCTTCTCTTTGGGAGGGGCTCGCTCCTGCATGGATTGTCTTGGGGTTGACTTTTAATGAAAAAATGTAGAATGTTTACAATGAGCTCCAGAGATTCTGGAGATAGCTAGAGCTCGCTCTATCTTTACTCTGGTCTGACAGTCATGGCTAGAGCAGTCACTGGCGCCTAAGGGTCTTTGTTTCCTAGTTGGGTTAGTGGCTGTTAATCCCTCTACCCCACCTCCTGTGTGAGCCAGGCTCTAGGCTTAAGGCACCTCCTTTCCAGTTTGTTTTTTTTTTTTTCTATTCTCTTGTCCTCCATCACTCTCACATCTAGGACCACATATCCCATGCGGGTACCATCTCTCAGATTAGGTGTGCCGGGGGGACACCAGCAAACCTGGACAATCCCACGCATGTTTGTAATGTAGGACCTTACAGCCATATGATTATATTTGGTCACCCCCCCCCCCGTCTTGGTGCTGTCCTTGAAATAGACTTTATCCTTATAGACTTTTTCATCCTTTACTTAGAATATACAGCATTATGCTTTTTCCTTGATGCAGTCATTTGATTTTTAAAAACAACAAAAGATACTGCTTTTATGTTTACTCCCATGGCTGGTGTTCTCCATCCTTTCTTTTCTATGAGTCTCCCCTTAAAGGGGCCACTCCCTTCATCTCGAAGAGCCTCCTCTGGCATTCTGCATGGTGCACATTGGCTGAGCTTTTGTTCAGCCCAGAATGTCTCTACATTGCTTTCATTTACTTTTATAGGGAAAGGACATATTTCACTGCATGAGAACTTTGCATTGACTAGTTCTTTCAGCAATCAAAGATGTCATTCCATTGTCTTATGATTGCTGTCGTTCTTATGAGAAGTCAGTTCTCATGCACATCCTTGTCTCTGAGGATGTAGAGTGTTTGGGTTTTGTTTTTGTTTTTTGGGATTTTTTGTCTCTGTTTTCAGATTTTTCCCTTTCTCTGGTTTTCTGTAGTTTGACAACGTCTCGCCTAGGGACACTTTTCCTTATATTTAGCCAGACTTGGTATTTGCTGAGTTTCTTGGATCCGTAAGTTTGTTTTCACAAAATTGGGGAAAGTAAGGACATTGTTTTACCACACTCTTTTTTCTGACTGATTCTCTCACTCCCTTCTCCTCTATGGACTCAATTACACATTGATACACCAGCCAATTTTGTCTCACAGCTCACTGAGATCGTGTTCAATGTATTTCAATTAATCTTTTTCTATTTATGCCTCAGATTCAATGATCTCTTTTGTTCTAGCTTCAAATCCACTCTCTGTCTTCTTCCAGGTTTAATGCAATATTAAGTAAATATCAGTAAAATTTTCACTTCAGATATTTTACTTTTCAATACTGGAATTTCCATTTGGTTCTTATTTTTATCTCTTTTCTCCAGTCTACTCATCACTATGATTGAGTCTCTGTGTTTGAATAGCTGCATTTTAAAGACCTGTCAGCTAATTCCAAAATATAGGTCATTTTGAAGTCTGTTTCTATTGACGGTTGATCCTTTTCAGCATTGATTACATTGCCTCTTTGTAGTTAGCATATTTTAATGGTCTACTGATTATTGTGTACAACACTTTGTAAAGGCTCTAGAATCTGCATTGTTTCAATTTTGTCCTGTAGTGAGCACTGATGACCAGTTGACCTTGAACCCTTGGAGACTTGATTTAAACATCACTAGAGCAGGTCTGTGTCAGTTACTTCCTTCAACCTGGAGCAAGTGCCTCACACCTCAGATGGTGTGAGCTTTCCAGGATTCCAGAGGATAGACAGAGGGCCCTCCAAGCCTCTCAAACCTGATAGGACTGTCTAACTGCCACACTGTCTCCCCTGTAATCTCTGTTGAGCTCCTTTAGCCTTATAGCTACTGCTTTATTCCAGATGCCCCAATACAGCCCCTGGCCGTGTACATTTCAGAGATCAGCCAAGGATTTGAGGGCGGTTTCTATGCAGAGTTAGGGCCTTTCTATGGCATCTTCCTGTCTTAGCCCTCACACCTTCAACCCCTTCCATGCTGGAAGTCCTGAACTCTAAGAAAATAAGACTAAAGCCTCTGCCCAAGCCCTAAACAGCCCGTTCTGGGGAGTGCCACTGGGGAAAGCCGTGCGAATGTACGTTTCACCCAGCTCAGTTCCTTTCATTCAGGAGTGAAGATCCTCCATAATCGATCCAGTTTAGGACTTTAAAGGCAACTACCTGCCACAATTATCAGGGTTCTCAGTTATTATTTGTAGGAATGGAGTTCAGCTACAAACCGAGACACAATTATCAGCAATGGAAACAATCTCAAGGTATATATGTTTTGTTTTATAACTGGCATTTCTTAATTTTTCTTTTCAAAGATAATAAGGGTAATTGTGGAAAGTTTGGAACTCTGTTGAGTTTATTTACACTTATTTTAAGGGTTAGTGTTGCTTTACTATAAACTTCATCAGAGGAGTTGTCATAAATTTGTCAGTGCTTTGATGCTCTAAAGAGTCAAACCTGCCTCCGTCTCTCACCAACCTCCCAGCTCAGGGCTGCCATCCATTGTGTGCCCTAACCTGGCCCAGTCCTCCCTGAATCCCCCTGCTGCTGCTAAGGCCTTGACCTAGAGTCCCAGTTAATAGCTTCAGCCTATACCAAACCCAGCCCTCAACACGAGTGTCAGTTCTGGCAGGGTCCTCCTCTCCTTCCCTTGAGCCCTGCCCACCAGTGTCTGTCAGAGCCATGAATTATGATGCTCCCAGCATACAGCAGGTGCTCAACAGTGTTCCTCGACACTTCTTTTAAAAACATATTTTGTAAGGTCCCTATATTAGTTAATTATCAGTATACAATAAACAACTCCAACATTTAGTGACTTAAATCACAACTACTAGTTCTCATGTTCTATGAGTTGCTGTAACATTCCTCTATTGGGCTTGTTCACACACCTGCATAAGCTGAAAGTTGCATAAACCAGAAGACCCGTAATGGATTTGCCCACACAGATGCCCTGTTAGGACAGCTCACGTTACCTCCACCTGTTATAGTCTAGACCAGCTTCCTGGCCCAGTAACCTCAGGACAGACTTCCAAGAAGGCGCAAACAGGAGCTGCAAGGCGTCTTAAGAGCTAACCTTGAAAGTCATAGGCTATCTTTTCTGACATAATTTGTTGATTAAAAAAAAGTCACAGTCCATCCCGGACTCAAGGAGGTACAGAAGCAGACTTTGTACCTGTGAATGTGGGCATAGCAAAGCCACACTACAGAGGGTGTGGGCTTTCTGGGATGCCAGTGCAATGTTCAAGGGTCCAGGAAGCTCTCTAACCTAGAGGGATTCAAACTCCACATCAGTCTCTGCATACTTCGAAGGCAGGATTGTGTGGCCATTGAACGATCTACCACAGCACCCTTTACTATTCCTAAAGTGGAACCATAGAAAATAGATCCAGGGCCTCCCTGGTGGCACAAGGGATTGAGCACTGCACTGTGGGGCTTTCGCAACCACTGCAGCACAAGTTCAATGCCTGGCCAGGGAGGGGACCCACATGGCACAGCAGATATCTCCTGCCTCCCCTGCTGCTCCCCTCATCAGTGGATTTCAGCAGATCTGCCAGTTCTGCTCCCCACTCTGTCTCTGGTGAATCCTCTCACCCTCCACACCTCTGGCCTGTACCCCATATACATACATACATACATACATACATACATACATACATACATACATACAATATATCTTAAAAAAAATAGACCCAACCTAAACTCATGTTCTTTAAAACTCAAAATAATGCACTTATCATAATAAGGGAGGTAAGAAAGGAAAATCATATAATACAATTGTATATGTACATATATATCAATATATAAATGCTTAGTTATAATTGCACTAGAAGACAAAATAATCAGTCTCATATTTCTATGCAGAGTCACACAGGAGGATTATATTGGTGAGTCAGCTATTATGCATGTCATTACCATCAGAATGATTTCCAAAATGGTGACCAACTGTTGATAACATTCAGGACAAATTAAAAGACAAAATTCCCTTGACTTCCACCATAGCTGTGTTCCTGGCCTACTTGATTTATATTCCAAACTAAGCCAAAAAGTTCATTGTCAACATCCTCATACATGAGATAATTTTCACACCCACAAGAGCATAGACTGGACATCTGAAGTCCAACAGACAAGGGATGATTCACTGAGAATGTGCTGGACACTCCCTCTAGCCTGGGTCCAAGCAAGACCACACTCTGGAGGGCAAGGTGTCCCCTATGGAGCACCACGGATAGCTGAACCAGTTCTAACCAGACTGGCTACAACCGGAATATACACTATGGAAAAGACTCTGGTGCAGCATCAGGGAGAAGCTCCCACCCAGGAGAACCGCCACTGAGGTTCTGGAGAGAAAAGGAAGAAAAGGAAAGTGATCCCCAGGAAGGGGTGATAAAGGCAGCAGATGGGGCTCCCAGCAGAGACAGGAAGTGAGGGGCTCTGTGTTCCCCGCCCATATCAGATCAGGAAGGAGTCAGTGACACAGCCACCACACCCACGTGGCTCATAGACCCTGTCCTGGGGGTACGAGGCGGGCAGGCTGGCCGCTAGCGCCTGGCTCCAGCATCTGGGGCTGATCAGAGGCATTTGCTCCTGTTGAACTTGAAAGAAGAACAAATTCAACGCCTCCAGGGAGGGAATCTAGGGCAGGGACATACCTCCAGATTTAATTTTAAGGCTCTTAAAACTAACCTCCCCAAGTGTTACTTGAGGAATGAGGGAAGGTCACGGCGTGATTTGATGGCTGTGAACGATGCAGGCCCCGGAGGCAGAAGGAGCCAGCCAAGCGCCTGTCTGGGGCTGTGCATGGCACACACACTTGCAGTGTGATCTATGGGCTATGGAGTCATTTCTGTTAATTAAACTCCTTAATATAATTTTGAGGTAAGAGTGCTTGGCCTGTATTTCAGACAGTCCCTGGAGGACCGGGAAAGTGGGAGAATATGCCATCTGGCAAAGCACCATGAAACTTAATCGCCTGGGGGGGATTTATAGAAAATTGCACCATGGAAGAAGATGCAAGATGGACGCATCAACACAGGGAACTCAACTCACTTTAGAGATGATCACGCGTGACAGTGGGTTTTTGACTCCCCCGCGATGGCCATCAGACTGGCAGCATCTGAAGCCCCCAGGGGCTGCAGTCACCAGCCACAAAGCCCAGAGGATGGCGCTCTCCTTCCTGTGTCAGGACAGGCGCCCCCTCCTCACCCACGGGTCAAGCCCCTCTGACTGCCCCACCCGAGACTGAACCCTCTCACTCCTCGGGTCGTGTTTCTATGGAGCCACAGAAGCGCCGTGTTAACTCAAGGCCATGCATCTTTGGAAAGAAATCAATACGTCATTATGTGTTCTGCCTGCGCCGTGTGGCCCAGAGCCAGGCTGATTGGGAACTACATCGAGTAGAAACGAAGTGGTCGGGGCTGGCCAGCCAGACCGAGGGCCGCAGCCTGGAGGGTGGGGGAGCCGGGCCACCCAGCCAGCAACCTCGAAGCCCTGGTCCTCCCTTGGGTCGCAAAGTCCTTCCCACTTGAAGCTGCCACGGCCTGGGGCAAGTTCACTGGAGGTGTATGGAAGGCTGCACTTGCAGTGACCCCCTCACCCAGCACCCCTACCTCCTCTCCTCCAATCTAGCCCACAGAGGCACCGGCATGCCAAGGGATGGGCCTACAGTGCAAATATGAATTTGAATGTGTCATCTGTCTGCTTAAAGACACTCTTGGGAGGCAGCAGGGGTTAACAATGTCACTATGAAGTCAGAAGGGCCTAAGTTTTCATCTCTTCTGGGTTCCCATGGGCCACCGGATCCCCTCTGTGAAACAAACAAGCATTAATATGGCCTCACAGAGGCAGTTATGAGCTTCTATGAAATAACGTGGCAAAACAGGTAACACAAAGCCTGGTACGTAGTGAACCCCAATAAGAATCACCATAATCATCACCATCATCATTATTCTTAGGACTTCCCACAGTTGGTACCTGATGAGTTAAGTCGAACAAAGAGGCTGCAGAACCAAGAAGGGATGGGAGCAGGGGTCTTGGTGAGCTGTGGTTGTTACAGCAAAACTACAGGGACTAAATGGCTTCAGTAACAAGCACTGGTTTCTCACTTTTCTGATGCTGAAATCTGAGACCAAGGTGCCAGCAGACTGTGCCTGCCCCACCTTCCTGCTGTGCATGGAGCTCCTTTCTTGTGTAGAGACAGAGACCTGGTATCTCTTCCTCTTTTTATAAGAGGGTTAATCCCATCACGGGGTTCCACTCTTGTAACCTCATCTAACTGGAATCATCTCCCAAAGGCCCACCTCCAAATACCACCATGTGGGGGCTAAGGCTTGAACATCAGAACTGGGAGGGGGCCCGACATATGGTCCATAGAGGGGGTGTTGCTGAGCAGGTGTCAGGTCCAGCTGGTGTTTGGGCAAACTGCGCTCTCTCTCCCTCCTCTCCAGGCCCTTCCATACATTTGCAGCGGAGCACTTACCATGCAGTGAGCAATGACAGCTCGCTGCCTCCCCTAGGAGGCTCCAAGTGTCCCAGGGCTGGGTCTGGATGAGCCACCAGCGGGAGGAAGACCAAGCTCTCTGGGAAGTCCCTGCGGTGACGGCATGCGCTGTGACCGGGAAGGGCCAGGCTGGGCTGCCACAGCCCATGGCCCCCTCCAATATGCAAAGATCCAAGCCCGGGGCCAGTGTTCTGACCTCACTCAGAGCTCAGTCTGGAAATGGGGTCAGAACTCAGCCTGCAGCTGGGATCAGGCCTCAGCCTGGAACCGTGACCAAGGCTGGCACTAAAGCCATAGTCGAGGCTCTGCCTGAGGACAGGAACAGAATTTCTTGATATGAAAATTAAAGATATTTGTGATCAGAACCCAGGACCAGAGCCTTAACCACAGTGTGCATGCCCCACCGAGAGCTGAAATGCATCCTTCCTTTGCTTGGCTTTCATGCTCCTTCCAGCCCACATGCAACAGTCATGCAGATATTTTTTAAAACAAGAATACTGATGTTAGAGCTTTATTTTCTGCAGCCAACACACCCGCCACAACCATTCTACCACTGATGCCAAAAATACCCCTTTACAGGCACACCGCTGGGCTACACGACTCCAAACAAGCAGGACAAAAGCAAGAACAACCTCTCTTGAATATTTCCAAAGACCCAGGTGCTGGGTCCTGGGAGCCAATATCTCTGCCCTGGGGATAAGGAGGCCATCTGGGACAGGAAGATGGAGTGGCTGGTTCCTGTGGCCACGATCATCCACCAGAACAGGGGGAGTTGGACGTGCCGCAGGCGCCGGAGAAAAGGAGCTGCCCTGTGTCTTAAAGGAGCCCAGGAGCAGATGACCAGAAGGGACCTGAGAGTGAGGCATGGACACAGGTTCTTCCAGTGACCAGTGCTCAGTGGACAGCCCTCCAAGGGACCCTGGCCCTCTCCCTCAAGGTGAAGGATGTCTTGTGTGGCCTGGGGTCCTCCAGATGCCAGGTAACCCTCCAAGCCCCAAGTTCTTTCTCTGCAGGGAGGACAGATGAACTCCTGCTCACCCTTCTCCACTCCTCTCTCCCAAGTACTTCCCCAGTACTCTGTTAACTCAGATCTGCTTCACCCCCCCCCACCCAATTATTTTACTGAGATGATTCCAGAAGCCAAATTCTCCCACAGCATTAAAAAAAATTATTTATAGAAATAATGTCCTTTAATAAAACCTACATCGAATGATATCATTTTTATAGTGCGTGACAGAATAAGAAAGGTCTACCCTCTTAGAGAAAAATGGATCTCTCCCACTCCAGGATACTCTGAACAATACGACCTCCTTGGGCGAATAGAATCCATTGACTTGGGAAGTTTAACTTGCATTGTAATTGGGCCAGGCCAGCCACTCATTCTGTTCTGTAGAGTTCCTCCAAAATCAGTCTCTTTTAGCCTGGCTCGTAAATACAAGGACAGGAAGAACAAACTTGCTTTTTCTTAGACTCTCTCTCTTTTTTTTTATAATTAAATAGTTAGTAGCTAAATTGCATTGTAATTGATTACAAAATTGCTTTTTTAATGAGATTTAGACACTAGGAAATAGCAGTTTTTTCTTCAATATGCCCAAATTGAACTTGGTCATTTTGACAATAAATTGTCTCCCTGGCCTTCTCCAAGGCATGCATGCAGAGTTCTGAGTGCAGGCGAGGGGAGGAGTGGGCTGACTTGGCAGTGAGGCTGAAGCCAGTCGGTCATCTGCAGGGATGCCCCCCTTTGTACCCCCTTCTCCGCAGAACCCTCAGAGCACCTCCAGGCCCTCTGCTCCACCCAGATCCCCCTGGCTACCCCTCACTTTCCAGTGCTCCAAGTGGAAGAGGCCATGGGGGAAGGTTGGGGGAATCCTGACACTCACACAGAGCTGAGAACTCTCTAGAAAACAGAGGGAGGCGTGAGATCAGGTCAGAGAGGAGGACAGGGACTGGGGTCATGAAAAAAGCCTTCTCTCTGTCTCAGAAGAGCTTTAAGGCTGCAGTGACATGAACAGGTGTCATCTAGAAAGTCTATCGCTCTGGTTTGGGTGAAGCGGCTGTGGGATGTGCGAATAGGCAGGAAGATGGGCAGGGAATCCAGACAGGAAAGGGTGACAACAGGGGCAAGGTGGAGGAGGTGGAGGCAGAGAAAAACGGGCATATCTAAGAGACATTTCCAAGGTAAGATGGACAAGCCTCGATGTGACTGGACGTGGCAGGCACAGAAGAGGGAGGGCCAGGGAGGGGACTGCCCGGGTCCTCTGCAGGAGCGGTGGCCTCACTGGCTGAGGCAAAGCCTTGGTACCCCCCTGAGTATCCGTTTCCCCTTTAGTGCACTGAGGGTCAGCACGATGCTCTCCAAGGTCCCCGCTCTGGCGTCCAACGCACAATCATCGTGCCAAGAGCTTTAGCAGCAGAGACCCTTTAACCCGCCAAACAGCCCTGAAGTTAACTGTGTTCCTACCCCACTGTAGAGACAGGATCCGGGCTCAGGGGACTGAATAAACCTGCCCCAGGTCACCCAGCCGGTAAGGGGCAGACCTGGGCTTCAGACCCAGGCCCTCTCTCTGGAGCCCATGTGCTCACACTCCTTGCCCCATTCCTAGGGTCACGTCCAGGCCCCAGAAGGCCTCCCTCTCGCACCTGTCTTGTCCCGGGCGTGCTGTGTGATCTCTCTCTGTCTCTGTGCATCTTTTCAAGGACACTTCACGTAAAACGCGAGGCAAACTGAGCTTGTCTCTATCCCTTGCCTGACGCCCTTCTGTGTTGTCAGCGCCCCAGGTGACCAGTTCTGCACAGGTCCAAACACAGCTCATCTGGAAACTGCCCTTGACCCAGCACCAGAGCCGCCTGTCCCCCGGCACAAACCCTATTCGGGTAACACTGGCTACGACCAGACGAGCATCCAAGACGAAGGTCTTAACGGGGTGAAAGACTCCTCCAATGTAGTGGGAGTTCCTGGTTGGCAGAAAATTTCCAGAAAAGAGTCAGAGATTCTGGCTCCCTCCCTCTTGTGTCCCCACCATTCCTAGGGCAAAGTTTGCCCAACTTTCTCCGTAGCAAAGCAGATAGTAAATGTTTTAGGATTTAGGAAGCAGGCAGCATTCACACATCGCGTACGTTCACACACAACGCACCTCACCACTGTTCAACTCTACCTGCGCAGGGGAGGCAGGCACAAGCCTGACATTAAATAAATGGGCATAGCTGTGTTCCCATAAAACTCCACTTGCAAAAACAAGCAGCACATCAAATTTGGCCCATCGGTTTTACTTGGTCTCCTACTTCCAAATGGTGAGGGGTAAGGAGAGGGCAAAGTCCCTTCAGCCAGACGGCATGGCCGTGTGTCCACATGTTCTTACCTGCACAGGAAATGCGGTCCCTGCCTGGCAGCAACTTCCAGCAGCAAGGCTCCTCTGTGGGATGGAAACCAGGGCCTTTGGTGACGACTATTCAGCCACCTCTGGGATTAGTTAATTCACGCGACAGTGAGCACTGACTGATATGCTCCATGCTCCACCTTGGAACTCAGGGGGGTACAGACACTGCTCCAGCCCACTCTGAGACTCGTTTCATCTGAAAATGTGTGACAGGGCAACCCTAATATAAAATGGGTTTCCCTGACTGGGTCCTCACCTGCGTGCTCAGAAGACTTTTGTAATAAGTAACAAATTCAGGCACATGCGACAAAAGTTATTAAAGGGTTTTTATTTTACCAAAAAAAGGGGGGAATAAAGCAGAAATAACACCAAGGGAAAGAGAGGGCTACAAACCCGTAAATATCCTACCAGATCTTCTGAGCTGGAATGCAATGGCGCGTTGAGAGCTGGCTCCGAGTCAAGTGAGATGGCTCCAAAGGAAGAGAGAGCCCAAGACTCACCTCTCTAGCTTTATAGCCAGCCTGGCTGCCCAACTCCACCCTCAGGTCCCAGTGATCCACTCTTTGATAAGCATCTTATTGGATTTGTGGTTCTGGAACACTGATGGTCTGGAGTGGGGGTTGGAGTCCACACACCCATCTGTGTAATCCATTCAGGACTACCCTTCCCCTTAACAAATGCAGCTGCTCTCAAGATACGACATCAGCCTTGGGGCCTCCCGGGGTCGCAAAGGGTTAAATCTGAGCACTATGAAGTATCTGCAGCCACTGCAACACAAGTTCAATTCCCAGCTGTGGCACTGACCCACAAGACTCAGCAAAACAATGCTGTCTGGCCCGCTGCTCCCCTCAGCAGTGTATTTCAGTAGATCCACCTGTTCTGCTCCCCACTCTGTCTTGGTGAATCCTCTCACAGACACACCCCACCCTACACACACACACACACACACACACACACACACCACTGGCCTATGCTCCAGTTCTTGGATGCATAAATTGAACTAAAGAAAAAGACACCAGCCTCCCTTTCTGAGGTTCTTGGTTTCCAAACAGGTGCCTGAAATCTCAGGCTCAACACCATGGTCCTACCTTGGAACTGATACTAAAGAGCTAATGGGGCAGAGACCATTTACCCTACTTACCACTGGGCCCCAGAGCTCGCACAGGGCCTAGCACCCAGAGGGCCCCCAGTATTTGCTGAATGAATGAACGAACCCTTGGTCTGCCTGCAGAGCTGGGGTGTAGGGTGTGTATTCCTCACCTTTGATTGGTTTATAGACCAATTTACACCAGAGGACCTTAGATTAGTGTTAGATGAGTACAATGTCAAAATATCCAAGGTGAGTCATTTTCATGTAAACAAAATTATATAAACGGAGATCTATCTCGCAGATTTTTAATCTAGAAGAGGAATTCAAGTCCTGCCTGGAGCCAGAAGGCCTAATTCTAAGAATCTGTAACAATAACAGCACAATTTAATGCTCTGCAAGTATTCACTGCTTATAAAGTACATCCATCCCCAGAGTTCATGGGGAACCTCAGCATTGACATTAAAGAAGACAAGGCATGCTCCATTCTATTCGTTTTGCAGAGATGGATTCCCTCAAGCTCACACGGCTACACGACCCCTACAGCCAGGCCTGGAGGCCAAGACAGATTTGGAATCAATAAGGGTCTATTTTTTCCAGGCTCATGACTCTGTCTTGAGGACACAGTAGCAGCTAAGGGCAGATTTCTAGAATCAAACTTGATTTTTAAACTTTTCCACCAATTTGCATCTTAGCTAAAGAAAAGTTATCTAAGTCATGTATGTATTTCAATACAAAGTAGTTCCAGTTTTATAAAGTTTATGAAATTAAGTGGCCTGGGGCATGTCTCACTCCAGAGATTGGATTTACACAAAACCCACAGACCTGCTCATTATGTGACCTCTGGCAAGTCACTTCCTCGCTCAGAAGTCTGTTCTCAGCTATTGCACCCAAGGGGTGGATAGGATGTTCTCTGGAGTCTCTTCCTACTCAGAAAAATGCTATAATCATTTATCTCCAGGCATCAAAGCCACATTTTCACATTCTCTTGAAAATGCATTCTGTAAGCATAAGGGGGAAAGCAAAGGCTTTTTGGGTTCACCTGAAAGAGGCTGGGGTGATGCCCCAGAAGCAGTCTCTAGACTTGAGCGTCTAACCAGAGAGAGGGTGGGGGCACCGGCTGGTGCTGCAGATCCCCAAAGGCGCCCACTGCGAGCTGTGACACTTCATAATGGAATGCCTTGGCTACAGAGACCCGGGCCTTTCTTTTCCACCACCGTGCAGACACTCTGACCGTGGAGGGCATCTCTCTCTCTTCATCTTCAGAAAGCGATAATTATTGTGATTATGAGCCATTAACGCAGTAATAACTAGCTGGGGATGGAGTGCCCGGCAGCAGTGAGGCACGCGGTGGTGTGAGGGATGCCTCCACTGGACCCACCACAGCGGGCAGCCGCTCGAGCGCCCAGGGCATCTGGGCTGGGCCACCTGGCTGAGGGGGCAGAGAGGGAACAGGGGGAGCAGTGGGGAGTTCCAAACCAGAGCCAGTGCGCTGGGGAGGAAGCCTTTTTGACAGAACTTCTTGGGGGTTTGTTCTGAATAGTAATGAGTGGCATGCTGGAGTCAAGATTTGTATTTCTTATTTTTCAAAAGCCGCAGTGAAGGGAGCAAGCTCACAATACAAACAGTGGTGATTGCAATCACTTGCCGTTCCCATGGCAACAGACAAGATTAAAAGGGCAAACAACAGAGCTGGAACTCTCTTCAGATTAAACTCTCCCGATTTTAATTGCCAGGCAGCCCGCTAACACATGGAGTCCCCGCTCACTGTTTAACAGACTGCAATCCGCCTCTCACTAGCTCGCAGGGCCATCCAGGCTGCACACCTGGCCTTGCTCCTCCGGGCCAGGGCCTGACCCCCACAGAAGTCAGCCTGCAGCTTCTTGAACACCTTCAGCCTTGGGGAGTCTTTCCACCAGAGGCTGCATATTGAGGCTCCATAAAGGGGCCATTTGCGCCATCAGGGAGTAGGCTCAGTCCGCTCAGAGAAGAACACAAGCCGTTGAGAACCTAACGTTTTCATCAAACCGAACCATCACGCAGCTTTGCGTCTTGGTGCTCGGTGCTCGACCCTCCGCGGCAGCGGACGCTCGCAAGCGCAAGCCAACGGAACAATCGCCTAGCCCCGTGCCTGCTGATGGCGCCTTCTGCACGACCTCGCCTAGTCTTCACACGTCTGCAGCCTCATCGTCATTCCTACTTTGCTGACAAGGAGACTGAGCTGGAGGGATGAAGACCCACCTGAGCCGGAGCACACCTCTGCCAGCACTTTGCCCCGGGAGGAAGGAACCGGCTGGACTCAGAGGCCGGTGCCTGGCAGGCTGGGGTGGTGGTGAAAAGTGCAGGAACCCAGGACACTGGCGCTGGCTGGGAGATGTGTCCTGGTGCCGCTCCCCGGGGCTCCTGAGACCCGCCAGCGGGCAGGCTGCGCTCAGCTCGTCTCTGGCTGTGCGTCTGCAGGGCGGCACGGCTACTGTTGCATTCTTGGGGTTTTGTGTTTCCGGGGCTCAGCTCCTGTCCTGCCTGGTTCCAGCTTCCTTCTCCTAGGAGCCCTGAGGTCTCTCCTCTCGCAGCTGCCCGGCATTTGATCAGCCCGGTTCAAAGCAATCTCTGCAGGCCCAGGGAGGAGGGATCCTTGGGCGAAACCAACACTGGAATAAAACAATAATGAAGTCACAAGGAAAAGGACAATTAAATAAGCCACTCCACAGCATCTGGTGTTAAGTCACAAATAAGCATGGTAGGTTCCCAAACTCTAACCCAGTACTGGGTTACCTCTCAGCTATTGATGGTGTACCTCCTACATGCCAGCACAGCAGGAGGGGCTGGAGAGTCAAAATGAGGGAGACCCGAAGCACCCCAGGAGACAGCCTGGAGAGAGCCTGCAGGCCGGGGCACAAACAGCCACAGAACGAGGTGAAAAGCTGCAAATACTACATGGGAGGGAGACATGGCAGCTGCTGCTGAGACAAGTAGGAGGGCTGCTCTCCCCTCGGGGAGCCTGGAAGGCTTCTTGGAGGAGAAGGACTTTGCAATCATGCTTTTGCCCACTCACTAAAGCAACATTCCCAGGTCCCCACAGACACGCTGCTAAGGGCCGGGGTGAACATGATCTCACCCTGCAGAGCAGGTCCCTACTGTTCTAGAAGAAAGAAGACCGCCAACAATTAAACACACTGAAAAGTACCAGGAAGGACAGAAAGAGGGAAAGAGGGCCCCAGCAACAAGTGAAATGATAAGCCAAACTTGCCTTGTGTGTTACAGTGAAGGGCCCCTGAGTCTCCTCTGGGGTGCGGAGCCACTAGAAGAATGGGAGGGGGACAGCCCATCAATGGGGTCTCGCTGGGGAGCACATGAGCCGCTCACCAGGACAGTGGGGGAGCCTCTGATGTAACATCAGAGAAGGGGGAGCACCAAGGCGCCTGCGGCACCCAGGGCTGACAACCCCCAGGGCTCTGCTGCTTCCAGACCTTCGGGGAAGGAGTGGGCGCCAATATCTGAAGGAAGGACTGCTGCCGGGAGCTGTGACCTTCCGTGAGGACACGGCGACCCAGCAGGGGCACCGCGACACAAAACTCTGACTTCACTTCCCATCATGTCTTCTCCTGCCAGAGCCTCCCTCCGGCCAAACCCAACCTGAAGCTGGAAAGCCAGGGTCCTCTGAATTTAGTCCAGTCAGTCAACCTCCCAGGGCATGGAGAAAAGTAGACAAGAGTCGAGGGTGGATCTGGGGGGGTTGGGGGGAGCCTCCATCTGGAAGGGAGGGCGGTGGCCTGGGGCATGTTGGTCAGGTCTAACATCTCTGCTGCTTTCCTGAGCCCCAGTGAAATAACCAGAGAATGAGGAAGGAGAAAGCAGCAGCTGAGAGAGGAAACGTGTTTTTAACAGGTGGAGCAGTTATAACTGACTCAGGAAATGAGAGTGAGCTGGAGCCTCAGTAGCTCAGAGAATACCAATGACAGGCAAGTGAGTCGGTCCCACCGTCTTGCCAGAACGTCTCAGGAATTCAAAACGCTAGGTGACTTTGACAGCAGCAGTTCAACCAAGGCTGAAAAAAGGCATCAGCTGCCTGCTTGCGTAAGGATGGTTAGCATTCTCAGGTCCCCCCTTTCTCCCCAGCAACCAGGAGCCCCATTTTCCCACCCTGCAGGGTAGTGGCAGTTTATTAGGGAAGTAGTTCAGGACAGCCTCCTGGCACAGGGATACCAAGCAGAGCAGAGTCAGAGGATAAGTACCTATGTCCTACATGCCTCCGGGACCCTGCTGTCTCGGCCAAACCCAGATCTGCAAACAGGGCTCTGGACTGTTCTTCTCTGGATCACCAGAAAGAACCCAGAAAAAAGCCCTAAACAATGCAGACATTCCAATCAACCTTTGAGTGATCCACTCTCAACTATGCAAGCAGGAATCGCTAGACATTGGAGGGAAATCCCCAATAAAAGAAAGACCAAAACAGACATGGTTAGAAAAAGGAACTCGGATAAAACTGAACTAATACAGAGAGCAAAATGAAACCTCACAAAACTTCTAATTAATAGCCTCAGGGAGATTAAGCAAGATATAGATCCCATGAAATAAGAACAGGATTTCATAAAATTGGAAATGATTCAAAATATAAAAAAGCTCTTAGAAGATAAAAAATGTGATAGCAGCAATACAAAATTCAGCGGAGTTTTTTTTAATAAAGTTAAACAAATATCCCCCAAATGAGATAATAATAAAAGAGATGACCAGTAGGAAGTAAAGAATGTGAAATTTAAAATATTGACTCATGAGACATAACATTCAACAGATAAGAATTCTAGATATATCAGGGAAAAATGGTAAAATAAATAATAAAAAAAAACCTTTATCTTATCCAGATGATAATAGTCTCCAGATCAAATGCCTTAGTTTCATTAGAATGAAACTAGAAGACCCACCAAAAATTACTGTATGAACTCTCATAATTTCAGGCATAAGGAAAAGTCCTAAAAGTTTCTGAGCGCGGAAAATAGCAATCACATACAAAAGATCAAGAATGAAAACTATTTCTCTATATGTCAATGGTTGAACTGTGGAAACCACTCCATAAAATATGAAGTCCCAATCCCCAGTACCTCAGAATGTGACCTTGTTTGGAAATGGGACTATTAAATGCACTATGAAGCAAACCGCAGTCACTGCAGCATGAGTTCGATCCCTGCCACTGGTCAGGGTGGTGACCCACATGGCGCAGCAGACCTCTCCTGCCTCACCCGCTGCTCCCCTCAGCAGTATACTTCAGTCAGTCTGCCTGTTCTGCTCCCCACTCTGTCTCTGGTGAATCCTCTCACCTCCCACACCTCTGACCTATATCCCAGTGCTTGTATGCACACATAAATAAATCTTTTAAAAAAAGAATAGAATTAAGAATAGGGCCCCTACCCAATATGACTTGTGTCCTTATAAAAGTGAAAGTGTAGATACAGACACACACAGGGAGAACATCTTCTTGTTCAAGAAGGCAGAGGTTGAAGTGATGAAGGCTGAGCCAGGGAATGCTAAAGATGACCAGAGAACCACCTGAAGCTAGGAGAGAGGTATGAAATGAATTTCTCCCTCACAGCCTTCAGAAAGAATCAACCATGCTGATATCTTGATCTCAGAACTCCAGCTTCCAGAACTGGGAGACAGGAAATGCTGTTCTTTGAATAACTGAGTTTGTAGCACTTTGTAATGGCAGCCTTGGGAAGATAACAGAAGCTGAAAGATAGTGAGAAAATGACTTTAAAATTCTAAACATGGCTTCTAGCATGAAGTTGAAATGTTATATGGCACAAAGGAAACTTGGACACCAGGGTTAACAAGAAGCAGGTTTATTGCACCAGTGCTGATTCAGCAGATTCGCATCCAAAGGCTGAACCTCATTTGAGGAAGTCAGGGGTTTATATACACTTTTAGTTTCTCTAAGGTTCCGGGTGGCTTTGCGCTGGCAGCTGTGCATGGTCAGGTATGATGTGGCTACATACCAAGGAGTGAGTATAGGGTCAGTGGTCATGTGACCCCCCCAGGTCCATTCTGTCTCATGGTTAATTAACATCTGATAAGATTCCTACCAGGAACGAAGTTGCATACCAGGAACTAAAGAAAAGATCATTACTAAGACTCCCGATCTGCTTATCTCAGGTCACCATGCTTCACTATAACCAGTCAATTATCAGTCAATTATGATAGTAAAATACATACATTTTTAGTCACACATTATTAAAAACTGAAACAATTATCTCCCATGCACCTTTTCTCAGAAAGCTACTGGAGGGTGTGCTACAGCATAACAAATGAGTAAATCAAGAAAAAGGAAGACATAGGCTCCAGGAGACAAGAAAGATAACACAAAGGAGGCAAAGGGGTGCCCCACAATGACTTCTTTGTGGTAATGTTGAGGTGCCACTGGCTGATACTGAACAGTAGGATGTTAAAAATGGATAAATTACCTAATTATTGACCATGTGGAAAATAATGGAAGGGCTTTTACAGTACTGAAGGAACATTTGGCAAGAATTACGATAGATGTGCAAAAAGCTAAGCAAATCTCTTCTTTCACGTTTATAGATGGAGAACTTCTTATGGGCCAGGCACCATCCTAAGCACTAGGAACAGAGCAGTGGATAAAGCGGGTAACAATCCCTGCCTTGAGCTAAATACCAAAAGAATAGAAATAATGCAACAATTAGAAAACATATAAATCAAATACACAAAGTTAGAAGATAAAACCAATAGAAAAGCTTTTCATGAGGAAATTTAAGAAACTGCCATGAACAAAACTTTGGTCAAAGAGTAAATCAAAACCTTATTACTGAAAGTACAAAATAAGCTGGGAGAGAAGGGTGTGTGCATGGACAGTGGGAAAGAGAGAACAGTGAAGCAGTGTTCATCTAACTCCAGTGCACAACGACGCCCACACTCAAACTGAGACCAGCAGGCTTAAAGATACCTTTCTGTCTGCCGGCATGCCATTCACATTAAACAAAAGAGAAATGTTCCCTGGCACATTTATAAGCTTCTAAAAAATCAATTCACTGCAGCTAACACATATATAGTGAGGAGCTAATCTAATAACTTTGGATAACAATATATTGACTGGATACTGAAAACTAAAGGGAACTGTACACAGGGACTGACCTCCACAAAGCAAGTCTGTTTCTCACGGGGTGATGATGATTCTGCAGGTCTGTAGTGATTTTGTGACTACCTTGGAAATATTCCACAGCCTGAATCCAACAAATACTATATTTGGTATGATGTTGCACCTAAAACTAATGCAATATAATGTGCCAATTATATCTCAACTAAAAAATATTCTTTAAATCCCTACCTTCATAGAGTTTATGTTTTAGTGAAGGAGTCAGACTATAGTGGAAGTAAGTACGATCCACTGATGGTGAGAATGTAAGAGAAAAAGTACTGTGGGGTGGGAGGGCAGGAGGAAGGATGGAATTAGGCTTTAGATAGAGCAGCTGGGAACACTGACCCAAAAGAGGTGAAGGAGAAAGCATGTGGATATCTTGGGGAAGCAGCATCCACGTGAGCACAGGGGAATGGAGCATAAGCCAGGGAATACCAAGGTCTGTGTCGGGGAGTGAACTGAATCGGGAAGGAGATTCACAAGGCAGGAGGAGTCATCTGATCTAACTTATCTTTTAAAAGAATCACTCCAGCTGCTGTTGAAATAGATTGTCAGGGGACAATGGTGGAAGGAGAGAGCCCAATTAAGGGGTATATTGTAAAAATCCAGTATGATGGCACAGGTTGTGGTAGTGGCAGAAGGAGGTGGTAAGAAATACATTCTGGATACATTTTGCACACAGCGTATCATACATTCTGGATACATTTTGCACACAGCGTATCATACATTCTGGATACATTTTGCACACAGCGTATCATACATTCTGGATACATTTTGCACACAGCGGTATCAGCATTTGCTGAGATTGGATGTGGCGCATGAGAGAAAAAAGAGCATGAAGTGGAACAGGAAAGAATGCAGGTGGATGTTGCAGGGTAAGGGAGATAAGAAGTTGAGTTTTAGACATATTGAGGTGGAGAGTGCTTCGAACATCCAAGTGGGGACATAGGAATGCAGTCATCAATATAGTCCTGATATTCAAAGCCATGGAAACTAATGAAACTGAATGAAATACTATGTTTTTTGTTGTTGCTGTTTTAAGATGTTTTATTTATTTATGCAAGAGCTAGGGTACAGGCCAGAGGTGTGAGGGAGTGAAAGGATTTACCAGAGACAGAGCGAGGAGCAGAACAGGCAGATGGACCGAAACACACTGCTGAGGGGAGCAGCGCGAGAGGCAGGAGAGGTCTGCTGTACCATGTGGTTCAGCTCCCTGGCGAGGGATCGAACTGGCACTGCAGCAGCTGCAGAAGCCCCATAGCGTGGCACTCAACCCCCTGTGCCACCAGGGAGGCCCCAAATGAAATACTATGACAGCAAAAACCCAAACAAGGACATGAAAGGAAACACCATCGCATTACATCCTGGCTTAACAGTGAACAGCATTCATGCAGTCGTATTAATAACACAGATTACTGATGTAGCCAAAATTGTGATTTAACTTCATTGGAAAGATTAAAAAAAAAGTGAAGAGCTGGGAAATGGGATTTAAGGGTTCTAAAACCTAGGATCCATGACAGGACTTAGATACAATTTGAGGTGTATAAATTTGGACTTAGTCATGGAAGAGACTCCTGGTTTGAAGTAGGCTGGACACTAACCTAAAAGAAAGCAACTCCCCCTACCCCCTTTACCCACAGCAGCCTTGTCCAGACCCTTGCTTGGCCAGAACCCTGGGAGGGAGGGCAGGAGAGCTCTAACGTGGTAAATGGCACATTTCTGGAAATGTGACTGTGTGTGCTCAGTAATCATGCAACAAATGGAGCTTTCAGCATTATTATTCACATAAATCCACGTTGAGATGCTCTATTTGTTTGTAGTCTGATACCACTATTGGGCACATAGTTTAGATAATCAAATTGGAATTAATGTTTGAAGATGTGTTTAAAGGGATGATTTTCTTAAACACGCTCTTACTGCCACAGCATACTGATTTCCAGGAAGTTCGTTCCTGAAAGAAGTAATTTTTTTCCTGTAATTCAGTGCTTTATCAAGGCCATCGTGTTTCAGCTAACAAACAGTTTCACGGAAGAAAAAAGAACATTTTGGGACTGTCTGATACACAATATGATTATGAACTGGACCCTTATTAATTATGAAAGGATGATAATGCAGTTTCAGGTTTTATTATTTTAAACCATTTGTTGGATGGGTTTTATTTTCCTTAGAAGACCCAAGTCTGTGAGCCCAGGGGAATAAAGAACAGGTGAAACTCCATCCCCAAGCTCCATTTTTCACATTTAAATGGTTTGTGTTTTACTTTGTAATTTTACTTATTCTCCTCTCAAAATCAGGGTGGGTGTTTCTTTCCTAAGTGGATTTTATCACGGCTGCTGAAAGTTGCAGGGAAAACCCCACTGCTCCATTAAAGTTCAGATTGAAACCAAAGTTGAAAATGGATAATTAATCTTTGTGTACCTTTTGAATGGATATGTTTTTAATTGGCAATCTGCAAAAGAATGAAATGGTTTAGAACTGTATTATTCAATCGGAAAGCATGTTGGGTGGTGCCATTGTAATTCTAATGTAACATAGTCCCCCTTGTTTGGAATTTCCCTAATACAGAACAATCTGTTTCAGTGGGAAGACTTTCTTATTGATTAATTTATGACTACTGTAGACTTATAGTTGGCTGGTGGTGGCTGCGTAAGGAAGACCCACAGAAAGTGAAGATACAGGTGAAGGAAGATCAGGGACTTGCTCTTCCTGGCTGGCAACATAAATTCTTGTGCGGGGCCAGGCTGAACAACCATGTTTCCGTATCTCTATGTCAAATGTTCTGGGTGGCTCCAAAGATAGCCAGGAATCCATTTTCCCAGTATGGTAACAGGGTGATCCCCATAGAAAGAGGGGGTACCATCTGTTGAAGGGTGGAGCTCAGCAACCAGGAGAAACTGAAAAGAACCAATAGAAAAATTGAAGAAAAAAAAAATAACCAGAAAAAGAAGGAAGGAGATGATTGGGAGGAGGCACACGGAGAAGAGACGCGTGTAGAAAAGTCACCACACTTGTTTCTCGGCCTTGGACTTGTACTAGGGGCTTGGGGGACAGGGAAGGAGACACTTAAAAGAGATGTGGGTGGGAGGTCCGTAGGGAGGCTGACAATAGCAGCCTTTATCTTGACTTATATTTTGATTTTGCTCTTTTCCTTCCAAACTTGCCTGGCCCCTTGTGCCCCTTTTCTGTGGGTCCCCACCAGAAGGCGCCTTAAACTTGTACAGCTTTCGGGCCTCATGGCTTTGCTTTGGGTCAGCCCTGTTTGGCTGGACATTACCCACATGGGATGGGTAACTTTGGATGTTTCACGGGAAAACTATTTCAACTCTATTCTTTCTCTTACTTCTCTCTATTACACACTAAGTTTATTAAAGTTCTTTTCTGTTGAAGCTCTCACGCACTGAGTGTATTTCATCTTTATGTGGGGGTGGCAGAACTCACTTAGCGCAGACAGGTGTGGGGGCCTCCTTCTGCCCCCTAACCTACTGAGGGACCACCGGACTGCAGCAAGACAGTAACGTTAGCAACATGGGGCCCAGGACTCACCATCCCACTGGCACCTCGCCCGGGGAGGGCCGTCCTTCCTCCATGTGGGATCAACTGGCTTTTACTTGACCCAGCGTGGGTAGGGATATGGAGGCTCCCCCAGAAAGCCTATAGGAAATACAGAGGCGCTTTCAGCCCTGCAAGTTTGCAAGTCAGGAACTCCGCATAAAAGGAGTAAAGTATTTTACCAGCACCTTTAGGTGGACGAGAGGCTGATCAGGACCCCCACATTTTGAAGGGAAGACCAGTCCATCTCTGCCCACCTGTGCTGCAACAGCAGGGCCTGTTTTCCCTCAGTGCTTCCGGCACAACTCACAGGAAGCGACTTGTAAAGAAGGGGCCGGAGGAACAGGACCCGCATGCACAGCCCTCGCCCTAAGGAGCCCTGCTGTCTGCTCGCTCCGTGGGAGTCCTCGCTTGGGGGCTGGGGGCGTGACGTCTCGGGGGAAGACCCGGCCTCCTTGGCTACCTCACAGCTGCCAGAAAGTGAAGGGAAAGCAGGAGCTGATGGAAGGACCAAGGTAAGCACCCTATGTCTCCACCAGGGCAGCACTGGGGTTCAGACCAGAGCAACCAGAAAGGAAAAGCCCCTTGGCCTTAGGTCAAAGCGGGAGTCAGCCGTTCCTTCACTGGCTCCAAGAGGGCAGGGTGGCCTTCATGTTCGGTAAGAGGGAGAGGTGCTGCGCTCAGACCCATCCCCTGCACCAGAAAGGGCCGCACCTGGTCCCATCCTGACTGACCCAACATGTGTGCTCTGGCCACAGAGGAGGCTCATGTTCTCCACAATCGTCCCGGGCCCACCTCACATAAAGGAGGCATGTTCCTCCTTGGACACACTCACATTCGACAAAATGGTGGAAAAGTAGCCTTCGAGTGGCTTCCATGTGTGGCCATCGTCCACCTGTTAGGGGAAAAGGTAGTCCTGAATGGATTATGGGTGTGTGGACTCCAACCCCCACTCCAGACCACCAGTGTTCCAGAGCCACAGATCCGATAAGATGCTTATCAAAGAGTGGATCACTGGGACCTGAGGGTGGAGTTGGGCAGCCAGGCTGGCTATAAAGTCAGAGAGGTGAGTCTTGGGCTCTCTCTCTCTTCCTTGGGAGCCATCTCACTTGACCCAGAGCCAGCTCTCAATGTGCCATTGCATTCCAGCTCAGAAGATTTGGTAGGATATTTACGGGTTTGTAGCCCTCTCTTTCCCTTGGTGTTATTTCTGCTTTATTCCCCCTTTTTTTTGGTAAAATAAAAACCCTTTAATAACTTTTGTCACGTGTACCTGAATTTGTTACTTATTACAAAAGTCTTCTGAGCACGCAGGTGAGGACCCAGCCAGGGAAACCCATTTAAACTAGGGTTGCCCTGTAACATTTCCAAGTTTCCTCCCACCAGCGTTCTAGGACCTCCAGCTGCTTTAAACTCTCCCCAGGAATTCCCAAGTGCAGTTACCCATCTGGCATCATGTAAATGGCACACCCCAGAGACCCTCTCCCCTAAGTCTCCAGCTAACACTCCACAGCCTTCCTAGGAAGCTGGCGCCTGCACGTGGCCAGAAACCGGTGCCCGTCGAGAACCGCTGTTCTTAAATTCACCAGAACAAGGCCTAGCGAGGAAGGCGCATGGGAGAGACAGCTGATGGCTTCACTGAATGAGAGGAAGTCTCTTTGCTACTGCTACCCAGCAGCAGAGCCCTCCTGGTGGGCTAAGAAAAGTCTTTCATGTTCCTTTCTCCTGTCTGATGAACTAGCTGCCGGCCCCAGGAACTGACAGGGCAGCCCTGAGGGGCCAGTCAGAGAAGCAAAGTCCCCAGAAAAGAAAAGGCACTTCTAAAAGACAAATGCAAAGTTGTCAGCAGGATGAATACAAAGTTTTGAGATCGGTGTCACTTTTCTTGCTTAGAATTCCCCAATGGGGTCCTGAAAAGTTGCTTTGAAAGAACTGAACTCTCAGCTTCGGCCATTTGCAATATTTATTACAAAAAAAGGGACATCCTTGAAAGGTCGGCCGTTCACATTGGCGCAAAATAGGCAGCCGACTCCCCGAGGCTACGAATCCCTCACTCCCACTCTGGCAGCAGCTGCCAGGGCTACAGGAAGGTTGTGAAAATTCACTCTCACCTAGAGCCAGAGAATGGGGGTTCTGCCAGAATGCAGAGGCACCAAACATGGGGCTTCCAGGCGGCGAACATAAGGCTGGAAGTGGGGCACAGCCAAGGCGTGTTGGAGGTGACCCCTGGGTGACGGCATGTATCGTCATCATCATAATAAACGCAGCCAGGGGCCCTGAGCAGTCCTTGCCAGGGTCAGCCCCCCTGCTTCTCTCTGCATTGGCTGAGTGAACCCTCCCCACCCAGGGAGGCACAGCAATCAGCCGCTCTGTGCAAACGAGGAACTACAACTCAGAGAGGTTAAGTGACTTACACAACATCACACAGCAGACCGGTGGTCAAACCAGGGTAGGAATCCAAGCCTGTCCGACTCCAGAGCCCTCGCTCTTCACCTTCATTTTATGCTGACTGCTGATGTGACCCTGAAGATTAGTCTTCACAGGGGACCCCAAGTAACCATTATGCCACCCAGGGTTCACTTTAACTTGACAACCAAACTCACGGCAGTAATGGCCCAATGTCATGTGACAGAGGATGAGCATGGAGCCATCGGGGTCACCTATATGTAGAGGAGGGGGAGGTGAATGCCGAGAGGGACAACTCCAGGCCAGGCTAAAAGAGGCAGACAGCAGAGGTGGGGGTGGGGGCGGGAACTCCCCTCTGGGGTCAGAGACTTAGTTCTCTTTCAAATCCCAGTTCTGCCGTGACCTTGACACATTTCTTAACTCCTCCAACCCTCAAGTTCTCCAAACACAAAATTGGGGCAGGGGAATGGAAAAGGCACCTCAAAGACATTGGAAAGTTCCCATTACCTGGGTAGACTATCAGCCAAGGTGTAGCAAGACAGGAATCTCTTACAATCAATTTGGGTAATTTGAGGCAAGGTTTTAAAGGAGACTATACAAAGGTGAAGGCAGGATGTAGTGAAGCCTCAGGTCATGGTGCAGTTACCCCAGACTAGTAACAGTCAGGGGCCGCTCCCAGCCTCGGAATGAAGGCGGATGTGGTGACCAGACCCTCAACACAAAGTGTGGGCAACAGAAACCCCCCCAAAGATATTCATGCCCCATATCCTTGGAAACCGAATGTGTTACCCTATATGGCAAAAGGAACTTTGAAAATGTGATCTTGAGGTTGAGAGATTATTCTAGAATTTCTGGGTGGGTCCAGTGTCGGCAGTAGGGCCCTGGTAAGAGAGAAGCAGGACACCAGAGGAGGACAGGTGATACCAGAAGCAGACTGGGTGGTGTGCATGAGCCCAGGGGCTCTGCAGCTGGACAGGCAGAGGATTCTGCCCAGGGCCTCCAGAGGAGCACAACCTGCCGACACCTTGATTCGGCCCATAACACTCATTGAAACCTCTGCCTTCCAGAGCTGAAAGATTATAGACTGGTGTTGTGTTGCTGTCTTTTTTAAGTCGCCAAGTTTGTGGTGGTTGCTTACAGCGGCCACAGGAAATTAATCACGCAGGGAGCTGGGTGAAGGGCACGGGGATGGGGGGCATTGAAGGTGTGACTCTCAATCAGTCACTCCAGGAAATACCCCCCACCTCTACCCCCACCCCCACCACACACACGTGCACAAGAACCCTGACCTCACTCCCTTTAGTCCCTAGTCTCCTGTTGGAACTTCCATTGGAAGAACCCAACCGGACGTCAGAGGGAGCCATGGTTACGCCCATACAGAGTAGCTTTGGGTGCAGAGCAGAGGGTGGGGAAGGTGGAGAGGAGATCTGGAGATGAGCAGGAGAGCCCGGCTCTGCGCAGAGCCTCCAGAGGAGCACAGCCTGCCGACACCTTGATTCGGCCCATAACACTCATTTAAACTTGGAGAAAATCCTTGCTGCCTTACATAGCGCACAAGGGCCAGGGACCATGCGACTGCTAAGCTGGGCCGGAGTACAGACATCTGTACTTCAGCTAGGAAATGAGACTCACTTCCACCCTCAGAACAGAACCTAGGAAGACAAACTCAGACGCGGGGCAGAGAGAGTCTTCCCGAGCCTCCAGGGAGGGGAGCCCTTCCAGGGTGGAACGGCCACTCTCCAGGAGGAGTCTGCAGCCCCGGTCAACCCAAAGGCCTGTCCTGTCTTATGCACCCAGCCAGGCAGGACCGAGAGAAGAGCCCAGGGTCCCAGGCACCCAGAGGCCCGGCTGCCACTCCTAGCCGGGCTCTGGCCAGCACATGTTACCCAGTGTTAGACACGGAGTCTTCAGGCCCTGCCCTTGGAAATGAACGTCCACAGGCCAATTTAGCGAAAACGCAGCTTAGCGCTTGCTAATATGGCAACCAAGCGAAACAGAAGGTATCCTTTCCTCAAGATATTTGCCTGCCATCTCGTGGAGGCTGTAAGAACTACGCATCTAGGATGCCGGCGGGAACCCGGCCTCCTGGACCGCCTCGAGCACAGGGAGCACAGCTGGAGCGATGCTGGGGACAGGCGCTCGATTTTGTTTTGTATCTGTCTTCCCAGCACCCACAGACACAGTTATCAATGCCAAACGCATTGTCAAACTAACGCATCGTGCGGGGTCCGAGCAGGACCGGGCTGCATATCCGCCCAGGCCAGCGCGGACCACGCAGGAGCCCCTCATTCGTGGCGGAACCTGGATGTGCTCCAAGAGTCAAGTGCGTTTCCAAGAATGCGAAGTATCTCATTAACGATAAAATGATGCTATTTCAACATATCGGGTTAAAATCAATGTCACCTATTTCTTTTTATTTCCTTAACACTGCTACTAGAAAATCTTTAATTGCCTCTGCGGTTTCTATTGTATTCCTACTGGAGCCCTGGACTGCGTGAGCCCCTCTAAACCCCATTCCTGCCTGAGCCCTGCAGGAAGCACAGGCGAGGGAGACTCCAAGGCCTCAGGGAGTGCCCAGGGGACAGTGTAGCAGGCGTCCTCATACTTCAGCAGGCTTGACTTACTAGGAATCGTGGGGATGACACGCAGGAGCTCAAGTCTTTAAAATCATCTTCCCGGCCTCCTTGGTGGTGCAGTGGGTTGAGCGCCGCACTGTGAAGCATGTGCGGAAAGCAGCGCGAGTTCGATCCCCGGTCAGGGAGGGCACCCACTTGGCGCAGCAGACCTCTCCTGACTCATCCCTGCTCCTCTCAGCAGTGTGTTTCAGTCCATCTGCCTGTTCTGCTGTTCAGTCCATCCCCAGTCTGTCTCTGGTGACTCCTCTTACCTCTCACCACTCAGGCCTGTACCCCAGCTCTTGTATAGGTAAATAAATCCTTTTAAAAAATAAAATAAAATCCTCTTCCCCGTTTTCTTCCTCTTCCTTCTCCCTCTCCCTCCTCCTCTGATCTTCCTCCTCTTCGCTGCCTCCTCCTCCCAGTCTCTTACCTCATTCCTCTCTCATTAGCAATGGACTTTCTCAGGACCGAATTGGGGAAACAGTAGCCAAATGCTCCCATTTACACTGCATCAGTGTCTCCCTCAGACTTGGGGTCCCTGGCACTCAGCACCTACCACAGTGTAGACTCTCCCCTCCTCACCTCACCTGGGAGGTGAGACCAGCCGGCAGCCCACGCAGGGGGTGGGTCTGGGCACCTGTGGCAGGGAGGCCCGTGAGCTGGGAACTCTGTAATCAATACCCAAGAACAGAACATGGGTGGTGGTTTCTAAAGTGGGGGGAACCCTATGACGTCACCAACAGGTAGAGAAAACTGTTATGAAAACAGTTACAAACTGAAGAGGGCCAGTAGAGGTACTAGAAGTCAACACTTTTCATCCCAGCCCTGTTTCATCAGTGACTCACTGCTGTGACCTTGGACCTGTCCCTTCTCACCTCTGGGCCTCAGTTTCTCCATCTGCAAAACAAGATGTTGGACCTGATCATTTCTGAGGGAACTTGCACATATAAGAATTAAGATGAGTTTTTCATAAAGAAATGGACTCATTCAACCAGTACTTCTGAGCCCTGCTGTGGGCCAGGTGTTCGTCCAGCTGCAAGGGAACAGTCCATGACTATCACATGGATAGAAGCTGCCAGCCTCAACACTGCAGAGGAAAGACCCAAAAAATGATATTTTTTATTGGTGGCAAGAGGAAAGGAGTTCATCAGATTCTCAACCTAATGAGAACAGCTGAGGCAATGGAGACAGTGTAATCAGGCCAGGAACTCTGTGCAGCGGCCACCACCATACATAAGAGTGGGCTTTGCCTCCTCTTTGCATGGAAGCCTGAGAGGAGGAGGTGGGGAAAGAGACTGAGCAGGAACAACTTCCTCCAAATAGCAGGTACCCGAAATTGGTCCAGATGTCCTCACCCAAGACAACTCAATCAAGGTGAAACTCAAGGTCGGTTGGCAAACCCAGGAGACGAGCAAATCCGAGGAGGCCAGGTCAGCTGTCAGGACGCAAACCAGGACAGCCAAATTATTGTCACACAGACAGCTGACATGGCAAGGCCAGGGCCCTGCACTTTCTGTGCAGGACCCATTATTAGGGGAAAGTCGGGGTCCAGGGAAGGCCCAGGTGTGCCCAGCCTCACCTGTCCCTCCAGGGAACAGTGGCTGTGCGGGAAGTGGGTTCAGCCCCACTCCGGCTGCTCTCACCCCCGCTGTGAGAGGACCCACAGCTTTGGACCCCAGCTGCCTGTGGCCTTTCAGCTGCAAACCAGGGCAAGGCGCACAGAGCTGGGCTCCTCTGCTGAGCGGCACCAGTGCTGACACCATGAAAGGGGGAGAGCCCACTGAAAGAGGGAGCCACTGTGTTAGTTCCCAAGCCTTATGCCCCACTCCGTAGAGCCCACGCTGCTGAAGACTGAAATGCCAGCTGAATGTCTGAGGTTTCCTATGGAGGACCGTCGCCATGGCCTGTGACAAGCATCCCTGGGCATGTGCTGTGCCACTCTGTCATGCCCAGACCCTCAGCTGTACCCCAAGCCCCAAGACATCACTTCCCTCTCATCCTGAGTCTACCCCAGCTTTAAGAGGCATCGACCTTCTCTGAGCCTCAGTTTCCGTCTGTGCAAAGGGAACAGAACTGAGGCCCTAGTCTACTGGCATCCTGGTTCCACGGCTGTAAATACTTCCTTCCTGCCTCCAGTCAGCCTGATCTGGGAACCCCACAGGAGTAAGGGGCCAGCAGAGCCATGGAGAGGATCAGCGATTTCTCCAGGAACTCCTGCCACACGCTGCTAGCTCTCTGCTGCCCCCTGCTGGCAGCTCAAAAATAAAGGCTTTCTGGTAAAGGACGCATGAACAAACGGTGATTTAACATACTTTTAGGGGATAGAGAAGACTACCAGAAGAAGGAAAAGCATCGAATGAAAGCAATCAGTTAAAACCATCAGGCCGGGCTAAGGAGTGGGAGAGTAAGGCGGGAAACGTCACCTTTATTCATAAGCTTTTCTGCAAACTTTGGGGGTTTGTGTTTTGTTTTTTTTTTATTTTTAGCCATAACCCTGCACTATTTTGATTTTAAAAATCAATTCTGAATTTTAAAAACCGATACCAAAATCCTGGTCACTGAACTAAAAATGAACAGGATTTGGGGAAGATCCAGAGAACATGGGGGAGACCAAGGGAGGACCCAGAGAGGATGAGGGAGGCCCAGGGTGAGTTGGGGAGACCCAGGGAGGATGGGGTGCAGGGACAAAGGTCCGTGCAGGGTGGGTGTTGCAGCGAGAGACAGAGGCCAGGAGGATAGGGCACCAGGAGGGCGAGAGGCCGGGGCCAGGAGGATAGGGCACCAGGAGGGCGAGAGGCCGGGGCCAGGAGGATAGGGCACCAGGAGGGCGAGAGGCCAGGGCCAGCACCCTAGCGGAGCATGTTCCGGCATCGCAGCTGCTCCTCCTCCCGCTGCTCCTCCAAGCGAATCTCCAGCAGCCTCAGCTCCCTGCGAACTGCCTTCCCCATGGATGGGTCCAGCTCCAGCACTTTCTCCAGGTCAGCCTTGGCCTCCGCCTCATTCCACACCTCCGCGTGAGCCCGGGCCCGCACGTAGTAGGCCTTCACAATGCCTGCAGTGGATTTTAAGGATCATGGGTGGTGCAGGGTGCTAGGCATCGTGAGGCATCTGCAGCCACTGCAGCACATGGCGCAGCAGACCTCTCCTGCCTCGCCCGCTGCTCCCCTCGGCAGTGTGTTTCAGTCCATCTGCCTGTTCTGCTCCCCGCTCTGTCTCTGTGAATCCTCTTATCCCCCGGCATGTCTGGCCTGTACCCCAGCTCTTGTGTGCATAAATAAATAAATCTTAAAAAAATATATTAAGGGTCAGGCCGGCCCCATCTGAATGGTCCTGACCAACTTGCAAAAAGCCCTTAACTTTGACCACGACCCTTCCCCTCTCTGTACCCCCTGAACTTGGTTCCTCTACTGCAGGATAGAGATGATCACAATAAGCCAGCAGGTATACCCACCCGCCCCCGACACTTCCAAGCCTTGCAACTACTTTTATTCTCCTAATTTGGCATTCTTTTTCTTAGGGAAGCTCCCAAAGAGTGTCAGGTGCAGGCGCTGCCCCACACGTATCCCATGAGGGTGTTCGGACCATCTGACTAAGATGGCGAGTCTGCCGCGCTCAGTGCCGGGAGCCAGGAGGAGTTCAGCGTTGTGACGTCAGGCACCTGCACAGGACCTGCGCTGAATGCTTCGTCTGTATATACAGTTACATACTCAAGGACATCGAATATGTACGCGATGCATAGATAACTATATAATGTATTAATTGCATATTTCTATACTAATAAAGATATGCTAATATATCCACAAACTAATACTTTCTCGACATGAAAATATTTACTTCCTATAGCCTCTGATTGCCGTCTTTTTTGAAACCCCTTTTCCTACTCCTCAAATGCCGGGTTTGGAGAGCTGCTTCTGTACTGAGCCTAATGCTCATTAAAATAAGGACTTCCTGCAATTAGTCCCCCTAGACCGTCACCCGCAGTTTGGGGAACACCGCTGCGTGGCGACAAGCTCTGGGGTCTTGGGAGGTTCTGAAGTCCACTCAAGCTTTGTGGGTGACCGTGGCCCTGAGACCACCCCCGCCACCCCGCCTGCCCCCACCCCCCACCGCCCCACCCCCCCACCGCCCGCACACCTGGGTGGTGCCGGAGGATGTCGCTGGTGTGCTCCAGCACCTCGTAGTACTCCCCCTTCTTCAGCAGGCACTGGCAGTAGTTGAGGATGAGCGTGTTGATCATCTTCTCCAGCTTCAGCCACTGCACCTCCCAGGGCTTCTCCTGCGGTGGCAATCGGTGGTAGAAGCTTTGGCCCCACCCTGCCCCCAGGCCACGCCCCACGGCCCCCCAAGGCAGCCCCATCAGGCAGCCGCCCACCTTGGTCTGCAGGTTGCGCAGGCACACAATGGCCTCCTGGTACTTGGTGGAGGCCTCCTCATAGCGGCCCAGCTTGAACAGCCGGTTCCCCTCTCCGTGGAGGACAGGCGCCGCCTGCATCTTCTCCCGGTTGCTCAGGTTCCAGGTCTCGCGCTGGTACTCGCTCGGGGCCTCCACCTGGTGCAATAGCGCAGTCCAATAATACACAGACATGGGCCATCACCCCTAATGGCGCAAGGGTTTGAGAGCTGCACTGTGGAGCTTCCTAGGCAACTGCAGCCCGAGTTCGATCCTCCACCAAGCAGGGGACTCACGTGGCACAGCAGACCTCTCCTGCCTCACCCGCTGCTCCCCTCAGCAGTGCATTTCAGTCAATCTGCCTGTTCTGCTCCCCACTCTGTCTCTGGTGGATCCTCTCACCACCACCCCCACCCCGTACCTCTGGCCTGTATGCACAAATAAATCAATCTTTTAAAAAAAATTAAACACGACAGACATTACAGAAGTATAAGCTAGGGTGGCTGTGATGCGAACCTTGGCCGTGAAGCCCTGGCGCAGTGCACAAACCGCACAACTGTTCAAGCAGGCCAGTAAAGGTCATCTGTGGATGTGATTCTCCTGTTTGCATTCACCATGTAGCCGTGGGACCCAGCCTCAGCCTTGGCCATACGCTATGTCCTGACCCAGGCTCCACCCTCCCCACCAGCCCACAAGCATGGGGTCCAGGTGAGAAGGTATGGGCTGTTCCCCGCAGCCTCTCCTACCGGAGAACCATAAACCACAGGGACTGGAGATGAGGGCAGAATTCTAAATTTTTGAAAGCCAAAATGGAAGTAGATAAACAATAATTCTGTGAAATGCTTCTAAAATAAAAACGAATCACATTTACAAAAATCAGTCCCAAAAGGGCTTTTCCCTTGGAATAGGCAGAAGACTTCAGGAGGAGGGGAGGTCAAATTCCTCTTCTCCGGGAGTGTATGAACTCTTCCTTGTTCTCTAAAGTGGGAGACGTCCAGTGGGGCGGGCCCCTGTGATGCGCCGGACCCTCCGCTCTCTGAGGTGACCCCTGCCCCCAGTCGCACCTGCAGCAGCTCGATGGTGAAGATCAGAGGCTGTGGCTCCTTCTGCAGCTCGTCCAGGTCCTCGTAGCCCAGCGTGTGGTAGGCGAACATGTTGGCCAGCCCGCACGTATGCACGTGCCACTCCGTGGGGTCCTTGCCCTCGGCCAGCTGCCGCAGGCTCCGGGACAGGATGGGGTAGACCCCCGTGTGCTGTGGAATGGGTGAGGGCACACTGAGCCCCCTCACAGCAGGACTCCTGCCAGCCCACCCTGCCCCCCACACGCCCCCAATAAGTGTAGTTCAGTGTCCCAGGGAAAGTTATCACATCAGTTAGCTCCTTCTGTCCCTAAGGTGACCCGGCCAGGAGGCGCTGTTGTCCCCATTTTACAGATGAGAAAACCAGAACCTGGAGAAGTTACATGACATCTTAAGGTTATGTAACTCCTTAAGTTCAAGGTCACATAGCCAGGGAAGGACAGAGCTGGGGGCCGGCCTGCTCTACCCACAGGGTCACGTTGCCTCTTGCTGGCCCTCAGGGTCAGCTCTCACACGCTATCTCCCAGAGACATGAGTCCCAGAGACCAAACTCCTGTGAGTTGCAGGGAGGGTGGTGTAGAGAGCAGTGGAAGGAGCGGGGCTGCTGATGAGCCAGTCGCCGCCTCTCTGAGCCGGTCCCCTGGTATACCTGTCCAGGCGTAGGGCATTGCAGGGGTTAACTGTTCCAGATATGGTCCAGCTTACCCCAGCCCCACCCGGCACTGAGAGCTTGGATTGCTACCCTCAGGATGGAGGACAATGGGTTAAAATAGCGACCTGGCCTCAGGGGAGGCCTGTGCCATGCTGGACCACCTCTACGCTGCCCCTGAACGGGGCTACCCCCAAGACACCTTCTGAGGGACCCTCTCCTTGGGCTGGCTCTCAGGCTCCCACCCAGCAACACCAGTAAAGACACTGGGAAGACAGTGAAAGGTCAGTGACGGGGCAGCTCGGCCTCCAAGTCACCTGCATGGCCACCAGCCTGAGGCCCAAGGTCACCCCTTCCACTTCCACCAGCCAGGATTAGCCCCGAGTCTCTGCAGCGTCTTTGTGAGCGAGATGAGCAGATGGCAGCTGAGCCGATGGGACTGAGGCTGGGCTCCAGGAGGGGCTCCAGAGGGGCCTCCAGGAGCAGCTTGCAGAGCGGTGCCCCAGGCCTGACACAGAACTTGCTGCTCACAGGCTGGGCCTCCCAGCTGGTCTCCCGATTGCTTCAGACCCAGGGCCAGGTCTGCTCGGACGTGACCTCAGACCAAGGCCTTGTCCTGCTAAACATCAGCCACTAGTACGCCAGGTCCCGTCTCCTGGTGGGCTGCAGGGTGGTACCAGGAGTGGAAAGAAACCCCAGGATGGAGGATAAAGACCAGAAGGAGAACAGAGTCCCACATCCACACGAGGGTGCCTTGGAGGGAGGGAGGGGAGAGGGGAGCTCGCCCAGTCCTAGCTTTAGCTAGAACAGGGGTGTGGGGGGTCGGGGAGACCGAGGATCACTGGCCCTCTTTGGGGTTTCAAAGCCAGCAGTTATAGCTAAAGCACAGGCTGCAAATGCTGTGATGCTGGCCACGTTCAGCTGGTTTTGTTTCATCCTTCACATCATGGGTTGGTTCACTCTTGTTTGTTTGTTTAACACAGTGGCCAATATTTAAACATTGAGCACATGCTACTGCAGATTTCTGCCTTGTCTCAAAAAAACAGCCTCACGGTCCCCTTTGAAAGACCCACAAGAACCTGCTTCAACCAAGCAGGTTCCTGGCCCTGGGTAGAATTTGAGCTTAAAGCCCATGGCCTCACAAGACTGGGCAGAGCAAAGTCCCCCACAGAGACCAGTGTCCTCCCTGGGGTGGGGGTCAAGGGGAGAGTGAGGAATGCATTTCAGAATTTCCCAGCACCCCTAATTGAGGACTGCCCAAGCAGAAGCTCTGCAGGGGTGACAAGCAGCAACTTCTGGGGAAAGCCAGGCTCTCCTGAGTCCCTTGTCAACCTGGCAAGATGCTTCCCTGATTGCTTGGACATCCCAGAGCTCAGGTCCTTAAGTGGAGAAATGTCCCACAGGGAGGAAACATGCCAAGACTTTCACAATTCCTAGCCCAGAAGCTACCTCTCTCTTCATTTCTAGGCCTGCTGAACTCCTACTCATCCTTCAAAACCCAGCCCAATGTCACCTTCTTGAAGAAGACCTCACAACAGCTAACTGCCCCTCTTTTCTGAGCCTCAAGCAATCTGCCCTCACTTACTTAGGTCATGGTCATGGCTGCCCACATGGTCAATGCTTAGGTGTCAGCTCCTCATCCAGAATTTAAGTCCATCGAGGGGAGGATATTTGTTTTGTTCCTAACATCTGACACAGGCCAAATCTGGCACACCATGAATGTTCTCTGAGTAGATACATATATGCGTGCATGCATCGATAATGGGTGGATGCAGGTGGAGCATTAGTGAGGAAAGACTGGATCAAGAATAATCTTCCCTGAAGGGAAGGAAGGATGGCTCGATGGGTGTGTAGGTGGATAAATGACTCTGGAAGGTGTGTGTGTCTGTCTGTCTGTCTGTCTAACTATGGGCTGGGAAGAGGAGAAGTGGGGAGCCACTGGGGACACTAACAGTCACCTGGGCATGAAAGCTGTCAATGTGTGAGGTGCCTCGTGCCCTCATGTGGCTACTGATGAAACCAGAGGAACGTAGATGCCCCAAGAAATAGGCCCACGGTATGGGAATAACAGCAACTTGTGGCTTTGCAAGCAACAAATCAATCAACCAATCAAGAAATTATTGACACTCCTCTATGCAGTCAACCCTCCTTTGCTAGCAAATATGCATCCCAGGGAGACCAAGTCGTCTAACACACGGCCCACCGCACTCTAGAATCTCAGGTGCAGGCGTCCTTTGCTGTAAGCAAAGTCAGTCGATAGCATTTGAAATTACAAAGAAGTAGATTCCTGCAGACCTGACTTGTGGGAAAAAATATTTTTAAAAATGATAAAACATCCGGATGAATAATAATAATACAGGAACTGGTTGGTACAAAGATGCTCCACGAATATTTCCTTAGCGACGAAAGGACTAACGCGGTGGGTGGGAGCCCCCTGGCGGCACGGGTCGGCACTGCGCCGGACTGAGCGCCGTCGCAGGGGAACCCTACACTGGAAGGAGTGAGGGGCACGCACCAAGCCCTGATGCTGTCCCTTCACTTGTCTGACCCAACCCAGTGGCTTTCCCTCACTCCGCCTTCCATCTCCTCATCAGTTGAACTAGGGAATTAATTCCTAAAATACTCTCTGCTGCCACTTCTGCGAGGCCGGGTGCCATGAGTTGCTGGAGCCTGTGCTTTACAGCACAGCCAGTGACCCCACCACAGCCCCCTAACTTGGGGTTTCATTGACAAATGGATGAGGAAGAACAGTGCCGGAAGGGAGAAAGGACTTCCCCGGGGTCACCAGGCTACTAGGTAACAGCAGAGTTCAAACTCAGTGCAAACTCAGCCCCTCCCTCCCTCTCTCTCTGCCCCCCCTCCCCCTTCTCTCTGAATCCTGCTCCCTCCCTCTCTGCCTCACCCGCTGCTCCCCTCAGCAGTGTATTTCAGTAGATCTGCCTGTTCTGCTCCCCACTCTGTCCCTGGTAAATCCTCTCACCTCCCTGGACTCTGTCCTGTCCCCCAGCTCTTGTATGTGTAAATAAATCTTTAAAAAGAAAAGAGGAAAAAAAAAAAAGAAACTTCCCAGAAGAAATGTTTGTTTAAAGGTCAGTGAGTCTATTTGTAATTGGTAAGACCTGGAAACAACCCAAATGCCCGAAAATAGAAGACTGGATCAAGAAGATGTGGTACATAAACACGATGGAATAATATTCAGCAGTCAAAAAAGATAAACTAGAGTCATTTGTACAAACATGGATGGAGCTAGAAGGGATTTTGCTCTGTGAAATAAGTCAGAAGGCCAGAGAAAAATATCAGATGGTTTCACTTTTAGGAAGAATATAAAGGAGCGAAAAAAGAGCTCAAGGAAAAGAACAATAACAATAAAAAAACACACACAAAAGACAAAGACAAATCAAAGGCACCTTGTGGGAGGGGAGGGACTGGGATGAGGGCAGAAAGAGCACAAGGGACTGAGGTGAGGGTGCACTGGTGAAATGGTGGTGGGACTACCATAGGGACCACAATTGATGTCAAATATATATAAATAAATTAAATATAAAAAAAGTTTTAAAAAAAAGGTCAGTGAGTGAGTTTTTCTGTGTCTCTCTGGGCCACAGAACTTAGATGTGAACACAGAACACAGAAGTCTGATGACTTCTAAGAGTCAAAAGTGGGAACAGGACTTTGCAGTGTTGGTGTGGGCGGAGGGAGGCAGGAAAGTGCCCAGGGGCCCAAAGTCTCCAGGACCTAATAATCCTAAACCGAAGTCAGGACTGTGAGCTCACCCGCTCCAGCTACAGCCCTGACCCCACATCCCACCAGCCATGTTGCCACGGGGTCCCTTGGGGGCTCGTTCTCTCAGGGGGCTCTTCATCATGGCAGGGAAGGAGGGGACGGGTTTGCCTGGCAGGGCTTTGGGATACCCCACTCCCTGAAACAGAGTGGGCCCGCAGGGTGGGAGGTGGGCCTGCCCAGAGCCATCAGAGAGCGGCCGGCGAGGCCAACTTACGATGGTGTCGCACCAGAACTCGGCCACCTCGCACAGCCGCATGGACGTCAGCAGGACTTCCCACACCTCCAGCTTGAACATGTTCCCGACGACCATGTGCATGGGCCGGCCCGCCCGCCTGCTGTCGTCTATCACCGTCCGCTCCTCGTCACATTTTGAGGTGCGGAAGTGGAAGGTCACCTGCTCACAAAGAGAGCAGACCAGTCTAGACACACCCCACAGCCTGGCGGGAGACATCCCGCTGTCACCGACTCCCAGGGCAGCCCCACCCTGTGGGCAGCCCTCAAGGGGACCCACTGCCACCAAGGGACCCCAGCCTGTGAGCCTCCACTGCTCTGCGGGTCCAGAGTCCTTCCTTAAATAAGCCCTAGGACTGAGGCCATACGCCAGTGACCCCAGCAGCCCAGGGAAGGTTCCCACAGTTTTGTGGGCACATACCATGACCTCTGAGGGCCCTGACTTCACACTCACCATTTGGGACTTCAAGGGCCCCCCACTTCACACTAAAGTTTAGTTTGCAAAGTACAGAGAATGCCCCATGGATAGTGCCAATCCAGAGCTTCCCGACACCCTGGGGGCTGACCACTTCTAGAAGGGCCTGTCAGCCTGTCTTATTGGCAAAGCCGAACGCTGTCTGCAGGCCACGTGGCCCAGCGAGAATGCAGAAGGCTGCTCTGGGGGCAGGGGCAGAGCCCACTCACCCGGGACCCAGTGATGAAGTTGGGGAGCGGCCCTGTGCCCCCGTGAAGAATGGTCTTCTTGACCCCCTCCACGTTGAGGAGCAGAGCAGCATCCATGGCTCCAGAAGGACAGGCCGGCCCAGACTGAGATAATCCCCCAGGAAGGGAGGGAGGCGCTGACACAGCTGACGTGGGCTTGGTCCGGCCAGGAGCAGTGTGGCTAAGACAAGCAAGGTCAGGCCATGTCCCGAGGTGGCCGCTGGCTGCTCATCAGGGCCGGCAGGCAGCCTCGCCTCCGTGCCACCCACTGCCCTTCGCAACGGCCCTGCCTGGCACCCACCTTTTCCGCATCAGCGCCCAGTTGTAGCCCGCCCCAGAAGACAGTCAGCTGGAGCATCTCAAGGAAGACAAGGGGAGACATAGCTCCCAGAGAGCAGTAAGACCCCAGGCCGCCAAAGGGGAGAAGGTGGGAGACCTGGAGCCCCTTTTACCCCAGTGGTCCTGGGGTGGCCTGGTCTCAGATTCTTAGCGCCTTGAACCCCAAGCCTAGGCCCTTTTGCCTTTGAGGTCCCTGCTGGACCTTTTTCCTATTTCCTCCACCTCTCTTCCCCAATATCTGCCCACAGTTTCTGGCTTAGGAGGACTCTAAAACAGGGTCAAAAAAAGGGGGAAGGTTTAGGGCAAGTTGAGGAGCTTCCCCCAGCCCTGTCTCCCCTTAAAGGTCTTACTGGAGGCAGTGGGGCTCTCCCATTCCCCTCCGGAGCCTCTTAGCCCTGTTCTCCGGAACCCTGTAGAGCTTATTCAGAGCAACAAACAGACCTGCTCTAGTGTCGAAACAGTCTGGCGCCACCTTGTGGCCACTTGAAGTTTTTACAGCTGTATTCCCTAGTTCCTGCTGGTGACCAGGATTGAGCCCCACAAAACCTTTCTTTGACTGACTTTTTAAAGAAAGAGTGGACACAGGATCCCCTCACAGGGAGAGATGAAAACACTGGGGTGGTATTCAGAAGGATTCCTTTCAAAGGCTGGCCTCACTTATTCCCTGACCTCGTGACCTTCAGTCACTCTACTTTCCCAACTGAGATGGGGAAATTTGTCCCTAGAACAGTGAATGGGACCCCGATATCCAGCACCCCTGACATTTTTAACCCCCATGAGGAGCTGTTGTCACAGAGGAGGACAAACCTGAGCCATCTGGACCCATGAAGCTAGGACCACCACCACCCCACCCCCAACCCTCATCTCACCCCCCCCCCACCCCAAGTGCTCAAATCCCCCCAAGCCAGCTTCAACCCTCTCTGGGGGATGGAGACAAAAGTGGAGATGCAAAAACCCTTCTCTCTGTACCGTCTTTTCTCCAGCCACACAGCAACGCAGGGGAGCCTGGGAGGTAAGAGAGAACTTTAGATGGTAAAACTATAAGGGAAAATAAAGTGACTACCATAAATTGGGGGGGGGGGGGCTTTGATGAGGGAGAAGGGACACATGGAGGTGGGGGGGGGGCTGCCTCTTGGGTCCTGGCAACATTCTGATTCTTCACCCAAGAGCTGGTTGGATGGTGTTTGCTTCTTAAGTAGCATAAATCCCCCAACCCCAACACCCCCGCCATCTGTTCCTTCAAACTACCCAAATATCACCCCCTTTAAACAATGTCATTTCCTGTGCACCCATACCTATGACAAATCTTGGCATTTAAATTAAGTACATTAAGATATTAGTCACTGGAACGCTTATAATAAAATAGAACAATTATAACAATATACTGCCATAAAAACTATGCAATGCAATCCATCTCTTTCTCGAAATATCTTGTTTATGTAATATTTTTGAATGGCCTTTGGCCTCTGGTAGCTGAAACAGCAGCAAGGGGAGCCTTGGACAAAGGGGGATGGTTGTGTTCGTTATACCAGGCTGTGTTTTCGACACTTTGTCAGTGACGTAACTCACAGCGGAAGACAAAGGTTTGCACCTGTCTTGCACTGCTTAGCCCTCCTTTGCTTTCCTGTGTGGAAGGGTCAAAGGGCATAGAGGAATTGCAGAGAAATCCAAGTAGAGCTGATTGATTTGACATATGGTTTGCAGAAGGCAGGGGGCCATGAGGAGAAGGAGGAGGGGAGAAGGGCGTGTTGAAGCTGAGGCCATAGTTTCAATTTCACTCCTTGGAATGAGATGCCCAGGCCACAGCCTTCAGATAGATCCCAGCTACGCCTTAGCCCCCAGCCAGCCTCCTAATGGATTTCCTTACAATCCGATTTTAATAACTCCACACCCCCTTAAAATTCAGAAGTTTCCCACCGCCTCAGGAAAAATCATGAACTGGCCCCTGGTCTGGTTCCTGTAGCACCTGCCTCCCACCACCCAGGTGCCTGCCTCCCCTTGTTCAGCCTTCCCCTGGTCAGTCCTGGAACTGCCCCTAGTACTGGTCTCTGCAGATCCTTCTACTGAAAACCTCTCCCCCTTGCTTTCTCCCCAACTCCTCAACTGAAACACCATCTGCTCAGGGCAGCCTGCCTGGCCCCCCAGTTCTATTGGGGTTCCCCATTGCCTTCCACCTTCTCACAGTCCCCTCACACTTCACATTCCCGGAACATGGCAGAGCTTAATGTCTGCTTCTCCCACCAGACTGACAGCAACAAAAGCTCAAGGAAACTGGTGGAAGCTTTGCTGTTCGGCAGGGAGCTCCCCGAGCTCCTTGGGACAACTCGCTGCTTTTCCTCCTTTCCAGAAGGAACAAGAGCCCCTGCAGCCTTCAGCCCTCAACTGGGAGCCTACTCACCCCTGCACATCCCCCTTCCCAACCTCCCCTCTACTACTCCAGGGGAATGGACAGGGGTAAGACTTCTTATCCCAAAGAAAAGGCAGTTTCTGCCTCCCCTCGTTGCCATGGAAACCGGTTTTCTATCACCTGGCCTGCCAGTTCGGCTTCTTGGGGAAACAGGTGGAGAACTGCAGGGCGGAAATGCAGTTATTCATTCATCCACCCGAGGCTGGTGAGGCTGTGTGATCTTAGGTTACGAATCTAGATCTCAGAGTAAGACACCCCCGTGCCTGTTCCGACTCTCCATTCAGTCGTGAGAGACAGTTCACCTCTCTGAATCTGTTCTGCCAGCTGTATTGGGAGTAAAAATAGCACCTACTTCGTAGAGTTGCCATGAGGATTAAGGAAGGATAAGGAAAGGAAATGCACTTACACACACAGGGCAGGCTGGTGAAATAGCAGCTGTTCTGTCGATGCCCATGGACAGGCAGGCCCTGGATGGCTGACAGACCGACCCTGGTCACCAGATAATCCAGTTTAAGAAAGTGTGTTTCCAGGTGTTTCACCTTCACTGAGTTTTTCTCAAACAACTTAGTTTTCGTAGAAAGAACAACTCTTCCTTCACCCGCTCCGATCTCACTGGCAGAAGACGTCGACTAGAGTCCCTGATCACAATCGCCAACACAGATGGCAGAAACAGGTTTGGGAAGAAGCACGCTGACGCTTGGGAGACAACCTGACAGGGAGACAAGGGGACAGGCAGACTAAAGCAGCGCAGATGGACATGTGAGGAAGCTGCGCTTGCTTCTTGGTCTTAGACTGGTTGGAACAGATGTGGGTAAGAGACCAGTGGAGAGAGTAATAATGGCAGCTTTCATCTTGACCCCCTTTCCCTGCCCTGTAACATTACTGTAACAGGGTGGTCCCCAGGAAAGGGGGAAGTTCCAGAATTTTGGTTTTGCCTTAAGTGGGTAGAGCTGAGCAGGGGGAAAAGATTTTGCAGACAGGAAAGAAGGAAGGGAGGAAGAAGGAAGCAGGATGGAGAGCAGCAAGGAGACCTGAAGGAGGCACGTGGAGCAGAGGGACATATAGAGAAACTGTGCTTGTTTTTTAGTCTTAGACTGGTTGGAACAGATGTGGGTGAAAAACTCGTGGGGAGGTTAACAATGGCAGCTTTCACCTTGATTTTAATTTTACTCTTTTCCTCCTGGATTTGTCTGACTCTTTCTGACCCTTTTCTATGGGTCTCTACTAAAAAGTCCTTTAAACGTGTGCCAGGTTTTTGGGCCTTGCTTTGGGTCAATCCTATTTAGCTGAACTTTTACCCTCAAGGAGATGGGTAACTTTAAATGCTTAACTTAGTAACTATGTTCTTTGTCCTTTCTGTATTGTACCCTAATTGTATTAAAGTTCCTTTCCATTAAAGGTTTTATATGTTTGTCTTAATAGGCAAATGACAAAACCCATTCAAAAAAGGTAGGTTTAAAAGGTGCTCCCACAGTCTCACAGTGAGGCTCAAGTGCCCTTGTCCCAACCACAGGCCAGCACCCCCTTAGATATCCTTCGGAAGGGCTGTTGGATAGAATGCCTCTTTCTCCCTGCTGCTGGGGTGAGGAAGCAACACTACCGCACAAGGGGATGCCCTTCAGGTCCTGCAGTTTGCAGGCTGGGCATGCCTGGGAACTCTCTTGGAGTCTCTGGGATTCATTAAATAGGGCCACCATGTAGTAATGTTCACAGCGTGTAATGAAAAGGGCTTGGCCACTAGTACCCGGTGACATATCCATGTGGGTCATAATCACCGTGGCAGGGGAAGGTGCACCCAGAGATGAAGAAAAGGACTAAGGACCAAGGTCCATAGCAAGGGGGTGTGGGAACAAGAGGATGGCACCAAGGAAGCCAACAGAGGGAAGAGTGGCTTTGAGGGCACAAAACAGGACGGTGAAACAGGGAGAGTTTCTAAACAGTGTGTGTTTTGGCGTTGTGGTTGCTAAAAGGCAGGGGGTTGTTCAACTGGAGAGAGGAGAGGGTCTATGGCTCAGCGGGGTGGGGTTTGAATTGGGGGCGCCAAGGAGGTATTTTCTATCCTTTTGCAGGGTGGGTATGTGGGTGGGAAATTTGGAGAACACAGAGGAACAGTGCCTTGTCTCAGAAAGGGAGAGGTCACGAGGGAAGTTTGAACAAAAACTTCCAGGGAAAGCCAGGGCCTCCGCTCCCAGCACCAGCTCCTTCTGATAAAACCACTGGTTTAGAAAGAAAAGCCAATTGTTCAGGCAGGAGGGAGGGGTCGCAGCCTAGCGGGGATCCTCGCCTCCTCCCCGCCCCTTTACAGTTCCCTGAGGCGTGAGGAGCCAGAGGCGAACAGGGCGTGGTGGCCTCGCTGCCGGGAACCGGGTAGGGGTGCAGATTCCCTCGGCCGCGAGGGTGGGGCTTGCGGATTCAAAGCCCCTGGGTCGCTAGGCGCCAAGCCCAGCGGGGGTCCGCCGGGATGAATGGGAACTGTCGGACCAATCCGAGGGCAGGATTCACAGCCGCGAGAGAAGAGGGCCAATCGAATCTCCTGCGCGTCAGTGGGGCGGAGACTGAACCAATCGGCTGTGAGGAGTGGGTCGGGGGCGGGTCCGCGCGGAGTTTCAAATCGGCTGGAGTGGGCTTCCAGCAGCTGTATTCGGTGTCTGGTCGGCTTTCGGGGCTGCTGGGTGAGTGCCGGCCGGGACGTAGTGGGGCTTCTGTTCAGAAGGGGCTTGGACCGGGAGGAGACATCTATTTAGTACGAGCACGGCGTGTGGGGTGTGTGGGTATTGCAAGATGAAAATTGGGGTGTCTGTTCAACGCGCTGGGGTCTGGGCTGGAGCTTGTCGGGTCTGGGCGAGTTTGTGAAAAAACAGGATCGTGCGTTGTAGCAAATTCTGAGACGCCCACTGCTTCTGAGGGCAGAGCTGAAAGGGAGGGGGCTACCGGGATGAAAACAGCTGTTGTACACGCTTGCAATAAGGGACCGCAGGAAATGGTGACCCGCTTTGTTCAACCTTTGCCCTTTTCTGGACCTTGTTGACCTCTCTTCCAGAAAGCCTCGTCCTCCCCACAGCCAGTTGCCAAAGGTCCCTACCCCCAGCCTGGGCCTTCTCCCCCACCCCAACGGCCTCTAGCCCATCCTTTCCCCTGCAGGAGAATCTCTGTAGGGCCTGGGGATGGGATGGGATGGGATGGGATGGGATGGGGGGGCGGGGAGGGAGAGGCGGTGCTTGCTGACCTACCTTTTGACCTCCTCCCCAGGGTCTGGTGGGCAGAGCAGACACTTAGACAGATGGCCTCTCGGTGGCCAGCCCTGGGGGCCTCCAAACGCCACAGATCCCTCCAGGACCACAAGCAGCTGCAGGAGAGTGATGTGCTGCAACCTGCAGTGCGCCATCTGGAGACCTCCAGTGGGGCCCTGGGCTCCTTGTGCAGACAGTTCCAAAGGAGGTTGCCCCTAAGAGCTGTCAGCCTCAACCTGGGGCCAGGGCCCTCCTGGAAACGCCTGGAAACCCCAGAGCCAGGGCAGCAGGGCCTCCAGGCTGCTGCTCGCTCAGCTAAGAACGCCTTGGGTGCCATGTCCCAGGTAATGCCGACTCTGCTAACTATCCCTCCATGGGGGGCTTCCTCGGTGCCAGACAGGTGCCACCCCCAAAGAGCCCCCAAGAATGCAGACTCCATGAAGATAAAGACTTCATGTACCCCAATATCAATAGTCCCTGGCAGTTCAACATATAGTTGATTGAGTGAATGAAAACAGTGTCACAGAGGAGACATCCTCACAGTTCACTGACAATAGCAATCAAGCAGGAGGCTAATGGTGGGGAGAGGCCAACAAAAGTTTAGTCCAGGTAGACTTCCTAGAGGAGGTGACTTCATGGAATTCACCCCAAAAGGGCACGTATGAAGAGAGTGTGAGATCAGATCTACAACTTTGGGAAGAACAAGATGTAGAAGGCAACTAGTAGGAACTTAGCCTGGGTACAGCCAGAGGACAGAGTAAGGTGGGGTGCAGAGCTGCTGAGTGTACTGAAGGTGCTTAGTCTCCCAAGAGCCAGTGGGAGGAGTTTTCTACAGGGTAGGAATCAAGTCTGATCCGCAGATCAGAACTTGTTCTTTAACTATTTGTTGGCAAGGCTATAGAAACAGAATTGCGCTGAGGATCCTCGCCCAGGGGAATAAACGATAAACTTAGGAGCTAAAAGTGCAGAAGGTAGATTGAGAGGAGGAGTCGGTGTCTGATGAAACTGTGGACAAGAAGATGTCACCCTTGTCATACGTGTGACAAGTCCTTCTCTGGGAAGACACTTCCCGGGGATCGGAGAAATGAAGTATCCTGCCCAGGGTCATGTCACTTAGCAAGTGGCCAAATGAAACTCGGGTCTTGCTCTCCCTTCTGGACTCTAGTCTGCGGACACAAAGACAGTCTGAGGAGGGAGGAGCCGCCAGCTGTCACTAGTTGGGGTCCGGGCCTGAATTAGGACCTGGCTCTCTGGGCAACGAGAAGCCAGAGAAGGGCTGGGCACTTGGGGTCCTGATGAGCAGGGGCAGGACTGCCCTGGAGAAGGACCCCCGGGCGATGCGGAGGAAGGGTCAGAGTAGGACCACAGGCAGGGAGGCACATATCTCCCGGCTGGCGGGGCGAAGGCTTGGCCTTCCTCTTCACTCTCCAGGTCAGTAGGCGCCCCAAACAGGGTATGGACTTAGACAAAGGGAGGCTCTGTGGCCACCGTGGTTCTGACTGCCGTGCTCAGACCCCATGGTCTCGGAGCCAGGTCCCTGGAGCACTCCATTTCCCTCCCCCTTGAGAAGAAAGCCGCAGGCTTTCTTTGCAGCAGGCTGGGGGCTGGAGGGCTGGAGGTGCAGCTGGGGCCAAACCCATCTCCCTTGACTTTGTCTGGGCTCACCTTTCTGTGCACCTGCCACAGAGAATCCAGGAGTCCTGCCACAGTGGCACCAAGTGGCTGGTGGAAACCCAGGTAAAAGCCAGGAGGAGGAAGAGAAGGGCTCAGAGGGATGGGAGCCCCCAAACTCAAGGCCTGAACCAGAGGAGCACCCAGTCATCTACCCACTCGAGCCTGGGCCCCTGGGAGAGGGAGCACCCCCGCCCCTCTGCCCAGATGGGGCCACGTGCCCACCCTCTGCGGCGGTCCAGAAGGGAGGCTGCCTTCCGGAGCCCATACTCTTCAACAGAGCCCCTCTGCTCCCCCAGGTAAGAAATACTTCCTTGCCCCCAAAATACTAACTGGACCCCAGGGACTTCCCTTGTAGTTACCTGGAGTCAGGGACATCCTGAGTTAAGTCACACCCATGTTCTGACCCAGCTCTATCCCCCACTCGTGGGAGACTGGGGAAGCCCTGCAGGGATTTAGCTCCTCGTCTGTAAAGACAAGAGCTGAGCTGAGCTCTGACAGTCTCATGCTCACCAAGTCCTCCGGTGGGCACCAAAGCAGGTTGTGCAGCCATCTGGAGGCCGAGGCTCAGTTTCCAACCAGGGAACCACAGGGCTCACCTGTCAATCAGATCCCCTGCCCTTGACTTTGGCCTCATGGCTGGACCTTAATCCTTCTTTGCTCTGCCAGGTGCTCCAAGTCACTCTGATGGCAGTAACTGGAGCAAGGATCTGGGGCAGGGCATTGCCAGCCCCCTGTAGACATGCCCTGGGCCTGGACTACCAGGCCCCAGTGGGGGGGCTGAAAGCGGCCCCTGCCTAGGTCTCCCGGTAGTTACCAGCATTTCCTTCTGTTCAGCGAGTCTGACAGTGACTTAGAGCCCGTGGGGGCAGGAATCCAGCACCTCCAGAAGCTGTCCCAAGAGCTGGACGAGGCCATAGTGGCTGAAGAGAGGTGAGCTGGCATCCCACGCCTCTAAGTGACATGGCTGGAGGGTCCCCTTGCACCACACCATCCTTTTAGGCGGGCCTCTGCTTCTGGCTGGGACCCTCTGGGGCCTGGCCAGGCTCTCTCTGAGCCTGGCTCCTCAATAGGAGAGGGAACAAAGGTTCTAGACTGGGTGGTGGTGAAAGGGCACACGCTAGATGTATGACCTCATAGCCTCGGTCCCTACATTTGTCCATCACCTGGACCTCACAGGTGGTGGGTACCTCGTTCCTGATAGACTGCCCTTACACCAACGTGAAGCTGGGGCTCCTCTATGCCCCGCCTGGACATGGAATTGGGAGAGCAGCATGGTTGCTATGGAGTTGCCAGCCTGTCTGCTCAGGGCCCTATCCTGGGGGCAGAGCCTGGGGCTGGGGCCACCCCAGCTGGTACAGGGCCTTGCCAGCTCCAGGCTGGGGGAGGGCCCCTCTGCCTGCCGCACCCCGAGGCATCTGTCCCTCCCACTTTCTCATCTCCAGTGGCGACATGACCATTTCTCTCATCCGTAACTGAAGACAGTGCCCTTCAGGTAATGCCCTGCTCCCAAGCATCTTTCTCAGTGTCTTCGTCCCCCTCCACCTCTTCACGCATCAGCACGTATGCAGAGGAGGGCGCATATCAAAGAAAATATCTTCTCTGGAAAAACCCACAGAACTGATGGGCCCAGCAGCATAGGAAGCATGCTGGGGGCCCCACGAGCTAACGCCAGCTTCCAGCTCCTCGTCTCGGGGGGGGCGGGAAGGCTGTGGTGTTCCCCTTCTCTGCCGAGAACACAGCCAAGGGCAGGAAGGCAGCTCTGTCTTGCAGGAAACAAGCCTCTGACCACGCCCTCGCACCAGGATCTGCGCTCCCCTGAGCTCCGGGAGGGAGCCCCCAGGAGTGGGCAGCGCCCATGGGCTGCCAATGGCAAGGGCCCAGGCCAGGCTGCCGGGGCCTCTGCTCTCCTGCTTCGGCCGCATCTGGGCCCGCGGTGACCGCCTGCCACAGGGAGCGACTGGGGGAGGCTTTAGAGAGGTCAGGAGCTGTGCATTCCGTTCCTCTTCAGGGCTTAGAAACATCCCACATGTGAGGCCTGTGGTGGCTTCACGTGCAGCGTCGGAGCACGGCCTCCAGAAGGGGTCTGAGAGCCACGTGTGCCCAGCGCGACCTGCAGGGAACCGCCCCCTGGGGGACCAGTGCCGAGGCTCTGGGGACCCAAGCCCTGTCCCTGCTTCCCCACCAGAGCCCCGGCAGGGCGGCTGGGAAGGATTTCTAGAGTAAGACCCCGGGCCCGAAGATGCTATTGATATTCTCAGCACAGGGCACTGTGGACGTGCAGGGAGGGGCAGCGATTTCTGCCCTTTGTGAATTATTTAAGAAATCTGCTCTGTCATTTTATTAGAGCCAGTGTGTAACATTCCTAGACGACATTGCTTTTCCATAATAAAGACTCCCCTTCTGTATCTGACATCTCTTCCCTGACATTGTCCCTCCACACTCTTGGGCCAGAGGGCTGCGGTTTGGGGGGGAACTTGGGTCCCCTCATCCAGCCCAACTTCCGAGCAGCCCACCCCCTGCCCCAGGGCGACATGATCGGTGGAAAAGCTTGCTTAGCTCGGTTGCAAGCAAAGCACATATTAAAGGCAAATAAGGTTTTTATTTAAGTGACAACGTTTGAGAGTTAAAAACCAGCTCACATCAAAATCAAGACCAGTTGTAAAAATCTTTTTAACTCCGTAATGTTGGTTTTGTCTTGTTAGAAATCTGATATTTTACATTTTCTTTTCTAACGGATTTTGTACAAGGCAGCCGTAAGGAATATAATAAACCTTTTTTCACCACAGGACCATCCACCACAGATAATACTGGAGTCACACACGTACGAACACTCAGACCAGACAGCTGCCACCACCGAGTAAACAGACAGAGAAGGACAGTGGGGTCCGAGGGCGGGGGTCCCCGCGAGCGGCTGCCCTCCTATCCGGCCCCACTCTGGTGTTCTCTGCTTCTTTTCAAGGCAGGAGGGGCCAAGCCGATTTCCCCCCAACCACCCTGTGGGCTTCTCGTCAAGGAGGGCAGGACCCGGGCCAGGCTCACTGCTTGGACTTAACCCGAGGATTTTAAGAGTTCACTCAAGCCCAGGAAGGAAAGATGGAGAACGAGTGTTTTGGCAGAGCCAGAGAGAAGGTTTGCAGAGCGCTTGGCACCTGAACCCCAGGGGTTCTTCGGGAAATTCAGTTGCTTAAGGCGGGGTCAGTGCACCCCTCCCAGGTGGCGGGGCTGCCGGTGGCTGGGTGGGGAATACCCACGTGCCACCTTGGACCTGTTAATGCCTGCCTGGGGGTCCACCTTTTGCTTAGAAATTGGTGCCGTGTTTTGTCTGAAGGATGCTCCCCGGTGCACGTGCTGTCTCCAAAGTGGTAAAAGCACAGTTTAAAATGGGATCAGCCTCCCCTCCTTCAGAACCCGCCCCCAGTGTTCTTTGGGTCCTGGTGCTGGGTGCAGCCAGCACCCAGACAGAAGGGCCATCACCCACATGCGTGATAAAGAGGGACTTCCGATATTTTGCGGAGCCTAAGGGGGTGGAGAGTGTCAGAAAAGCCATGATGCCTGAAGAGCATGGCCCGGCTGAGGGTGCTCCCCGAACTCCCAATGGCAAGTGGTGGGGGGCAGTGGCAGGACAGCCACCCAGCCCCACCCCCGAGGGAAGAACAAACATGCCACATGAGAACGAGGAGCTTTGGTCAGGCAGGAAGATCTGTCTCCAGCTCCTGGACAGCAGGCACACCAGGAGCCAGGAGGATTCTCTAGGAAACAGTCTGGACGGGGTCACAGAACTACTGAGGGGAGAGGCAGCAGCACCCCTTTGGGGGAAACAACACAACTCGGTTCTCTTTCTCCAGCGGAACTGGACGGACACAATTGAACAAACCACTAGTATAGAAAGTGCATGTTGGGTACAGGTCGCTATGAAAGCGCTACTAGAACAAGTGTGAGTCTGTCACGACACAGCCCACGGACACGTTCACACACACCAGCTAAAGCTCCTAGGGCAGCGGTTCACACACATCTCTCTGTACACCGTCGGCATCTCAGGGGTGAGTCGTCAGACCCTCAGAACCCTGCCTTCGGGACCCCAAGTTCCCCAGGGTCCCAGCTCTCCTGCTTCCAGCACTCAGGGGGCAGCAGGAATCTAACAGGGAAAAGCACGGCACACCGGTTATCACTGGAGAGCAGCGTCTCGGCGGCTTCCGTGAAGAGGCGGTGGACTTTAAGGGAAGCGCGCTCAGGCCGTTTAATTCAAAATCTATTTTGGGAAGGATAGATAATGTGGGGGCCCTATGAGCCTCCCAGCGAGCCAAAATGAAATGGTCAAAGAGGGGTGGGAACTGCCAGGAGGCAGGACCAGAGGAAGCTAAGGGGGCTGCCCCTTCCCAACAGATTTGCCAGCAGCTCTGGGTACAGAGGCAGAGCTGGAAGTAGAGCAGAGAGCTACTAGGTGGGTCGGGCAGACTTGGCAGGAGCTGGCGGACTAGAGAAGCCGCACTTCTAGTAGAGAGAGCAGGAGTGGGGGCTGGAAGCCCAGGCCCCTCTGACCCCAGCAGTTTGCCAGGCAACTTGCAAGGTGCCAGCCACCCCGCCGGCAGCCGCTGTCAGGGAGGACATTGGCTACTCAGGAGCTGCAAGAGGTAGACATTGAGCAGAAGCAACGCTGGGTTGACACAGGTGCCTGCTGTGTGCACAACAGCTGGGGTCCGGGGCCAGCAGCCCTGACAGCACCCTGGCTGAAGACGGAGACCTTGGGGGGCTCGGAGGCAAGCCAGGGCAGCCCACATGGCAGCAGTGGGTGTGGGTCTGGGCCAGGGAGCAGCAGGGGGGTGGAGGGGCCCAGGCCCAGGGCTCAGCAGCAGGAAGGCCTGGGTATATGGGCCCCAGGCTCTACAAACTTTAGGGGACAACCCAGGTGGAGGTTAAGGGCACAGACCAAACTGAATGGCAGGGGGGAAGAAAGAAAGTACAACCGGAAATCACATGAATCCCCAGAACCTTGGGGCCTCAGCTCAAAACCTTTCAGGAGCCAAAAAAGAGGAACTGAGCAGAGCTGGGGGGGAACGGAGATGAGTGCCCTTTAGGGGATGGGGGCTGTCTCTCCCTGGGACACAAGGCTGAGCATACAACAAAGCCAACCTCTCCACGGGACAGAGATCCTTGCCCAGCTTCTCCCAGAGGGGTTTCCCTTAAGTGGCAGGGCAATAGTTCCTCGCCCCCAGCCCCACCCCCCCAAACCCCTCTTTCAGGCTGGGTGAAAGGTGTGCATCACTGGGCACTCCGAGGGGCTTGGAGAGCCTCTGGGGGCAGAAGTGCAAGTGATTCGAGGAGTCAAAACCTTGTTGCTGGGGACACCCTCCGGTGACAGAAGGAAGGCAGAACCTGGAGAGGGCAAGCCACAGGCTCCAGGGCCCCAGGCCAGCCAGTCCGGCCAGAGCCCAAGGCTGGGGCCTCACAGAGGAGGGCACCAGCAGGAATCCTCCGGGAATGGGAACACCTGTCCTCAAGAGTCACAGGTGAGTGGTGAGAGACTGAGGACAAGAGGGCCACGATGGACAGCTGTGGGAGGACAGACCGTCAGCACCAGACCCCACCCCCAAGGGCGGTGGGCGGCAGCGCGAACACAGGACAAGCCCAGGAAACATCCTCTCCCTCCCGGGAAGTGTTCACTTTGCCACAGGAGAGCCAGGCCCAAGACGATGAGCCGGGATGTCACCGGGAGGGTGGCACAAACGCCACTCGGCCCTCCACCAGACAGCCAAGGAGCTGTACCTGCCAGCCGCTGTTGATCCCTGGTCCGGGGCTTCTCCCTTGGGGCCTGCCCAGCATTTCTGCCAAAGCCTGGGGATCTCAAAGAGACGGCTGACTTGGTACGTGCTGCAGCTCCAGGCAGGCCCGGCCCGCCCCCCAGGATTGCACAATCGCCAAGCCTGACTTGGGCTTGCGCGCAGGTGTGGGGGAGGCAGCAGAGGCTGCACTGAGACTCAGGGATCTCACCCCCCTGCAGCCGAGGGGGCCCCCCCAGGGCCTGGCAGGGTCCCTCCCCTCTCTAGTCGGACACTGCTGGACAGACACGGGAGGGAAAAAGCAGGAAAAGGCCTGTGTCGGGGAGACAGCAGCCCCTCCAGTCCCGGCAGGCAGCCTGGTAGGGCCCCTCCCACCCTGCTCAGTGCACAGCCTAGCCCTCAGGGCACCGACTCGAACTTGGGGGGCCCACGAGCCCAGCTGAGCACGGGCAGGGGCCGCTCGTGGTCTTTGTCCGACTCGGGCTGGCTCTGGGCACGCTCGGGTTTGGGGTTGGCAGGCGGGTCGGGCTGCTGCACCGACATGGTCCGGCGCAGGTGGTTGCGCTTGCGCAGGAACTCGGGCTGTGCGTGCAGGCCGAAGCTGCCCTTGCGCAGGATCATGCGCGAGTTGTTCTTCTTGGGGCGCGAGCGGTGGCTGGCTTCCAGCGCAGCCAGGTGCATGGCATAGCCTTCATTCAGGAACTGCGGGGGAGGGTGGGAGACAGGAGTTAGGGCTGGGGAGGAACAAGCTCCTGGCCCTGTACCACGCCGTCCTCCCCGCCCCATATCGCCTTTTCCCAGAAACACTACCTCCAGTGGACAGCTTCCTGGAGGAGCAAACCAGGAAGCCAATTAGCATTCAAGGCCCCCCACGCCATGTTGGACAACCCTTCTGTGGCTCCCCTTGTTCACACCAGGGGTTCTATCGATTTCCTAATGTGGTGGAGGTGGCAGGGAGGTCATGCTCCTATTCTTGTCACTTTCACTAAAGCCCCAAAATGTTAGTCTGCCCTCATCAGGCTTCTACACCAAGAAACTTCATTTCCTGACCCCCACAGCTGCCCATCTCTCCCACTGTCCTCAGAACATCGCTACTCAAAGTGTGGTCCCTGGACCAGCAGCATCACACACTTGGACTCTTTGAGCTCGAATGTCAGGCCCAGGTCATCAGAATCAGCATTTAAACAGACCCCCGGGGGCGGGGAGTTGTTGGAGAAGCACTCTGCTCCTGCTGTATCTGACCCTGTACCTGCTGGGCACTCCCAGGCACCTGACATTCAACAGAGCCCCAAGGGAGACCATCACCTGCTTCACCTCCTTCTCCAACCTGCTTCTCAAGCCCAAGAATGGGATTGGTCCCCAGCCAGAAACAGGACACCAACTCTGGCTCTCCCGTTCCTTCATCCTGCACGTCAGCTCCTAGCCATCGGTCTTGGAGGTGCCTCTCCGGCCCTCTGCCTTCTGGCCGACACCACCACCACCACCCGCCACTGCTTCCCTCCTCTTCCTCCGCTCTGCCTTCCACCTGCCACCCTGGGATCTCTGAATCACAGACTCTCCAAAGACTAGAGGCCCAGGCGAGGCAAGGCAGGCAGTCCATCCAATGCACTGTCCCTCAGCCAGCCCTCCCTTTCGCTGCCTCCCACCTCACACTCAGCCAAGCTGAGTCACTTGCAGCTCCCAGAATATAGCTCTGCTCTGTCACCTCCTAACCTTCACTTTCCTGCTGCCTCTGTCACTAATGCTCCTCCAAACTTCAGGCCCTTCCCAGACAATTCCCTCAAACTCCTGGAAACCAACTGTGCTCCCCGTTTGGCCTAGCTGCTCCTCTCTGGGCTCCCATAATTCTCTGTCTTCCTCTCCCCCATGCACTACGGCTCTTGCCACTGTCATTTTCTGCAAATTATCCATGTTTGCCACTAGATTGGATGACATTCAATGCCACCCAACACAGGGCCTGGTCCCAGGCAGGTGCTCAGTGGTGTTTATCGAATGAATGAATGAATGAATGAGTGCATTAAGAAGTGAACAAATAACACTTTGTGTGGGGGGATGAGATGAGGGCAGAAAGAGCACAAGGGACTGAGGTGATGATGCACTGGTAAAATGGTGGTAGGGAATGGGGACCACAACTGATGTCAAATATATATCAAATAAAATATATATATGTAAAAAAAGAAAAAAGAAATGAACAAATAAATGAATGAACAAACAAGGAAATGAATAGCCTCCTTCCCACACCCAACTTTTCCCTGCCCCCAGCCCCTAGCTGGGGTTCCACCCACCTGACACTGGGTTTGGTACTTCTTGGTGGGCCGGCCCACAATGAAGATCTGGGAGGGCGGCAGGCCCAGCACACTGTAGACAGAGATGTCCTTCGTGGAGCCATAGGCTGCGCTGATTTTGATAAAGCACTGAAACACAGGGCAGCTCATGAAGGGAGAGGGGGCCTAGTCCACCTCCCTGACCAGGTTCCAGGCACCGCCCCCCACCCCCAAGGGAATCTCTGCTGGAAGATCCTGAATCTGCACTTCCTTAGAGTACAACTCATGCGTCCCCCTTTGTCAGGAACCATCCCCCACCCCATAGTGACCTCTGGTCCTGACCCTGCCACACCCCCTCCTCTGGACACAGGGCTCTGCTTGATAAAGTTCTGACCTCACTCTGTGCAGGCCCCGCCTCCAGCAGCCCTCTTCATATGTTATGTAACAACAAAGCAAAGGGTTCCTTTGTGGATGAGGAAACAGTTCTAGATTTACCCAGGCGTCAGCACTGGAGACCAGTTCTGTCTCCCCTTTGACCCCTGACCCTTGCCACCCACACATCAGACTGCTGCTGCCTGTTGCTGCTTGGCCTGATGTTAACCCAGAGACCTACCCAAGCTCCTCCTCACTCCACATCCAGATCCTCACCCACCCCCTGCTTTCAGGTGCTCACACTCAGCTATTCCTCACCTAGGGGCTCCTGATAACCCCCATCAAATCTGATTTTTCTTCCACTCACCTGCTCCCCAAGCTCCCTGTAGGGTTTTGGTCCTCAGTCACAGCTTTCCTTCCTCCTACGTCCTACCACTGCTGACAGGGCTTTCTGCCTGTGTGGATAACCTCCTACCTCTCGGCCTCTTGACTTTTTGAAGGTCATTAGACATCACCTCCAAGACTGACTCCAGAACTATCCATCCTCCACCTGAATTCGGAACTTATGCATTCCCTGTGTCCAAACTAGCTCATCTCCCCCCAGTCGGGTCTCTTCCTGTGCCCCCTCTCATTTCATTCGTTTACTCAATCTTTGCACTAACATTTACCGAGCGCTTATGGTAGACCCTCACTGCCTCAGACTCTGCCTCCCTGGAGACCACAGTCAGGTTAGTGGAGCTCAGTCCCTCCTGCACCCATGATGCATAGCTAAGAGCTCCCCTCTCGCTCCAGCCAACCATTATTGGGTCCTGACATTTTGACCTCCTGATTCTCATGCCTGAGCATAGCTGATATGATATTTATTTATTTCATAAATAAAGATTTGCTTATGGACACTGATTTGAGTTTCACAAAATGTTCACAGGCCATGAAATCCCGTGGTCACAGCCTGGATTGCAGCCTTCCTGTCTTTTGCTTGGGTTACAACTTCCTAGAACGAGCTTCCTTCCTCTCATATCCCCTGACAATCTGTTCTCCACACAGCCACCAGATGCTGTTTCTACAACCCAAATCAGACACGGTTACTCCCTGCTTTAAAGTCTTCCATGACTCCCCACTGGCCTCAGCAGAAACCATAGTCCTGACTGGCTTCCCTGGCCTTCCAACTACAGACCCTCGATGACCTCTGGGTCTTTAGCTCCCACCTGACCTCAGCCTGACCCTGTGCATACCCCCCTCCTGGACTTTAAGATGATTCCAGATTCTTTCCCACTTCAGTGTTTTTGCACATGCTATTTCTTTGGGCATCTGACAAACCCACACTCATGCTTCCAGACTCAGACCAAAAGTTAACCACTGACTAGAAGCTTTCCAGGACCCCCTGGGCAAAGCTAAGTCTTTCTTCCCCTGTGTGTCAACAGGACCTTTTCTAACCCCACACCAGTACATTGTCCATCTATAAGTCTTTCTTCTTCTACTCAAGAGTCTGTCAACTTTTTTGTGAAAAACCAAACAGTAAGTATTTTCGGCTTTGCATGCTATCACAACTATTCAACTACTCTGTTTTAGTTCAAACGCAGCCATAGACCACACATGAGCAAGTGAGCATGGCCGAATTCCAATAAGATTTGCTTATGGACACTGATTTGAGTTTCACATAATGTTCACAGGCCACGGAATATTACTTTCCTTTGATTTTTTTTGTCCCCAACCATTTTAAAGGTATAAAACCATTTTTAGCTCACAGGTTATATAAAACCTGGCCCTTTGTCAGACTTAGCTTGTGGGCCATTGTTTGTCCACCCTGCTCTAGATCAGCAGTTCTCAAAGTCTTGTAAGCATCAGAATCCCCCGAGGGCTTGTTGAAACATAGATTTCTGGTCCCTTTCCCTGGCATTTCTGATTCAGCAGGTTTGAGTAAGGAGCCAGGGAATCTGCATTTCTAATGAGCTCCCAGGGTGTCCCACAAGGAATGCAGCTCCAGACCAAAGCCCCCACGAGCTTATCCTGAGAATGTATGTCTCTGTGCAGCCCTGACACAACAGGCAAGGTAAGGAACACAAAAGACAATTATCTGTTGAATGAATCAGCAGATGGAGAGCTAAGAGCTCAGGCTTTAGGGTCAGGAGAGAAAGGATGACAGTGTGACTCTGAGATCTCAGGCTAGTCCAGCAAGAATAGCAAACACCCACCTCTGAGGACCCAGCGAGGTCCACGAAAGAGCTGATGCTTTGCAAACAGCTTCACCAGGCACAATTGGAGGCAGCAGGGTGAACAGGTGAGGCCCCGCAGGGATTGAGGGAAGTGGGGAGGTGGAGGAGGTCTCGTCCCTCCTCTGGCCCCAGCCCACCCAGGCCTGACACTCACCTCCTGCATGAGGTTGCGGAGGAAGATGGCCTTCTGCCGCAGAGGGTCGTGGACCAGCCCATCGGAGAAAAAGATCATGCCCTGCGGGAAGTTGTGCTGGGACAGCCACGACACCACCCTCTGCTTCTGCATGTCCGGCCGCCCCGTGATGTACAGGATCATGTAGCCCAGGTCCTGCCAGTGCCTGACGAGAGCGCATGGTCGGGTCCAGCCCAGCCCAGCCACTCCTTGCCCCAGCCACCTGCCAGCCAGCTGACCTCCAGAGAAGCCAGAGAGGCTGTTCTGAGGCATGTCAGGGAAATCGAGAGGGACCCCAGATCCACACTCCAGGTTGAGCCCTGTGAGTCCTGAACATCTCCCCTGAATGACCCACAGGCACCTCGTACCCACAACCAAATGACCTCCCCACTCCTGCCTCTCTGTCCATGTCATCTTCTCTGTGATGCTGCCGACATCATTCAAGTTTCTGGAACCAGAGACAAGCTGCCTTTGAGTCCACCCTGCCCCTGTCTCCCCTCCCTCCTCCTTTGATTAGTGAGCAAATCTTTTTTTCTGCCAGGTGGGATCGATATGCCACTCTCTCACTTTAACCCCACTTCTCATCCTCAGCTGGGGCCCCACCTCCCCCTGGGTCATAACAAAAGCCTCCTGGGAGGCCTCTTTCCCCTCCAGTGGAGCCCACACTGCCACCTCGGGCAGCCCACTCGCTGCCCTGAGACTCAGTTTTCCCACCTGTGGAATGGTGATAACAATGCCACCAGTTGACCTAAGGATGAAATGAATTCATCCCAAACATGACTGGCGTGGGGTGTGCGATACAGTTGCTGTGTTGTTAACCTTGGAACTGTTTCCATGGCGATTTCTATGCATCGCCAGTCTAACCCATCAACCTGTGCCAGTGCTATTCCTGGTTCTCCAGTGCCCTGCGGTCCCCAGTCATCTCTGCACTTGCGGTCCTCAACACACCGCCCTTGGGCACCACAGCTCCCCAGTCGCACGAGCCGCTTGGCTGGCCCCAGTGCTCTCTGCTGCAGTCTCTCCCTGAGAGCCCCCATGGTGCCAGGGCCTGGCCCTCCCACCCCCACCTTGTCCAAGGCGCCTCTCCTCCAGGAAGCCTCTCTTCTCTGTGCTCTCCTGTGACTGCCCATGAAATCCTGGCTGCAGGACATCAGAGGTGCCCAGACAAGTTTGGGGGATTCTGTGGCTGTGAGAGCCAGTTCCAAGCCAGGAAGACGGCCTGAGCTACTCGGGAGGTTTTCTAAGAATGCACAGGCCCAAAATTCACCCTCAGGCCTTCTGGATAGTTCTGAGCTGGAGCCCAGTGGTCTGTGTTTATAAAAAGTAGCTTCTAATGACTGGTAAGGTTTAGAGTGGTGCAGAGGCCCCAGGAGCTCGCATAAAGGAGAGAGAGCAGCACCAGATGGAGCTCCAGAGAGGAAGGGCCACAGTTCCGCTTCCCCACTGTGGGAGGAAGGCTGGGTGTGTTTGAAGAGGATGCAGTAATGCCAGTAAAGGATGCAGTCCTTCCAGGAGGGACACTAACCCCCGAGATGAAGTTGCACCAGTGCGGGCCTGTTCTTACAGAGCCAGTGGGCCTCTTGAGGTTAGCTGTCTTCTAGAAGCCCCTGACTTTCTTTCCCCAAAGCAATCGCTGGTATTGAGCTGAGGCAGGGCAGTTCCCTGAGCCAGCCCAAGAACCCCCAAGGTCCTGGATCAGTCCTACTTTTGGGGTGCTGATCACTTAGGGTGCTGGATTATAGTTTCTCATGTCCACCACTTGTTTAGCCCTCTGGGCTGTGAGTTTTCGTCAACTGGGCGCTCTCTCCGCATCAGTGCTCAGCAGAGCCTGGGCCAGAGTCTGTCTCAAGAAAGGACAGTGAGGGCCTCCTGGTGGCGCAGCGGGTTAAGTGCTGCACCATGAAGCATCTGTGGCACAGCAGCGCGAGTTTAATCCCTGGCCAGGGAGGGGACCCACCTGGCGCAGCAGACCTCTCCTATCTCACGTGCTGCCTCCTCAGCAGTGTGTTTCAGTAGCTCTGCCTGTTCTGCTCCCCACTCTGTCTCTGGTGAATCCTCTCACCTCCTGCGCCTCTGGCCTGTACCCCAGCTCTTGTATGCATAAATATATATATATATATTTTTTTTTTTTAAAGGACAGAGGGAGGCAGGGGTGCTGGGAGGAAGGCAGGGACTAAAGTGCTACCTTTTTTGTCTTTCTGTTGGAAAAATCCTTTTGCATCCCTCTTAGCAGTACAGCCACCCTGGGAAATGTGTTTTTCCGACCTCACTTCCTGGCCTGTCCTACTCTGGCCTCCCAAATCCAGTTGCCTGAAACATTTGTCTACCCTGTTCCTCGCCCATGGTCTACCTATGATGGACACTCTTGCCCCCTTTCTTAATCTATAAAATTCAGCTTTGTATTATCTTAGTTTTTCCTTTCTGCATTTGCTAATCTTTGTACAGTGGCAGGACTTGCTTTTGATAACTTGCTAGCTAGATTTCCATCCATCAAGGGCTAAATCAAATGCCACCTCTCCCAGGAAGCCTGCTCTGCTTTCTCCAGTCAGCTGAAACAGCTCCCACCTCTTACTTAGCACTGCGTGTCAGCTGGTCTTGAAAGATGTCCTCAATGAGCCACCTGCCCCTTAATGTGTCCCTCCCCTTTAACTGGGCTGATCCTTGACAGCTTATAACCAAGAGAATGGGGGTGGGGGGAGACCTGACTCCCAGACTGGCATAGAAGACTAGCAGTGTCCCTGGGTCTCTAGGAGCCAGAGGAAGCCAGTGGCCATGCAGGGAATCAGTCACCGCCTGCAAAGCCTGACTAGTCTGAGACACACAGGCCAGCAACCTGCAGCACCCACATGGAGCGAAGACCCTCCGCAGGGACAAGACACTCGCTCCAGCAGAGTCCTCATATGACCCCCTACCCAGGCCTCCATCTGATTGCAATTGCTAGACAGACCCCCAAGTGAGAACCTCTCAGCAGAGCCCCCTCAATCCTGAGAACCAGGACAGAGAAAGATAAATGATTGTCTTAAGCTGCTAAGTCTGGAGCCACTTGTTAACCAGCGACAGAGAGTTAACCAGCCAAACACGGGGATTTCTCCCTGAGCGGGGTCAGACAGTGAGAGCTCCAGCGTGCTCAGCGTTAGAGAAAACGCAGGCAGGGAGGGGCGGAGGGAGGGTGGACGACTAGGGAGAGGCAGCGAGTTTCCCCAGGACCCTCATAAACAGCTGTAGGAGATGAAGCCAGAACTTCTCTGCTCCCGGCCCAGAAACAATAGGATTTTCTAGAAGCAACCAGAACAACACAGCCCACGTCCCTGGCAGGGAGGCAGTACTCACCGGACAACATCCACCGCCCCCGGCCGGACCTTGGGGTCACTGCCCATGATGGACACGCTGGCTGCAAAGGACCCATCGATGCTGAACACCACGCACTCCATGCCCCGGGGCAGCACTGTGAGGTAGCTCATCGCACAGGTCTGGTCGCCCCTGAAAGCCCCACGTATAGTCATGCGCGTGCCCGTGTCAGGTGTCCACCTGAGGCCAGAGGGCCACCCGCAGCTGGGTCAGAACTCAATGTGGGGGACCCTTCCTGGGGGCGCAGTGGATTAAGCACCATACTGTGAAGCAAACTGCAGCCACCGCTGCACGAGTTCAGTCCCTGCTGCCGGCCAGGGAGGGGACCAATCTGGTGCACAGACCTCTCCTGTCTCGCCCGCTGCTCCCCTCAGCAGTGTGTTTCAGTCCATCTGCCTGTTCTGCTCCCCGCTCTGTCTCTGGTGAATCCCCTCACCTCCTGTGCCTCTGGCCTGTACCCCAGCTCTTGTACGCATAAATAAATAAATGTTTTTTTTTAAAAGAACTCAGCGTGGGGTCAGGGACAGAGAGAATCTGAGCACCCTCCCCCGATGCCCCCGCTGGTGACGGTGTCTTCCCCTTTCCAGGCAGGCAGGGGTGGGATCCAAGGGAGAGGACCCCATCTTCGGCCCAGCCTGGCTGGAGGGCCAGGGACATGAATGAAGCCACCATGAGAACGTCCCCCAGGCCTTACCTGACAACCATCTTCACGGGGTAGACGCCGACCCCCAGGCGCCGGGGCCGAGGCACGCTGTACGTGATGCGGCCGCTGCTGTTGGTGATCTCCGTGTCCAGGTGCACCCAGCGGCCCGAGGACGGCTCTGCCATCACCAGGATGTCCACCTGCGGCAGTGACAGGGCAGGGAACTCACTGAAGGCTGGGGAGAGGGCACTGGAAGGTTGGGCTTCGGGGCTCTGTCTTGCAGAGGGCTTGGGGTCCCTGCAGCCACACCGGCTTCGCACTCCCCAGGAGCCTCAAGCTCATCCCCTTCCTGCTTGCCCTCCTGCCCTGAGTGCCCAGATTCCACACGTGGCCAAGCCCTCCCTCAGTCCCACCCCTGTGGTGCCGCAGGCACTGGTGCAGCTGGGGTGGGCCCAGGAGAGGATGACCTGGCCCCCATACCTTCTCTCCAGTCAGAGCCACCATGTCCAGAGGCCCGTACATGAACCGCCCCACCAGCACCTGTGGGCCGTCTTCAGCCGCAATCACGTCATTGGCCCGATGGTTAGCAGTGACATTCTGGAGGGACAGAAACCTGTTAGACTTTTGCAAGTCAGCTTGACCTTGCTTTTTCATTACATTGTGTTTAGGGCTGGGGGTGGGGGTGGCACGTGGACCTGCTGAATTATGCCTTTAATTAACTTCCATTAGAGCTTCAGATACATGTTCCCATGGAAGCTATGAGAATAGCAGCAGCTTAGAAGCCTGATGCTGTCTCCAAGGAGCTCTGGGGCTCCTGTAGATATGCATCTCTGCTCTCCACTTGCCCACACGGCCCTCTGACGACAGCCCGAGCTCACAGCCATTCTCCTAGGTCCTGGGCTAGAAACTGCCAGGTCACTTTGGGTCTTGCTTCTGCATCCCAGCTCAAACCCAATTGCCACTTGCCATCCATGTTTTCTTAGTGGGAGGCTGAAATGTACAAGAGTAGAGAGAAAAGTGCAGCAAAACCTCCAGTGCCAGCACAGCTCATGGCCCTTCTGGTTTGTTCTTCCTTTGCTCGCTCCCCAACCCTACCCCACCTTAGATAACTGTGGACCGATCCTGAGCATCACATCTTTTATCTGTAAGTATCAAAACACCCCATCCTTCTTCACTTCTGACTTCAATTCATTCCATAGTTTGAGTGAACCCCACCTTCTCAGCCTGGGTCCAATGCCCAAGTCCTTCAGCCTGCTGTTCCTTCCTTTACAGAGTTGCCTCATGGAATCCTTCCCCACACCCACATGAGCTCCCATCTAGACTCTGATAATGGCATCTTCATGGAGCTCCTTCTCTAAGAGTTGGCTCTACAGCAGTTCCACCATTTTTATAAAACCCATATCTATTCACACCTAGTACCCAATGATAAAGTTCATCATCAAAGCCTCTTCTGTCTTATCTCCTGTGGCTCCCCTCTTACATCCCTCTGGTTCTTTCTTGTCATCACTAGTCAGGGAAATTAAAATTAAAACCACATGAGATGCCATCTCATACCACTCGGATGCCCAGAATCAGAGACAGACAATAACAAGTATTAATGTGGGTGCAGAGAAATTGGAACCCTCATGTACTACTGGTAGGAATGTAAAATGGTGCACTGCTTTGGAATCCAGTTAAAGAGTTCCTCAAATGGTTTGACATTTGATCCAGCAATTCTACTCTTAGGTATATGCCCAAGAGAAATGAGAATATATGTCCACACAAAAACTCGCACATGAATATTAATGGCAGCATTCTCTTATTAGGCAAAAGGTGGAAACAACCCAAATGTCCAAGAACAGGTGACTGAACAGGTAGTGGAATATTATTCAGTCATAAAAAAGGAATGATGGTCTGATACATGCTACAAAATGAATGACCTTGAGAATACCCTGCTAGTTAAAAGAATTCAGGCACAAAAGGCAGCATATTGTATGATACTATTTATATGAAATACACAGAATAGATAAATCTATAGACTATAGAGAGTAGACCACTTATTGTTTAGGTTGGGATAGGAGAAAGGTAGCTAAAGGATTAGGGGTTTCTCTTTGGGGTGATGAAAAAGTTCTAAAATTGACTTTGGTGATGATTTGCTAATATCTGTTAAAAATCCACTGAAGTTTTTACTTTAAGTAGGTGAATTGTATGAGGTGATCATATCTCAATAAATATGTTTACCCAAAACAAGTTGGTTCATGGAGCATTGATCACCTTCTTCTACCTTTTAAAACTGTTCCTAGGGTCCATGTCTGATCTTCCCACCAGATTGGGAGTTCCCACCACAGTAGTGGCTGTGTCTGCAAATCACTATGCTCCACTCTTTAGCAGAGAGCCTGGGATATAATGGGCACAGAGGATTATTTGCTGAGTAAAATGAATGTAGTCATACCGAACTCCTATTCATTCTTGAATACCTTAAAGGGTGACTCTTTTCAGGCAAGCCCTACTCTGACAAGCCTTCTTCCATCTTCTGCCTAATCTATGCCCCCCATTTTCATGGCAAATATCCCACCAAACCATATTCAACAGCGAGTCAGGCGGTGAGTGCTGTGGTGGGGAGCAGCATGAATCCCTGCATGTGTGAGCCCTCAGCTCTGGGGGGCAAATCAAAGATCTCTGCTGCCATGTGGACACCCCAGTCCCTGGGGCAGCCCCACCTCCCTGCATCCCCAGTCCCACCTGGCATGTGACCCCAGCACGCACATACCCGCAGCTTGACCTGGGTCCTCTTACGAAGCCACTTCTCACGGGGGTTAGCGGGGCTCAGAGCTGCAGGATCCAAGCCAGCGCTCTCCTTGACAGCCACACTCTCATAACGCATCACCTGACGAAGAGGAGGCTGCACATCAGGCCATCGTGTGCGTTCTCCCTCCTTCCCAGGGTGTCATGGCCCATCAGACTAAGGATGGCTAGGTCTCCCACAGGACCCCCAACCTCCCAGCCTGGAACCTCAGGAGGTTGGCAGCCCTAGGACCCCAGGTATATCCTCCTGACAGCAGGGGACAGAGAACACTATCCCCCAGGAGCTCTGCATGGGAGCAGCCTCCAGGCACCTCTTCCCCTGCCGAAATTTAGCAGCTTGCTGGTTCTGCACCTATGCGCTGCCTCCCCTTCTGTCACAGCAGGTCACCCTCACCTAGGGCCACACGGAGCCCGATCCCAGCCCCTCCCACATTCTCAAGAACAGTGCTCTGGCAGTGCTCCCTTCTAGCCCCACGGCACTAGTCATTCCCCCCATCACTTGTTAGCCTCCAAATATGCTACATTGGTGCCCATCTCAAAAATGTCCTCCCTGGGAGCCCCGGAGCTCTCCAATACCTTCACGTTCTCTGCTCTCCCTGCCAGCAGCATTCCACAAAAGCTTTACTCTATGTTCTGCCTCGACTTCCCACCTGCCTCCTCCCCTCCAAGTCTCCAAGTTGAAATGCTGGTCCATTTGCTTCTGCACTTTCTGCTTAACTTTCTAGAAGCCAGCGTTCTTACGACACTCATTGTTTGGCCATGTGCTCCCACTTGGGCGAGTGCCTCCCCAGGCCCAAGCTGAGTCTCTCCTCCAGACATGCAAGGAGGGGAGCTCCGGAAGCCTACGGGGCGGGGCCAGGCAGAGTACCTGTCTCAGGATGAAGGCCACCACGTCTGTGGACTCCCAGTAGCTGGCGTGGAAGAGGTGGGGCAGGGCCACAGTGGGGAAGGCTGTGAGGACATCAGGGCAGTACAGGGCGTAGTCGATGCGCTTGGCACCCCACCACTTGGCGGTGACTGCAGGTCAAGAGGGAGGTGAGGACAGAGTGGCCTGCCTGGGGCTCAGTAGGGGACCCCACTGCAGTCCCCGTGGTGGGCATGCCACTCAGGACACAAGTCTGGGGCCAGAGCCCCCAGCCCCATATAAGCTGTTCTTCCCCTTCCAACTCAACTCATAACACAGCAGCCCACTTCTCCAGGGTGTGTGCTGCAAACTGTCCCCCAGAAATGGTACCAGGCCCATGAGATATCAGGTCAGCAGGGACTCCCCAGGGAAAACCAGACCCTGGGGTTAGGGCTCCGGCCACGGTCAGAGCTCAGTCTAGGCCTGGCTGGAGAGGCCGTGGCTCTGGCCACAGTCAGAGGTGAGGGCCCTTTCTCAGGTCAGAGGTCAAAGTTCTCTCTGAGGTCAGTTCAATCTGGATCTCCTTCAGCCCTCCTCCCACCGGAGGTCTGCCCTCTGCAGCGCTGGGTGCAGGCTAGCAGCCACCCACAGAAGCCTCTCTCCCTGGAGTCCAGGCAGGCAGGAATCCGGAGCCCCCACTCACTGCGAGAGGCACCCTCGGGGGCCAGGCTGTCTGAGGAGTCCGAGCTGTCGCTGTGGGAGCTGCCCTGGCTCATCCTCCGTCCCAGGCGCTGGGACCGCAGGGCCTGAGGAGGCGAGGCAGGGGTGTCCAGGAGTGGCGGGCTGCCCTGGGAGCTGCCCTCCAAGAAGAGGGAGCTGTGGGTGTGCAGGGTGTCAGCTGGAGGAGGAATGGCACAGTCAGGCTGTGAGTGCTCAGCTAGAGCTGCCATGCATTCGGCTGAGCAACCCCAGGCCAGCAGGAGGCCGGGCGCACACGCAGGAGCCCGGGGTTGCTCCCTCAGCATCCACGGCAGCCTGACCCTCTCCCCTGGCCTGTGGGCCCCGTCACATAGGACTTTACTGGGTTTCACCACCTCTACTTTGTGGGTTACACCAGCAGGAGCCAGGCTCCCCACCACCTCCCCGACTCCCACTTCCCAGTCCGGAAGATTGCCCCCAAGAGTACCAGCTGAAGGGGCCTCCCTGGTGGCGCAGTGGGTTAAGCAACGCACTATGAAGCAAACCGCAACCACTGCAGCAAGAGTTCGATCCCTGCTGCCGGCCGGGGGGGGACCCACATGGTGCAACAGACCTCTCCTGCTGTGCCCGCTGCTCCCCTCAGCAGTGTACTTCCATTGATCTGCCTGTTCTGCTCCCCGCTCTGTCTGTGGTGAATCCTCTCACCCCCCACACCTCTGGCCTGTACCCCAGTGCTTGTATGCATAAATAAATAAATCTTTAAAAAAAAAAAAAGAGTACCAGCTGAAATCACAGGGAGATCCCTGTGATCAAGGCCACATGCTCTTGTATCAAACTCCCCTCCTGCACCATGAAGGATTGTGGGGTGCAGGGAAGTGAATGGGTCTGCAGCCAGGGAGCAAGGGCAAATGCTGGGGGCAGGAGGATGCCCTGACCAAGAAGGAGTGCATTTCAGGTGGCTGACGGTTTCAGAGTATCTATCTTCCATGCATCACAGCTCCTGACAAAGCAGGACTTTGTATGTGAAGGATCCACTGGAATGGGTGGGGCTGGTTTTTAGTCTGGAATGAGCCACATGCACAGCTCCCTGCCCCAAACCTGGTCCAAATCCACAGGCTCAGCCTAATCCTCTGGAGCTCTGGAGCTAAGATTCTGCTCTCTCTGACTTCTTCACAGGCCTCCCCTTGACCTACCCCAGTGCAGCCTGGCTCACCCCACAGGAGCTCCAAAGGTCCCTGGCCCTTCCTCAGACCCACCTGCCCTCCTTGCCATGGTTCCTTCCATCTAGAAGATTCCCCCAACCCCACCCACCAGCTCTTCTCCACCTGCCCAAATGCCCTGATTAAAGGACCCCTCTTCCATGAAGCCCACTAGGATGAGACTCTCCTAGCCCTGTTCTCCAGAGTGCAGGCTGGGCACTGAGGACGAGCACTCAGCATGGATCCTGGACGCGCAGTCAGGGCTGGAGGCTTGAGTATGATGAGGTGCGGCCACGAGACCTTGTCAGGGGCAGAACCTGGGCCTCTACAGAACAGGTGCTCACACAGGTGGGTGCTCTGAAGGCGGTGAGGCAGCGTTTTCCTGTTCTCCCGAGAGCACACCCACCCTGCTGAGTTGGGTCTAATCGCTCCATCAGCTGACAGCTTGGAGGGCCCGGACAGAAACAGTGGCCCAGAGCACCTGCTGGCGGGGCCCCATGCTCTCGCACCCCAACATCCTACCGAGCAGGAGGGACTGTCCGTCGCCCAGTGGGAACCTCTGATAGCGGGGTACGCTGACAGGTGGCACCAGGTGGAACATGGGCTCCAGCAGTGGCTCTAGCCGCGAGGCAGAGGGGTCTGCGCAGTGGAAGAAGCTATAGACCTGGCTGCAGGCAGGACGAACCTGGAGACCTGGGGGTGGAGGATACATGGGAAATCCCTTGCTGGTACTAACCCCTTCGCTCTAGAAGGCTCCCGGGAATGCAGCCTTGAGGAGCTTGCTCCTCTGCTTAGAACCTGCCACAGCTCTCTGCCATCACCAGCCTCCAAGCATTCTGTCCAGCTGGGCATTGGAGGCTTCAGCAGCCTGCCCACCTCCAAGCACCCGGACACACACCCAACCCTGCAGCCCTGGCAGACATCTGCCACCCTTGCCTCTTTCTGGGCCCTTCCTTCTTCCTAGTAGACCCTCCGTCCCTGTTTCCACTAGTCGAACACCTTTACATTCTCCCAATTTTCACTTATTTGCTACCTGATCTATGAAGCTGACCAGGGTCTTTGAGCCAAGAAAGCTGCCCCTTCGCCCCACACCCACGCAGGGCCAGCCTGGTGGTAAGAACTTTACAGAGCCCGCAGGACACTTCCCTCAGAGACCAGCAGGTGTCTCCACTGAGGGCGCCACTCCATCCTGTGCTTCCCTCTCTGAAGATGTCAAAAGGCTGGAAGGTCCAGCACCCAGGGAGCCCTAGGGTTCCTTAGCGGCAGGAAGGGTAGCCATGGCCATTAGGTTCTGCCTTCTCTTCCCCCTTCAACCAGAGCCTGTTCCTTGTCAGCTGTTCCATATTGCAGGGTGTCAGTAAGCTCTGATGCAAAAGAAGTTCGAGAAGCTGTGATCTGCTGCTCTCCCAGGTGTCTCCAGACAGTTGCACCCCCAGATCATTGCTAAATCATTGCTGGTGCAAAGCACCTCAGTGTGCACTTTGGGGAGGGGGGGAGGCATCATGGCTCCAGGTGCTGCATGAGCAGGGGCCTGGGTGTGTGCAGGGCTGGTGAGACCTACCTAGCTGTGGTGGGTTTACCTGGGCACCAGGAAAGAGGGGTGGGTGCACCAGGTAAATGCTTATAGCTTATCTCTGCGCAGAACATAATGGCCACACAGTGGGGCTACAGGTCAGCCAGGAGCAGATGGCAGGGGTACCTCACTTTTGCCTATCTGGGGAAACTGGCCCCTCTTATTCCTCCCTCCTCCTTTTCCTTCCTTCTCTTCTCTCTCCCCATCTACCCCAATTCCTTCTCCTTCCCCTCACCTCCTGTTCAACCCACTTGGAGGACCTGACCCTGGGGCCTAGTGACACAAAGGCATCTCGGGTCCCAGCCCACGCCATACGCACCATCCAGTCCAGGAAGCACCGTCCTCCGCATGGCCAGGACCAGGCCCAGGGGCGAGCCAAAGAGGAAGAAGTCAGACACGTCGAAGTCCAGGCGACCCAGGCTGGCCTCTGGGAGCTGGGCCCCCCCAGCTGCAGGAGGCTCGGCCTCGTCCTTCAACACGCTGGAGTGGATACTGCCAGAGGGGGGACATGGGTTAAGGAAGCACTGAGGGCGTGGGGGTGTTCACTTAGCAGGCAGTCTGAAGTCAGGGGGTGGAGGCCTGGGCTGGGGCAGCACTCAGACCTGGACGCCACTTTCTGGACCCATCACGAGGTGGTGACCATGTCAGTACCGGCCCACAAGTGGCCACGGCAGGGGTCTGTTAGCATTTGCTCTAGAGGGCCAGGGGGTTAGCATGGTAGACTTCGGGGGCCCTCGAGTCACCAGCACGTCTCCAGAACTTCCATTATAGCAGTGACCCGAGATGACCCTTGAATCAATGTGCACGGCAGGGCAGTGAGCCGGTGAGACTTTCTGATGACTATGGGCTGAGACCACCTAAGCGTGCTTTTGCTGGAGGGTCTGCCCCCTCGTGTAGTGTCGAGACGGCACGCTGTGAACCCCTGCTCTGTCTACAGGGGAGTCGGGCCTGGACAACAGACCCACTAACTGGATGACGTCAGTCCTGCCGGGATTAGCGTTTTCATCATAACTCATATTCCAGGCAACACGCAAACACAGATGCAGACAGCTGGGTCTTCCCTCTCCTGCAGCTAGCAGATGAAGCAGAGTTTAAAGAGAAAACATGAGACATAGAAACAAGCAGTCCCGTGCCTCGTAGTCACTGGTGTTCCAAGTGGGTGCTTAGCCACACCCAGAGCAAGTTGTCCAGGATAAGCAGGAAAGCTGGGGACCTCCCTGACCTTCCAGCTGGCACGGCATGGCCCCAACAACGGAACTGGCAGCAACACGGCAGGGTGACGTGGTCTGTGACTCGATGAACCGCACACAAATTCAAGGGAAATACTCAAGTTGGAGAAGGGGTGGCAGAGATCATCGAGGTAGTGCGGGCGAGCCCCCGACCCTCTGTGAAGGGCCAAGCAGGGGGCTGCACCTTCAGCCTCCAAACCCCTCCTCCCTCTGGCGGTGAGAGCATCTCACAGCGAGGACACCGACTCTGTTTAACAAGACACATTCGAGTGCCGTGTGGACCCCAAACACCGCCAACTACTTAATTGCCAGAGAACCAGCCATCTGTCCCTGCCCCAGCGGGCGAGGCTGCCTATCTTCGACCAACTACCGAAAACCTCCAACCTCTTGCCACTCTCCAAATGTGGGATTTTCTCAAAGGATTTTTCAAGGATGAACCAGAAATGCTGGGATTTCACCTTGCAACCCTGAGCGAATGCAGCTGCTTTTCTAAAGGGGAATTTGTTGAAGGGGCTTTAAATAGCCAGAGATTTAAACCTACAGAGCTTTTGACCTAGTAATCCCTCCTCTAGGAACCAGCCAAACAAAATAACCCAAACATATAATATATGTACAGCAGCGTGGATGTACAAGATGTTCACTCAACTTGTTTTTTTTTTTAGAAAAAGAAATTTTTTTTTTTACAAATATACAAGTCCATGTTCTTTTTTTGAGGAACTGGAAAAAGTCAAAGTATCCGATTACCAGGATTAGGTAAGGTGTTGGCCATACACTCAATAAAATATTATTAAGAATAGTTCCCATGTATGTTTAGTTATGTGGGGAGTGGGGTCACAACATATGGTTTTTTAAAAATGAAAGCATATGCAAAGCATGAAAAGAAAATACTCTAAAGGGTGAACAGTGGTTCCCTCTGGGTCGTGAGATGATACCTTTCCGAATGTTCTGGTGACCTCATGACACTTGTCTTCTGGTCAAGGGTAAGGGCAAGAAAGAAGGAAGGAGCCAGGAGGAAAGAATAGAGGAGAGATGGAAGAAGAAAGGAAGCATTGCTTCCCCCTTGGGTCGGTGCCCCTTTGGGTCCTGAATAAATGTGCAGGCAATTCATTTACTCAGTGTGTGTGAACACATCTCTTCTAGGAAGTTAAGGGGGGCAGCTCCGTGGAGGTTCTGCTGGCTCCGAATGTGTGTGATGTACAGAAGTGACCCAGCGGGGGCCTGAGGGATGGGGATCTGCCCCAGTTCTTTGGTGACTGGCTGTGGATCCCCACTCAGCCGGTTCCACCTCTGTTGCCCTCTGAGTGATAAGAACCCACCCTAGGGGACGGGCCCGGGACAAACACCCACATCTGTCCTTTCACTCAGTTTCTGAAAACCATCGGTGAGATAGGCTGGGCAGCCCTTACCCTTGACCAGCAGACAGTGGGGCTCAGAGGGGAGAGGTTGTCCCCTGTCTGTCTGAAAGCTGGGGCGGAGCCCAGGACCCTGGGGTGGCCTTGGTTCCAGTGTCCTGGTGCTTGTCCGTGGGCCCCGTGGGCAGGCCTGGGACAAACGACTGGTCATCGGCCTCCCAGATGACGCTGAGCCAAAGTCTTCTCTCTCCTGGACTCTTGGCTGGAAGGAAGACAGAGCAGAGGGCGGGGGGTGGGTACCTAGATAGAAAGGCGTGATGCTGGGTGATGGCCTCACAGTCATAGGTGGAAGAGTCGCTCTGTTTCCTTGGCAACGGCCTCTTGGGCTCCTCATCCTCTAACGCACTGGAGACATCAATGCTGCTTTTGCTGAGACGCTTGGTGCTGGCCAGGCTGCACTCCTCCTCCGCTAGAATCGGGGTGTCCTTAGGGGCCAAGCAGAGGAGGAGGGCGCTGTGGTCACTAGGGACTCTGGGGTCCCACTTCCATCCCCAGACACTGATGAACCCCTTTTTCCTAGATGTGAGAGGCAAAACTTCCTCCAAGAGGAGAATGGAAGCCACCACGCAGGAATGGGGCTTCAGGCCTCCTGCGACTTCCAAAAGGATCAGGGACCCCATGGGACCAGCTGTCTAGGAATCCGACCCTGAATCAGCCTCTGTGCATCTCAGTTTGCTCACTCAGCAAGTGATAATACTCACTCGCTGTTCTTGTAGGGCTGTGAAATAACCCGTTGGCTAAAAGTGAAGGGCTAGCTCTACCTCTCACCTCCCCTGGGGCTGGGACGGGAACTCCCAAGGCAGCCCCCACCCCCACCCCAGCCATCTGGCCCGCACCTGGGTGCTGCTGATGCTCCCCTTCCGGCTGCTGCTGCCAGGGCTGTCACCCGAGGGCCCAGCACTGTAGCAGATGGCGTCGAAGGCCAGGAGGCCCCCCACGCAGTCCCCGATGAGGCAGACCTGGAGGAGGCACAGCGGGACTGCAGGCTCGGCCCCCACTGATCCTCACCCCCACCCGAGCACCGTCACCTGTCCACAGAGAATAGGGAGCCTGTTCCCAGGAGGCGCTGAGAACCCCAAGAGGAGAGGGATGCTCCCTGGGGCTCTAGGGTCAGCCTGAGGACGGGAATCAGGCCGAGGTCACGGGTCAGACTTAGGGCAGGATGGGAATGGGCTCAAAATCGGACCTCAGATTGTTGGCCTCAGTTTTCTAATCTGTAAAATGAGGACAAACCCAAAGATCTCAAAATCCTCCTCTGAGTTCAGAAGCTGTGGCTTCGGAACATCCTGGTCTTGACGGTTCCAGCAGATCCCAGCCTCCCCGGCAGGGCCAGAACGGAGGCAGGGCAGGCTGTCCTACCTGCCCACTGAAGCCAATGCCGTCAGGGGACTTGAGGAACTCTCCGTAGACCTGGTTGGCTCGCTCGATGACGGTGGCCACTGCATCCTGGTACTGCGGGGAGGAGATGGCCAACAGGGGCAGGGCGGCCAGAGGGACGTGATCCTGGCTGTTGCTGAGACAGCCCTCATCATGGCTGTAGGGGTTCAGGCTGCGGACCAAAGTAAGCCGAGCTGGGATCAGGGAGGTGGGCAGGTTCAGGACAGCGGGGAGCAGGACTGGGCAGAAGAGAACACAGACTGGCCAGGGTGTGGGCCTTCACGTCGAGAGCTCTTCGGGAGGACCCAGGCAGGAGCCAGACTAGATGAAGCGCAGGCAATGGAAGGGAATGTGGCCGGGAGGGGAGAGGAAGCCAAGCCTGTGCCCCACTCTGTACCCGTGCCAGCCACAGGTAGGTACTGTCATCACCCATGCTAGCAGTCCTCTCTTGCCATGTTCTGCATGACCCCGAGGACACCTCCAATTGTGGAGGCAGCCTGGTATGGATCAGGGTAGGGATATAGCATCAAAGCAGACTTCCTGGAGGAGGTGGTATTTGAACTTGGCCTCAAGGAAGGTTTTGGGGAATGTAACAAAGACAGAGGGTGAGCTAAGCATGGAATCATTCATTCATAATTTGAAGATGGGTGCATAGCTATATGCATGATTTTATGTCCATCTTTCAAGGGAGAGAATCCAGAACCTTCATTTGATTTGCAAAGAGGGCTGAAAGAGCCTCCTATAACATCCCCACTACCAGTGGATTGCCCAGCCCCTGCATGGGGGCTTCCCTACCTCCCCACCAGGAAGTGTCTCACTCTGTGCAAACCTCAGACCCATCTAAGACTAGCTCAAAGCAACCTGGCCCTGCCCTTAGCCCACCCATCCTGCCTCTGTCCCCTGGACCAGCTGGCCAAGGGGAACCACCGAGGAGGCCAGGACTCCCCACCCCATACCCAGAGCCTGCCCTTCCCTAAGAGTCTCAACTCACACTGAGCCAGGGGGCTCAACACCCCCACGGGACACGACAAAAACCGAGACAGTTGACAGGACTCAGAACGCCCTGGGCAGGTGGCAGAGACCTCACAGAGTGTGAAACCAGTCCATAGTCATTCCTCATCGCCAAAGAACACAAATTAGAGGAAACAGGCCTCAATTGCCGCCGGAGAGATTTTAATTAGCCAAGAAAGAGCTCCCTCCCAGCAGTGATTAGGGGTGATTGATGGCCCAAGCCAGGAGCAACCTGGGGGAGAAGCGAGTTCCCTCCCACTGTCCCCTCAAGTGGCTTCCATCTTCCTGGAGATGGGGCCTGGGCTGTGGTCTGGGTTCTGGAGTTCATTGTTCTGGGGATAAGGGTCGTATGTGCGTATGCAGGAGGGGGGCTCTGAGACTGATTATAAGGAGCACAATTAACTCCCGACCATTAGAGCTGCCTTCACCACTCAGTCCCAAATCCCACTGCAGAGAAGAAACAGGAGCAATTGGGAACATGATCCAGATTCCAGGGCTTCTCCCCTCAGATTCAGATGCCCCAGAGGTAAGGCTTGATCGCCTCGCTGTTTGAGAAGAATCACCAGGGACTGGAGTGCTCAACCAGGCTCGGGAACCACTGACCTAGCCTCCTTCTTCTTTCCAGCCCTGACGGAGATATGCCCTGCCCATGTCCTAGGACACAGATCATCAAAGCCACGTCTGCTCCCCACCCAGAGGGCAAAGGACTCTTTCCTTTCTCCATCACCCAGGGGCAAAGTGAGACCCCTGCAGGCCTCCCATGCTCTTGCCCAACCAGGCAGAAACTAAGGGCACCCTGCCTCCCCCTGCTGAATCCCATTTGACTATGAGCTCTGCTCCCCTTCTCCGGGGGAGAAGGCACTCCCTTTCCATGGTCTCCAGGCTCCACATTCGTGAGGGCACCTCACTACAGAAGCCTCAAGAGTAGACATGAAAGGCAGAGGGCCCTTGCACCCCCAACTAAAGAAAGTTCCCAGTTTCCAGCCTCATCAATCTGCCACATGCCCTGGTAGACTAGGCCCGGCAGATGCCGAGGCATCTTGCCCACAGTTCATGAGAAGCAGGTGCCACCTGGCTCCGCCTTCAGCTAGCTTAGCAAGCAGGCCCCTGGGGAGCCAGGGATCCGGGGCAGTGCACCTGATCTCCCAAAGTCCCCATGCCTCCCATAGGGTCAGTGTGGGCCCTGATCTCCCAGTTCATCCCACAGGGATCAGGTAGGGTTTGGGCAGGAATCAAGGTTGGGTCGCACGCTGCCTTCCTCTCCCACCACCAGGTCCCCTGCTGGGAGGGGGGTCACCTCTCACACCAGAGAGAGTCTAGTTACCCCCGATCCTGTATTTCCTATGTGTCGGGCTCTGTGTAGGTGCTTTACATACATTAGCACAGAAGGAGGAGGCAGTTATTACTACGATTATCCCCATTTTACAGATGAGGAAGCTGGAGGCCGGGAGAGATTAAACAACTTCCCCCAGGTCACACAGGCAGGATTCAAGCCCAGGCAAACCAGAGAGCCCACACACCTAACTATATAATGCTACTCTCAAAGCATATTCAAAAGTTGCCTCCTCCAGGAAGTCTTCCCTGACCCCTCTCTCTGGGTGTCCACAGTGCCCTGTGCCACCTCCACAGGAGCACACATTCCTGCTGGGCTCTAGTAGTGTGACTCCTGGATTTGGCTCCAGGCTCCATTCTCTGGGTAATCCTGGGAGAAATTGTTTAACCTCTCAATGTCCCAGCTTCCTTATCTGGGCCAACGAGACCAGGGTCTATGGCGCACAGGAAGTGGACCTGAGCTGTCCTGGAGCCCCAGACACAGGAGGACTGCACACCCAAGTGTCCACAGCTTTGGATCCTTGCTAGATCAGCCTGGGCAGTCAGCATTTGATGGGCTCATATACACCTGCCCACCAGGTATCCACCTGGCAGGGGCAGCCCCGCAGCGTAGTCCCCACCCCCACTCACCCAGCCGGTCCAGACAAGCAGAAAGGGACTCACTTGGAGACGAGTGAGAAAGCTTCAGAGCAGATGGCAGGACAAGGGACGAACTTGACGAGGATGTGGCCCAGGGCAGCAGGGAAGTGGGCACGCGTGACCTTCTCCAGCACGGAGCCAAAGGTGTGGATGTCAGCCGCCTTGCAGGATGGGTCCCCCGAGCCGGTGTCCAGGATGTTCCCCCCATGCAGCACCAGCAGGAGGACGTGTGTCTTGCAGACGCGCTGCTGGCAGCCTTCCTGAGAGGGACATCAGCGGGGTAGAGGCAGGAGGGGGGACGGGGTGGGGCTGGGGCGCAGAGAGTCACATGCACAGGGGATCCGTGTCCCGTCGGTCTCGGGCCCCAGCCAGGCAGCGCTCAGCCCCCACGTGATGGGGCCTCCTGGCATTCGGGTGAGCGGCACAGGCTAAGAGGGCCCCAAGAGATGCTCTTGCCAGACGGGAGCCCAAAGCCCAGGGAAGACAGGGACGAGTCAGTGGAGAGTGAGGTGAAAACCAGGTAGTCTGGCCACGAGCCAGGAGGGCTCGCCCTAAAATCCTGACCACCAGGTGCTCCAGACACCTTCAGAAACCCGCCCACCTCATTGTCCTCATGGATCTCGATGCTTCCTTGGGCTGGGAACTTCTGTCTTCTCAAGGACACCCGGTAGAGCTCTCCTGCAGAGGAAACAAAGGAGCACTCAGCCCGGGAAGGCCTCCCTGGGCCCCGCCGGCCCACGAGTGGTGGCTGCAGGGGCGGGGAGGCCCGGGCTCAGAGGAGCCCAGCGACAGTGCGGGGCTTAGGCGGCACCTGCCCAGGTCCTGCCTCTAGATCAAAACAGCCAGAACCCCTTTCTCCTCCTGTGGAGAGGAACCCCAGTGGTCATCACAGGTCAGCCCCCCAAGCCCGATGGGTGTCCTAGAAAGGAACTACCCACTCTCCTTCCCCAGTAGCAACAGCTATCTTCCGTTTCCTGGTACAGAGGGAAATATGCACCTAGATTCCTCTGAAAATGGCTAAAGGATCAGGGCAACTTAAAAAAATATATAAAGATTTATTCATGCATACAAGAGCTGGGGTACAGGCCAGAATCACGGGAGGTGAGAGGAGTCACCAGAGACAGAGCGGGGAGCAGAACAGGCAGATGGACTGAAATACACTGCTGAGGGGAGCAGCGGGTGAGGCAGGAGAGGTCTGCTGCGCCATGTGGGTCTCCTCCCTGGCTGGGGATCGAACTCGCGCTGCTGGGCCGCGGATGCTTCACAGTGCCATGCTCAACCCGCTGCGCCACCAGGGAGGCCCCTGGATAACTTTTTAAATATCTGTTTGATGCTATAGAGTAATCGCTGGGTCTCAGTCCTGGGGCAAGTGACCGTCAGAGAGTGTAGGAACACACACGCCTTCACCCACGAACTTTGGGGTGAAGCTGGGCACTGCCAGAAACTCTCTCCTTGCTTCTTTCTCAGCGGCCTGGACCCAACACCACCTCCAGGAGGCACTTCTGGCAACAGCTCCCTGAGCCCCCATGCCTCCAGCACAGGGCTCCACACCCTCCCGCTAACTCCACCCGCCACCTATTTTTTCAAATAAAGTTTTATGGGAACACAGCCAGGCTCTTGCATTTATGCAGCATCTGAGACTCCTTTTGTGCCACAGCAGCAGATTTGGGCAATTGCCTGAGTCCTTATAGGCCAGAAAGCCCCAAATATTTACTATCTGGCCCTTTACACGAAGTTCCTTGGGCCTCCCGGGTGGTGCAAGGTGTTAGGCGCCACACAGTGCAGGGCTTCTGCAGTCACTGCAGCACGAGTTCGATCCCGGCCAGGGAGGTGTCCCACAGGGCGCGGCAGACCTCTCCTGTTTCGCCTGCTGCTCGCTCCCCTCAGCGGTGTATTTCAGTCCATCTGCCTGTTCTGCTCCCCACTCTGTCTCTGGTGGATCCTCTCACCCCTGGCCTCTGGCCTGTGCCCCAGCTCTTGCATGCATGCATAAATAAAATCTTTTAAAAAAAGTTCATTGGCCTCATCTGACTCGAACTCTCTAGAATGTCGCAGCTCTGGGCCCTCAGGTGGAGAGACCTAGGGGCCTCCAACAGCCCCCTCACCCGCCCAGGGCTGCCGCCACGGAGGTGCAACCGCCCTCACCTCCTCTCTTTTCTCCCCCTCAGGTCCCCCCCGAAGATGGAATTATCTCTTCAATGTGGCCAAACCACACAGCTAGACTGTGAAACACTTGGTTGCTCCCAGAGACAGGCCACTCACTGATGTCCTAGAGCTGTTGGCTCTAGACAAGGACACGTGTTTCCTTCTTCGCGTGTTTCCCACTCCCACCTCCTGCCCACTGAGTCACATCTGGGGAGGACCCTTTCCAGGAGCTTGCAGGCCACCCCACGGGAGGTGCAGGTGGGTGCCGGGCCAGCACCAGCACCATCTGAGTCAACATCTCCTCAGCTCCCAAGCCCCAGGGGAGGGCTCTTCCACAAAGAATTCCAAATGAGCTTCTCTCAGCAGGGAAGCGCATTTCTGAAATACTCTGCCTCACAGACACAACCCTGGTCTAAAGGTAACTGCTTCATGAGCTCGAGCTGCTGCCCACACAGACAGGAAATCATTTCCTACATGATGGAGGGATTTGGCTTGCAGACAGAGGAGGAAAAACTTGTTCTGAGGTATGTATGGCTCTACCGATGATCCTTCCAGTGTCCCAGACTATGCTGCCCTATATTCCTAATACCTTGTGGTTCCTTCTCTGGCTTGGCTGGAAGGGACTGCTCCTGAAAGGGTCATAAAAGACAACAGCAGATGGTTTGATTTTATTGAGCATGTATTATGTCCCAGGCACTGTGTGCTATATGCATCATCTCATCCAGTGCCACAATTCCCTTCTGAGTTTCCAGCCCTTTATTATTAGCCCCATTTTATGGATGAGATAACAGAGGCGCAAACAACCCACGTCACTTGCCCCAGCCATACAACTAATAAGACTAAGCTGGCACGGGAACCCAGATAAGGGGGCCCTCACCCAACAGAAGACGATGCTGGACAAGGTGCCCCTACCCTTCTGACCTCCAGCTTCCCAGGGAGGTGGACACAGCTGCCGACTTGCAGGAGAGAAATGGGGGTGAGTCAGGCTCTTTCATTTATCAGGCTGTTTCATTCATAAGTGCTGCCTGGGAGACTGAAGTCGGGGTGTGTCTCCATGCAACCCCTTCCCGCCTCACATGTAGCAGTTTGCCAGCAAGAAAGAGAGTGACCAGGAAGGAAACCAAGTGTGGAACCCCCACCCCCGGCCCCCCTTGATAAGCAGACGTGCTTCATGGCCCACATGGCCACATGCAGCCCTGGGCAGGTGGGCCAGGAGGAACCAAGAGCGGGACGGGGCTGAGGTCGCAGGTGTGGGGCCTGGGGACCCTCACCTCTGGGGCTGGGGGGACCTGATTGGAATCCTGGATTTTGCTGAGTTCAAATCTTGGCTCTTAATAGCAGTGTGACCTAAGACTCAGTTTCTCGTGCAGAACATGGTGATAATAATAGTAACTATCATGAGAACACGTGAGTTCAAAGAGGCTTTGACGGGGGCCTGGAACACAGCAATGCTCTGTCGGTGTTACCAATATTAGTGATTATTATCATCATCATGGGAGAGGCACATGCTGGGACCACGGCTGAAACCACGGGCTGGAGGTGGGTGGGGACAGGGCCGCCTCCACACTTTCCTGCCCTGCCTCCAAGTCCCTCTCTGAGCCCTGGCAGGGTCCCAGGTCTCGCCGGGCTGGGTGCCTGCTTGCAGTGTGATTATAGGATTAAATGCTGTGATTGCCACAAATTACCATAGCGAGGCTATAAATAAGTCACAGGGAAGATATGAAGGTCCTGCCATCTCCCAGGCACCATGCCCTCTGTTAGGAGGGGGTGCAAGCACGCCCGCTGATTACACAGGCAGAGGAGCACCCCCTTCCCTGATCTGGTTGTGCTCAGCTTCCGTGGGGCTCACGCTGTGCACTGGGCATGCGGTTGGTGAGCAAGTTGCATTCTGGATGCAAGTGATGCCGAGGCCATCCTTGGCTGGGTGAGTGTGGGAGACGGGCAGGGCTGTTCTCAGCATCCCTCACCTTCTCCCCAGCCAAGGGGAAGAGCCTCACCTCCTATGCTGCTTGGGGAAAAATCTTGCTCCCTTTCAGTGCACAAAAGACAAATATGCTTTGCTCTGCAAGGAATGAGCTAGATTCTGGTCCCTTGAGAACTGACTAAGGGGACCGTAGGAAGGCGTGTGTCCAGTAGATCAGAGGCCACTGTGGAGAAGCAGGAAGCAACCTAGAGGTTCCCCTGCCTATACCTCACACACAAGGACCCTGCTCTTCTAAATACCAAGCATCCCCATCACAATAATTAAGGCCAGGCCTCCCTTGTGGTGCAAGAGGTTGAGCGCCTTACTGTGGGGCTTCTGCAGCCACTGCAGCACGAGTTCGATCCCCGGCCAGGGAAGGGACCCACATGGTGCTGCGGACCTCTCCTGCCTTGCCCGCTGCTCCCCTCAGCAGTGTACTTCAGTCAGTCTGCCTGTTCTGTTCCCCAATCTATCCCTGGTGAACCTTCTCACCCCGGGCACATCTGGCCTGTACCCCAGGCCTTGTATGTGTAAATAAATAAAAAAATTTTAAAAATAAAAAATAAAGGCCACTGGCTCTAACTCACCCGCAAGACATAACTCTTTCACTCCTCTGTGCTTTTGTTCATGCCGAGCCCTGTGCCTGGTAAGCACTTCCTCCCTTCTCTTCCTCCCCTTGCAGCCTGGCCAACACCTACTCATCCTTCGAAACCCTGCTCATTTGCCCCTGCCAGTGGAAAGCCTTCTTGGATTCACTTGGGCAGAGATGGTCATCCCACAGTGTGCTGAGCTGGGCCTGCCTTATTGCGATGTAGTTACTTTCTATTTCCCCAGGAGACTGTAGGCCCCTTGAGAGCAGGGTTCAATGAGTTTTCAAGGCCTAGCATGGCATTTCTAGCAAAATGTATTGCAAGCGGAGGTCCCAGACTGCTCAGGGCCTCTGAGACAACTCTATGCTGTTAAATCCCCCCAGGGAAATGGGGTTCAGAGAAGCGTCATCCACTGTGAAGCACATTTCCCGAGGGTACCTAGTCTTGGGGGAAGCTCTGGGAGTCCTAGAACAGCCTGACCTGCGCGCTGTGGCTCTGTCTCCAAGGCTTCCCGAGAGCCCTGGTAACAAGCCCTGCTGGCACTGTACCCTGGGTGGTGGGGAGTTATGTGCCAGGGGGCCCAGGACCTCATCATCAGGCTTCCTCCGCTTCCTGTTCCTTTCTGTCTGCATGGCCTTATTTAGGCTGGGTCCCTGCGGCGCCCAGATTTGGGGTGGAGTAAGTCCACAGATGTTTTTTGACAACATCTGTGGCAAGCTCTGAGGCAGGCCTGCTACTGCAGTGCCTGCTTCCTGCACGCCCCACCCCACCCCAACCCTGGCACCAGGACGGTGGCCCACCCAGCTCTCCAAGGCTCCTCCTGCCAACTGAAGAATGGAGACTATTTTTGCTTAATCACAACCTTGAAAAGACACAGATCGTGATCATCCCTTCTAATTACCAATGTGCCACACTGCTCTTGAGACAAAAGCCAAGGTTGTCACCCACGCACTCAGCACCCCAACCACACAGTCACCTGGCTTGGCTGAAGAGTCCAACTGTCTCCATCCCCCCCTCTACCTGCCCCTCTGCTCTGCAGGGATGAATGCGGCAGAGCCCAGTGGCTAATGCTGATTGTTAAATTCCGCCCTCCATCCTGCCCCCAGCAGCCGACTCTGATGGTGTCCCCTGAATCTAATGGACACCCTGGTGTCCACTGAGCAGCAGTGGACGCAGCTTCTTCCCATGGGACACATCCTGAGATGCACAGGCCGAGCGGACTAACCCTCGGAGCACATGGAGCATATGCTCTCTTCTCTGCTATGGGATGGAGGAAATAATCTGGGAAATCTGGGAGATCTAGAGTCTCATTCAGCAGCAAGCAGAGGGAGACTTAGACCATGGCCCCAAGGTAAAACCACTTAAAGGGACACACTCATAGGAGGAGATGAGCCATAGAAATAAATCTCTGGGATGGGAGATGAACGCCCTAACCAGAGGGGGACCACAGGAGGGGCTGCCGATTCCCTCATAAGAGCCAGGCAGTCAGAACTCCGAGTCCACGCATGTGGGGACAGGTGTCCTGTGTGGTCCAGCCTCTGTGCCCAGCAGAATTAGACCCAGGGCCCAGAGGGGACCACAAGCATAACTGGTGAGCTGCTCTGGAGGACTCTGGAGGCAGGAAGAGGAATCAGAAAAGTGCAGGCAGCAACTGTCACCTGGGTTTTCAAAGTGGTTGATTCCAACTAGGGAACTTGGTGTCACTTCTTAGGCAAGTCCTGGGACAAATTAATAAAGGGTTTTGCTGCCCTCAGAAAGGAAGCAGTAGCATCTAGAGTTTTCTTGGGGTGTATCTTGCCAGTCACCCTCGGTGTTTAATAAATTCACTGCCCTGGGGACCCCGAGAGGGGAGGTGCCTGCAGAAGGACACACTTCGGGAAGCCACAGTGACCCCGACAGCAGCTGGGAGTGTGGGCTGGTAAGCTGGAGCTGGGGCAGGAGGCCTCCAGGCCAGGCTGCAAGGCTCTGCCCAGAGGCAAGGTGCAGAGAGAACAGCTCGGAGCAGAAGGAAGAGAGGCCTTTGTCTGCTGGTTTGGAACCTTTTCAAAAATAGTGAGATCTTCTGTTCAATGAAAGTGTCTTTAGCAGCTCAGTCTGCAAAGCAGATAAAAGTGGGTTGGCTCTGGCTCAGGTGGGCTGGGAGAGCTCAGCGCCTTGCCTCTTTGTTCCACTCCTCAAAACACAATGTTTTTGTGCCCTTTGGGTAGACCCCTAGGAGTAGAATCGCTGGGGAAGAGCACAAGGGACTACGGTGATGGCACACGGGTGAATTGGTGGTGGGAAATCTATGGGGACGACACCTAGAAAAGAAAGCACACATTGTACAAAAATGAACAATGATGTAAAACATACATAAATAATTTTTAAAAAAACAACGGGCCTCCTTGGTGGCACAGCGGGTTGAGCACTACACTGTGAAGCATCCAGGGCACAGCAGCACGAGTTCCATTCCCAGCCAGGGAGGGGACTCACATGGCGCAGCAGACCTCTCCTGCCTCACCCGCTGCTCCGCTCAGCAGTGTGTTTTGGTCACTCTGCCTGTTCTGCTCCCCACTCTGTCTCTGGTGAATCCTCTCACCTCCTGCGCCTCTGGCCTGTACCCCAGCTCTTGTATGCATAAATAAATAAATTTTTTTAAAAAACACACACAGAAGTGAAAAGTCCTCACCTTGTCCGCAGCCTCCCCAGAGGCCACACTCCTCCACGGCACCCCAGCCCCAGCACCCTGTGAGAAACCATGTGTGTGCCAGCAGAGCCGGGCCAAGAGTTATGCTTGGTTTTCTCAGGCCAATGGGACAAAGGGTGATTTTCTTTTACTTTCTATTTTTCTGTTGCCCTTTATTTTTTCCTAGTGGCTCATACTTCTTTTCATTTAGAACTATTTATGAATAATCTATTGAATCATCAGCACAATCAAGTGTCATGATGATAAGAATATTTTAATAAGCCACGCCCCCTACTTCACCCAATGCAAACACTATACCAACAAAAGGAAGCAAAACCTTGTCCAGTCCTCTGGGAATGGACAGGCTAGTGAAAAATGTAAGAAGAAAGAGAAAAGCTTGAGAATGGAAAGAATAAAAGTGAAACAAGATGAATGAATCACGATCCCATGCTTGAGTTTAAAACCAACTCAACTTCATTTGCAGATTCTTACTCTGTTGGTGACTGCCCAAGCCGATGAACATACCAAGATGAATCCATCAGCTAGCTCAAGACCCTAGGATCATGTGATCGAGGCCAGGCCACAAGGCAAAGGCCTTGGTCATGTGACCAGGCCCAGTCATATGACCAGAAGCAGCCAACAGCCAGCGTCAGGCTAGCAGGACCCTCAGCCTCAGGCTGCACACCCTACAGACTTCAGTCCAGAATGGGGAGCAGAGGTCCTTGTCCTGCCCAGCAGCTTGGCCATTTCGAGGGCACATCTGGGGCCCAGTAGCCGTGCAGGAAAGCAGCAGAAAGTGGGCCAAGAGGGCGAGGGTCCAGCCCAGAGAAGGGCAGGGTCTAGGGGGCATGGTGGCTGCCTGCTGACCTCTGAAGAGCATCGTCTGGGTAAAGGGAGCAGAGGGCAGAGTCAGGGTGGATGGGGTGGGGCGGGTTCCGGGCAGTTTCAAGTTTCAGCACAACTTAGGAAATGTTTACAGTTCAAGAATGACCCGTGGTGACCTGGAGACAGGGCCTTCTCCTTGGCGAGTTTACACAAGCACGTTATATAAGTGGCCCCGCGCAGGGATGCTGAACAGGAATGTCCAAACAAGGTTGGGGAACTTGGAGGGTGAGGCCCCTCTTTCCTCCTTAACCCTCTCAGGGTCGGCATCTAATCACGTTAGCCTGGATCCATCTGGCTGAGGAAACCAAACCCTGTGGGCCAGTTAGCCTCCTGGCGAGAAACTAGCCCAGACTCAGGGCCTGCACCCCGATCCTGCCCCTTGAAAGCATGTTGTTGGCCACCCCCAAGAAAGCAGGGGGCTAGCTGGAGGAGCAGCTCCACGAGGGGACGCCAGCTCAGCTCCACAGTGTGCCCAGATGAACTGGGTCCAGAAGAGGTTGCAGATACACAGCTATAAGAAAACCTTCCTGCCGTGGCCCAGTGATGCTGCAAGGACTCTGCACCCCCTGTCCCGTGACTCTCCTGTAATAAACGCAGCCTCCCGGGACAGGTCTTGAGTCTCAGCGCTTCTCTACTGTCTCTGTTTCCCATTCAGCCCAGAGCTCAGGGGCTTTGCCCACTTCACAGAGGAAAAGACAGGCCTGGAGACATAAGTGACTTATCTTAGGGCCTAAATGAAGGAGTGGGAATTGGAACTCCTATTCCCAGGCCAGGACTCTTTCATCCTCCTGAAGCATCACCCCACAAAGGCAGGGAGCAAGGAGGGGACATTCTTACCACGCTTTCAAATACCTCTAAACTTGGAGATCCATGGCAGGGAGGGGGAAAGGAAAGAGGCTCTTATTGAGACCAGGGGCCTCTGTGGACATTTGGGTAACCCTCCCCTCATCAGGTGGCCCCCCATCAAGCTTGGCCTGGCCCTGCTTGGAAGTCAGCACAGCACACAAACAGAGCAATACGGCAGCTTGCCCAGCCCACTCACGCCTGCACAGTAATCCCTTAAAAGTGAACGTGGGTTTCAGAACATATGAAAAGGAGCTTGACCTCAGAACTGTAAACTAGAGGAGTGTGCATTGAAATCACCCTAAACACCCTCCTTTTCACTTTTCAGATCAGCATCATCAACACCACGCTGCCGCGTATAGGAACACAGCGCCTCTTCTTCAGGGCCTGTGAAAGTGAAAACCAGCGCAGCCTCTCCAGGGGGCAATAAGACAACGTCACTGAAAATACAAAACGCTCTTGACCCAGCAATTCCAAGGCCATGTGCAAAACGACTTAGGCCCAATTAGCCATTATTTCTCGATTTATAATATAGGCAAAAGTAACCTGTATGTCCACCAATAAGGGATTGACTCAACAAAGTATGTGCAGTGAATATGCCACTGCAAAGAGTGATGTGCCTCTAACGGTACTGAGAGAGTAAGATAATTTCCATATATCATTCTCTGAGAAAAGCAAGGTGCAGAAGGGAATGCACCATCTGCTACCATCTGTGTGGGGGCATATGTAAAAATACAATTAAAAATACAATTAATATTTGTGAATATGATCATGTGTGCAGAGACTATCTCTGGAATGGTCTATAGGAAGCCAGTCAGATCAGCTGCTTCTGCAGAGACTGGGCTGGGTGGATGAAGGAGGCACACTCATCACCTTTGGCTCCTTTTGAAGCTTACGCCATGCATGCCATGTATGCATGCTACCTACTCGAGATGCAGATAAGAATTTGTTAAAAGTGTGTGCACAATCACAACACTATTGACAAGGGACTTATCACAAAGCTCTACAAAGAGCTGACCAGAGTAACAAAGTAAATAATCTAGTCAAAAACTTGGCAGAGAGCTAAAAAGACATTTCACCAAAGAGGAAATGCAAATGGCCAACAGGCATGTGAAAAATGCTCAACATCTCTTGTCATCAGAGAAATGCAAATCAAAACCACTATGAGATACCACCTCACACCAGTGAGAATGGCACATATCAAAAAAGTTAGCAACAACAAATATTGGCGAGGATGTGGAGAAAAAGGAACTCTACTACACTGCTGGTGGGAATGCAAGCTGGTCCAACCATTATGGAAAGCTGTGTGGCAGTTCCTCAAACTACTAAAAATGGAACTCCCATATGATACAGCAATCCCACTCCTAGGAATAAACCCAAAAGACACAAAAACACCAATTCAAAAGAATTCCTGCACCCCTATGTTGATTGCAGCACTGTTTACAATAGGTAAGACCTGGAAACAACCTAAGTGCCCAAAAACAGATGAGTGGATCAGAAGATGTGGTACATACACACGATGGAATACTATTCAGCAATCAAAAAAGATAAACTAGAGTCATTTGTAGAAACATGGATGGAGCTAGAAGGGAAGGGGTTATGCACAGTGAAATAAGTCAGAAGGAAAAAGAAAAATACCAGATCGTTTCACTCCTAGGAGGAATATAAGGGAACCAAATAAAGGACCAAAGAAAAGAATAATGACAATGAAAAAACCAAAAACAATAACACAACACAACAAAAACAAAAAGACAAGGACAAATCAGCGGCACTTTTAGGGGGGGAGAGGGAGAGGGACTGGGATAAGGGTAGAAAGCACAAAGGACTGAGGTGATGGTGCACTGATGAAATGGTGATGGGAAATGGGGACCACATGAATAAATAAAAGTGTGCACACAGGTGAGTTTTTTCTGATACACTAATTTGTATTTTCTCCCTATTCTGGCTTCTTTGCCTATTGGTGAGATTTGTGGCAGAACTTCCTGGCTTTTGTTTCCCAAACTCCTCTTGTTCCCGGGAGAAAAGGATTTGAAGAGACAAAGTTACTTTATCTGAAAAAGAGATCTCCGTGCCCTGCCCCAGGCTGAGGGGAGGAGACCTATACAGGGTACCCCATACTCCAGGAGGACAGGGGACAACCTCAGAGGGTGTGGCTCTAGGTCAGCGCTATGGAACGGGACCAAAGGGGCCTGGGCTGAGGCCCAGAACCTCCCAGTGCTCAGGAGAGTGGACAGAGGGCTCCCACTGCGTGCACATAGGCACATGCGCACCGCGCCCCCGCCAGGTTGGGGCAAACTCCTGGGGACTTTGGGACAAGGGTTAGGAGAATGAGGTAAGGAGAAGCTCTTTGAATCACAGAGGGCAACTCGCTCACCAGCATAATCGAACAGGTGTGCAGAGTCAAAATCATGAGTTTCTTGTAGAAAACTGCAGGAAAAGGTGGCCCTTGCAGGCTGGAGTCAGCGGAATGTGCAGGACGTCTCCCTTTGCTCTCAGAGCCATCACCCGCCCTCCCCCATGGTGCAGCCAGGAGAGCCTGCGTTGCTTCCATGGGGCTTGGCCAGGGAGGGGCACTAAGAACCAGGAGAGAGAGAGGACCCCTCCCTGCTAGGCTACCATCAGCTGCTGCCTCTCCCAAAGGCCTCAGCTCCTATGGGCAGGAGCCAGGGGCAGCTAACTTCAGGGGTGGGGATGGTGTAGCGGCAGGATGGGAGCGGCACTGGAGCAGGGTTCAGGATGGTTCGGGCAGATGGGTCAGGGAAGGAGAGTCTTGGAGCCCTCAGTGGCTTTTCATACTTTATTTAGTAGAGGTGGCCAGGTACATGGCAGGCATGGGTGCCAGGGGGCCGGGAGGCTGGCAGGCCTCCCAACCCCCAGCGCATCTCACCCTCTTGGCTGCTTCTTCTCTCTCTCTCTGCTGCTGCTGTCGGTTCTGTCGGTCAGTCCTGTCTGTTGATCCTCACAGTTCTGTCTGTTGGTCCTCACAGTTCTAGCATCTTCATGACGCCGCCCATTTACGCCCGTGTCCAACACAGGTGTGCCCACTTGCGCATGCCCACCCTGGAGTGCTCACAGCACCCCAGGTGTCCATCATCAATGGTGGAAATACCTGATCAACCTTTACCCTACAGATGGCCAGGGCACTGCTCTTTGCCCCGTGAACCTGTGAACAGTCTCTTTTCTAGACTCTCCTCCCATCAGGCGGTTTGCATGAACCTTCCTTTGCCTGACCAAATTGTGCACTAGATTCGAATTGCTCCAAAAACGTTATCATTTCATCATCCTACATCATCCCTTCCTCCGGCTTCCTGCATCCTGATTGAGGTCCCATGTGGTCTGCCCACATCTCCTCCCTCAATCCACCTCTTGCCCCTCAACTTTAGGGGCTTTTTCTGACTTTTCTAACATCCCATCTTCCCTCTGACCCCAGGGCCTTTGCACATTCTGTCCTCTAGGCTGAGCACACCTTCACTCTGTCTGTGCCAAGATGGTTCCTCAGGAGAGTTCCTTCTCCTGAGGGGCTTATCATTCTTCCTCTGCTTCTCCCTGAAACCACATGGCCCTCTTTCCAGGAGCAAATCCTTATACTTCTAGTTTTGTGGTTGATTTCTGGCCAGTGAAGTCCACTGTACCCAGACTGTAAGATCTTTAAAGGCTGGCACTGGGTTTTGTTTAGCTCCCAGACATTTTACCCGCCAGACATTATTAAGCTGCTGACATATAAAAAATGCTCATTAAATATTTTTCAAACAGATAAATGAACTAGTAATTTTTTCTCATTTTGTACCCCTTCAAGTGTCAGAAGCTATACATGTCCCCAGCAAAGCACAGACACACACTGACACATCAACGTGCACAATAATGCGCACACACACACACGCACAAACACAAGACGCAACCTTGCCAAGCATAGACATACGCGCACATACGCAAGAAAAGTGCTCCCAAGGCGGACGTCTGCCACCCGGAGCTCATTAAAGCCGGCTAAATATAGCCCGTCTGCAGCTGTGCTCAGCAAGCTGCCCACACAGGCCAGGAAAAGACACCAGTTACCAGGCGGAGGAGCAGGGCAGCCAGTCGTGGGCCAGGGGCCTCATGTGCCATGCTTGTGTGGGGGTTGGAGGCCACTCAAGGAAAAGAGGGGCTGGTTTGGGCTTCTCCTCTGGTCACAGTGAGAGACGGGTCAAACCCCATTTCCACCATGTGCAGACTCAGCACCACCCCCACTTCCCCTTTGGACAACGGTTCGGGTTTCTCTGACAGTGGGTCAAGGAGCCACACGAAGTCCAGGACCAGGTTTGGAGTCAGGACACTGCCGCACAAAGCCGGGCTCTGCTGGCGGCTCAGGCGGAGGCCCCAGCAGGGATGAAGACCAAGGGCCAGTCCCAGGCCTGCACCATCGCCGGGTCTTCGTGTGCAGATGACAGAAAGTTTCTGTTGGCAATAGCAGGCACGGCTGTGGGCAGCGGCCAGGCACTGGCCCTGAGGCGGTCACCGCACAGCCCAAGTGTGGGCCGCGCGTGTCCAGTCGTGTAATCCACAGGCTGGCCCGACTCGGGGCCCCCTACAAGTCCTCCTGTGCCCGCATGGGACCCCAGGGCCCAAGTGGAGGAGACAGAGGAGGCCTGTCCCACCCAGTGCACCTCAAGTTTGGGGAGGTTTCGTGAAGCTGGCACTTGAAGAAGCATCTGTGAGACAGAGGGTCAACGGGGCACCTCCCCCAGTACCTGGGGTGACTGTAGAAAAGAGAAACTGCAGGAAGTGGGGGCTCAGCTCAGACCCGGGACAGAACTCTGGAGGTGGAGGAGACCTGGCTTGAGTGACCTCCTTGGAAGGTTGTTTACTCCAGAGTCTGGGTTTTCTCGCTGTGATTTAGTTATAAAGACGTCACACTCCCGAGCTCCCTGGGTGGGAAGGGAGAGGCGTGGAAAGGGAAGAGGCCACTCTCTTCTGAGACAGTGGCAGCTCCGTCCTGATGTTGGGCCCAGTGGACAGAGGAGGAGAGTCACCGGCCCCCTAAGCCAGCAGCCCTCCCTTGGGGCTCTCCCCCAGTGACGGTAGGTCCAGGGCAGGGTGTACCCCACTCCCTGCGTGAGCCAGGCAGAATGAGTGGAGCAGAGAGGGGACAGGCCAACAGAGCTGGGCCCAAGGAAATCGCTCCCGGGAAGCTGAGTCTGTTCCACCATCTGCTGTGGAGGAGGCTGCTGGTGTCCCCTCCACGGGGATAGAAGGATTATCCGAGCTTTCCAATTAGCTTAGGAGAAAATGGTGCTTAGCCTCTCCATGCTCCTTCCAGAAGTAGGCATGGGAAGGAAGGGCGGGAGAGTGGGCAGGCCGGCGGTGCAGAGACCAATGGCATCCCCCATGGGAGAGGATCTCAGGGGTCGTCAGGCCCAGCTGTGCCCCATAAGGTCTCCCTGACTCAGCAGGAAGGCCTGGGGCAGGAGCGACTGGAGGCCGGGAGGCTGGGGTGCAGGAGGATGACCGGGTCCAGGAGACACCGTGCCCCGGGTGGTCTCAGCTAGAGAAGGGGCATGAGGCAGAGGAGACAGAGGCATTTGCAGGCTCTGCTGGAGTAGAGTGGATGCTACCTGGCCCTGCAAGGTGACCGAGAGAGAAGAGTCCAGAGGAGCTCCCAGGTTTCTGGTTTGACTTTGTGGAAAATGGTACTCTTCACTTGAAGCAGAGGACTGGGAGAGAGGATCGAGGAGCAGATGACAAATTGCCCAGTCGTACCCACACTAAGTCAGACATGCTGGAAACCGTAAACGTTCGCTGTGGAGCAGTGTGGACAAGAAAGCGTGAACAGAAAGACATGCAGACACGGAAATCAGAAGACCAAGAGACAGCAACAGAAAATCAGTCCACTAAAATGTCAGTGCTAGAAGGGACTCGTGTTCAGACAGGGCAGGAGACTGGCCGGAGAAGAAAAGCAGTTGCACAGCAAGTGGGAGGGACCTGGGTCTCCTGCTTCTTGCACTAGACCCTCTCTCTGCGCTCCTTCTAGACCTCTCCCCCGCCACACACACATAATGGCTCCCTAGGCTTCCTCGAGGCTGGTCCAAATAACAAGCACAAGGCAGCGGCAGCAAGCTGCCAGGCCATCTGTGCAATGGCAGGATGAAGCTGGGGCTGCCTGGGAGCCTCAAAGGAAGGATCCCAGGACATTCCCCCCAAGGCCATGGCAGACATGGCCTTGCACCCCACGCATGCACGGGAGCTGAGCAGTGCATACAACCTGCCTGTACTCACAACCGCCACAGCCACCTCAGGAGAGCCCCCCTCAGTCTCAAGTTCCTGAGAAAACTCGTCTGTGACAATCACAAACAAGGCAGCTGGGGCCAGCTGTGCCCAAAACACTGGGCTCCATGAGATGAGAGGATTTATGCCCCAACCCCTGCACCAGGTATTCCAAGTCTCATCCAAAGCCAAGAGGCAGTGAGAACCATTGAATGCTTCCTCTGTGCAAGGGGCAAATCTTTGCACCCTTATGTATCATCCCTGTCCCCCAGAAACATGAGGAAGTAGACAGTATGGTCATTTTTTCATAACTGAGTAAATCAAGGCTCAGAGATGTTAGGTAATTTGCCTGAAGCAGCACAGCGAGTGAAGGGAGGAACGGAGCTTCAAACCCAGACCCCATGCCTTTAAGCTCAGATGCACAACACCGATCCCAGGATGCTTTGATGCCTGGTCCAGGGTAATCTGAACCACCGCCCATCTTGTTTTCAGTGAGGCTTCCAAATCCAAGTGGAAAAATTAAATGAGATCGTAGACATGGAAGGGTACTGTAAGTGGCAAGCACATTCTGCACAGCTATTATTCTGTTTTTATTCACAGTCCCAGTCTTTCGCTTTGCCAATTTGAGATTAAAAATAAACAAATCACTGTTGACTGCCACCATCATTTCAGAAAAGAAAGAGCGTTTGGATGCCAGACTGGGTGGCGGGACATGATGGGGATGAGAGCAGCCTCTGGGCGGAGCCGCCCAGCACGACAGGAGGCGTGCCACAGCGTGGTCCTGTTCTCACTGTTGAGAACAGGCTCGTACTGGGCTCCCACTGGCCCCAGTGACCACCGCAGCTCGAGATCCATCTGTGCATCTGTCTTTGCTAAATAAGGATATCAGCAATGAGCAGAATCAAACCATGGCCTTCATGGCAACATCATTCGGAGTAAAATCTATAGCCACGGCACAAAAAAAATAAGGAGCTGGGCCCTCCCAGTGGTACAAAGTGTTTAGCACCGCACTATGAAGCATCTACAGTCACTGCAGCGTGAGTTCAATCCCCAGCCAGGGAGCTGACCCACATGGTGCAGCAGACCTCTCCTGCCTTGCCCACTGCTCCCCTCAGCAGTGTGTTTCAGTCCATCTGCCTGTTCTGCTCCCCACTCTGTCTCTGGTGACTCCACTAGCCCATACCCTAGTTCTTGTATGCATAAATAAATAAATCTTTTAAAAAATAAGGAGAGAGATGGCCTATACACGCACGCACACGCACAGGCCTTTCCCCCAAGTCCAGAAGGCACCAGATAGCTCGCCGACTCCTTGCTCTGTGCAACAGGGAGCTGTGGGTGGGCACCTGGAGCCACGCCCAGGCAGGTAGCTGGGGTCACACTTTGAGGCTGCTGCAGCCAGAAGGAATGATGGTCTGGGCTCTTTTTCTCATTCACATCCTGACACCATTTATTACTTGTGTCTTTTTATTTTATGATGTTTTGACAGCTTGGTGCGGGGAGGGGATGCTCTAGCTGGCTGAGGAAAGCTTGCCTCTCACAAGGCTAGCTAACTCCTAGAGATGAAAAACAACTCCCCTTTGCTCTCCACAGGCAAACCAGCCAACCAGCCACTTCCTTCACCTGCCTTTCCCTGCCAGTCCTCCATCCCCTGCCCTGACTCACCCAGGGCAGGTGTCTGAGTAGAGACCACCCTTAAGTCCAGAGACTTGTGCATTATTCAAACCAGTCACTCCCAACCTGCTGGCCAGCCCTGCCTGCCTTCCCTCAGAAGACACAACACAGGCTGTGGGCTATGCTTTCTCCAAGCTCTGCCTCCCGGGGCTCCCCCGTAGCCCAGCATGGTGCAGTGAGCCCCTCCTCCCGGGGAATACAAGTAAATTCAGTTTCAATGGCACTGGTTCCTCAGGTACAATGTCATCGCTGCGTCACTTCCGTAAATTGCAATGCCCAGGTACATTTAACACAGCCTCACACTGAGCTCAGTTCCTTACGTTCTACAGAACTGCCTTTCTGGTGCGCCTGTGGCCTGCACCTTGGGGTGCTCCTGACAGAAACACTCAAGTCTCCCAGCCCCTGAGGGACTTTGTCAAGAAAGAGCCACCGGATGTTAGAAACACAGGAGCTTCCTGGAAGGCCTGTGCACCTGCCGGGCGCACCTGCTGGGGTGGGTCCAGGCCCAGGAGCAGGTCTGGGACCTTCCGACAGAGCTGAGAGGCAGGACCTCAAGAGGCAGGTCTGGGAACTTGAAGGAGGGTCTCCGGAAGGCCTACGCCACGGGAGAGGTTGGCAGAGTGGCCTGAGCTCCCCACAAAGAGGCAACTGCAGACCAAAACAGCAGGAGGAGAAGTAGAAGAAGCCCTGGGCTCACGGCCTCCCCAGACCCAGCTGGACCCCATCTGGACCCCAGTAAAGCCCCCAGCTGGACCCAGCCCCTGTGAAGCTCAGCACTGCCCACGGCAGACACGTGGCCCAGACAGCGGTTTCCAGCCCACACCCTGAGCCTCCAGGAAGACCCCAGCGGCCACGTACCAACCAACTGATGCCGACTAGTCTGCCCCGAGTGCAACCCTATGCTCGTCCCCTGGGAGACCTCGGGCAGAAGGAAGCCTGGAGAGGCCTGGCTGACCCCAAGGCGGCGAGAGCGCCCCGGCGCTGCAGACACGGCCAGCCTGTGATGATGGGTGGGAGGCCCACGACCCCAGACGCAGCCCTGGATGTGGGGCTCTGACTCAGTCACCACGTCCTGCTCTTCCTAGAGCTGTGTCACCCCAAGAGGTGGCTCCAAAGGCGCAGGGGGGGTTGCCCTGTTCCTCTTCCTCTCTGCCCACAGCAAACAACATATGACCCCCAAAGCTTCCTGTGTGGCACCATCTGCTCTTCTGTGCTCAGCCTCCTGGCCCTCTGGCCTCAAGCCCCTCATTCCGGCCCCAGTGCCCGAGCTACCCAGGGTGTGGGGACTCAGGAACCAGTGCTCAAGAGGCAGAGCGGGCCCAGGCCCTCACCTGCCAGCACAGCATGAAAAGCTCACCGCCCTCTGGGCTCAGAGTGTGCCCACAAGAAGGGCCCCACCCCAGGGAGGAAGGACTCCTAAGGGGCCAGCCATAACTCACGCTGCTTCTCCTGGAGGATGCTGGATATGCACGGGGTGGTCCCTTCTCCTGCAGAAAAAAAAAGAAAATGTGAGCAGATTCCCCATCAGGCAGCCCCGCCCCCCAAGTTGTGCACCCAACCCAGACCTGTCTCCGACACTCTTAGCTCTGGGCCATTTATACAAGGGCCATGCCCTCCTGGCCTGGGGACACATGTGGCACCTGTCGCCTTTTCACCTGCCCTTCTGCCTGGCGCATCTCCTCCTCTGCCTGCCCTGAAGCACCTGCCCCCACCACCACCACCCATCAGCATCCAGCGCTATATCCCTGCAGACAACTACCGAGTCTCTCCTACTCTCTCTCCCAGGTCCTTCACCCATGTCTCCTTCTGCCTTTTGGGCATCAGCCCCAGACCACGACCATAGGAAAGGCCCTGGAACTACCCCATTCCCACAGAGACGGGGCTGCCATTCCCCAAAGCCTGAAGCCTGCCATGAACCTTTCTCCCCCTTGTCCCCACATCCAATCAGTCACAGGGCTCTATGGGGTGCGTCTCCCTGTGTCCTAATGGCACACTCTCTCCCCAAAGATAGATTCCACAATGGGAGGGGGGGGTACCGTGCTGGTCACTGGTGTGTGACCAGGCCTCGTGCAGTGTTATCTCAGTCAACATTTGCTGAATGAATTAATGAGTCTCACATCCAGACACAACACACACCACACGTACACTCCCCAAATACAGAGTCCACCCTATTGCCCTGGACTACTGCAAAAAATTCTTCCTTTTTGTGAGAAGCTTTTTTCCATAAGAAAGAAACACAAGCTCCTTATTGGAGATTTGGAAACACTAAGAAAAAAGTGGAGGTACCTCAGCATCCCATCACCGGGAGAGAACTGCTGATGCCATTTGACATGATTCTTTCTGGTCTTTTATCTTTACCCGTTTGGGGGGCTCATTGAGATCCTATCAGCTCTCCATGAGCAGGAACTAGGCCATTTCACTGTTTCCCCAAGATGTAGCTGACGCTGGCTCATGGAAGGCGTCATCAGTGACAAGAAGCATGAACTACACTCTGTACTTTAAGTGGAGGTACAGAACATAAATAGTCCCCCAGTAAATTACAAAACCTCTGTGAGCCTCATTCTGAGAACTGCAGTAGTCTCTGGGAAGGTTTTACCATGGTTGACTTCCAAATCATCCTATTGGAGAAAGTTTCAGTCACCATTATAGTTACTGCTGCAATAAATACCTTTATGATTAAAGATCTCTTATGATTGCCCCAGCCCAGTCCAGAGGAGCAGGATTCCAGGCCAAATGGTAGGAAACTTCACGGTCCTGATATTTACTGCCTGGCATTCCCAAGAAGGTGTGCGCCCTGAGGACACCGCTCCAGTCACAGCAGGAGCTTTCTCAACACACTCCCATCTGCGGCATTCACCTCGGTCTGATTTCTGCACCGCCAGTGTCTCCCAGTTAATCTCGCTCAAGCCAGCTCTGTCCAGGCCACACCAGCTCAGAGTCTCGTAGTGGCTCCTCTTCCCCTAGTTCCAAGCCTAGCAAGTGAGCTTCTCCTTGAGGGGTGCCCCTGTCCACCTCCCCAGCCTCGTGCCATCCTACCTGCCTCACTGTCCACCAGCCAAACCACTGTTTCCGTTTCTAGGCTCGAGGCACAAGCTGCACGCCTTTACCTGCACAGGTGAGAGCATTCCAGTCTGGAACTCCTGCCTGCTTGTCTACCTTACAGGTAGACAAACCTGCTGCCTCCTCCAGGGTGGGCCGAAACGAAGCCAGTGGCCACTTCTGCCAAGAAAGCTTCCACTCTTCCCCAGAAGCTTCAGGTCCCAAGAGCCAGCACAGGGTCAGATGCCACCACAGAAGTCAGTTCCCTTCCTTTTGGAGTGTCCTACCTCAAACCCACCTCCCCTGAATAGGAGGTTCAGAAAGGAATAACCCCAAGCCCCACAACTAGAAAGCTCTGCCATAAGTTACAGTGAAGCTACAATCAGAGAAGTGGTCCCAGTTCTCAGTTCACCAAATCCCAGTCCACTGGGAGCCCCAGCAGTAGTTCTGCCTGAGTCCCCGAGGACATGGGCCCGGGGGAGCCCCTTAGCCTCAGGAGTCCTAACCCCAGTTCTGCTGCGCCATCTGTTGGGGCCTCAATTACTCATACCTAGAAGATTACACATGGCCATGCAGAAGGCCCTGTCAGCTCTGCCTCTGCTCCCCAGGGCAAGGCACCCCAGGGCATCTGGAGCTTGGGGTAAGCAATGCAGAGGCCAGGCCTCCAGCCTGAAAATGCAAGCTGCAGGCAGGATTCTGCGAGGGACCTCCTCTCTGTACCTGAGCGCACTGGCAGAACCTGTGGCAGCAGCCTGGCTCCCCAGCCTGGCTTCCTTAAGCAAGCTTAAGTTCCCTGGGAAAAAAGTGTCCACAGCTTCCCCAAGGACCCCAGTTCGCTAGGGAACTCCAAAATGCAGAGAGAAGTTGCATCAGGGCCTCTCTGGGGGCCCAGAATGGCCTTCCCTATGCAAAGATGCCTCATTTCCCCTGCAGAAAGAAGTCGAGGCCAGCATACTCCACCTCCTGCCCCATATCACTCACGGCAGGGGAGGGAGACTGTAAATAAAGCCCTCTCAGCTGCTGTCTGCTGGAATCCCTGTTTCCACAGTCCTCCGTCTGTCAGGGTTGTGTTCATGGCTCCTGCCACCCAACTTGTTTCCCTCCGCCTGAATCAGCACCTGGGGTACTTCTCAAAGACAGAAGTAAAGAGCAGGAAGAGCACAGAGTTGGAGACAGAGGTTGACACTCCTTTTGAGACTCTCACCTTCCTGCTTTGTGACAGAAAGCAAGTGGGTGTCCCTCCCTGGGCCCCATTCCCTTAATAGGCTGTGGTCCCCTTACTCCCTAAGGACCCTGCAGGTGCTGAAATCCCTTGAGTAGTACTTCATTGTGTTTAAACCCTGGTATTTAATCCAGGTTCATCGACTGACCTTGAGCAAGCTGTTTAACTTTTTTGTGCCTTAGTCTTCTGAACTATGAATTGGGGAAAGTACAAAGGACACAAAAATACTAGTTTGAAAGGAAATCTGCACGCCTCTGTTTATTGCAGCATTGTTTACAACACCGAAGGTACAGAAACAACCCAAATGCTTCAAAAACAAATGACTAGATCAAGAAGATGTGGTCTGTATACACAGTGGAATACTACTCAGCAATCAAAAAAGATAACCTCATGTCCTCTGTGCAAGATGGATGGAGCTGGAAGGGATTATGCTCATTATAATAAGTCAGAAGGATAGAAGATAAATATCAGATGGTTTCACTTATATCCGGAATATAGAGAAACTGAACAAAGGGTTGGGAGGAAAACAACACTTGCAAGCTGACCATATCTGAGGCCTGGAGGAGGGGAAGGAGAGACAGAGGGAGCAAAGCAGGGGAGGAGGAGCCCAAGGTGACAGTTCACGAGTGATGTGCTGGTGGGAGGACTATGCAGACTATACCTGAGGGGCTCAAGCACAGTACATGAGTGACGATATAAGGAAAAAAGAAAGTAAGTGGGCCTCCCTGGTGGCACAGTGGGGTAAGCACTGCACTATGAAGCAAACCGCAGCCACTGCAGCACGAGTTCGATCCCTGCCCATGAGTTAGATCCCTGCCGCTGGCCAGGGAGGGGACCCCCATGGCGCGGCAGACCTCTCCTGCTGTGCCCGCTGCTCCCCTCAGCAGTGTGTTTCAGTCGATCTGCCTGTTCTGCTCCCCACTCTGTCTCTGGTGAATCCCCTCACCCCCCCCCACCTCTGGCCTGTACCCCAGCGTTTGTGTGCATAAATAAATAACACTTTTTAAAAAAAAACAGTAGGTTTTTAAAATTAAAATAAAATAAATACTAAAATAAAATGGGACAGCAGTGTACCCACTTCAGAGGGTTACTCTGATCAAACGTGTGATGTGGCTGAGTCCTTGGAACTCTGCCTGAACAGTCAGCACTCAGTAAGCGAGGCTTGTTCTTGTTTTATTTCTTTCTTTACTTGGAATCCTTGTCTCAACACCTTGTCTCTGTCTTCCTCGGGACTCTGGGTGGGGCCTTGATGCCGTGGGAGCTCCTGGGCCTGCAGCATGTCAGAGCCTGCGCCCAGGGGCCCGGGAGGAGAGCAGAGCCCAGGCAGGTCCTGGCGGAGAGTCCCTGCCCACTGGACAAGCTGGCGGCGGGCTGCCTCCCAGGGCCCAGGGCAGCAAAGGTGGGGACGGGCACAGGAGCCCTGAGCCAGGTGGGAACCCAAGACCTGAGCTGAGGCCCACTGAGAACACCCCCTACAGCATGGGGACCTAACACTCAGTCAGGACCCTCATGCACCACACAGCTCCTGTGCCTCTGCCAAGTGCCGCATGCAGGGCTGCAGGGCGTGCAGAGACGAGCGTGTCCAGGCGAATGGAAGGGATTCATTGTGGCGGGAACGCTGGGGAAGCCTGCAGCAGAGCCGTGGCTTGAGCTGCCGGGAGAACGGGGCTTTGACAGGGAAAAGAAAGGGCAAGACATTCCAAATAGCCAGCAAAGCCATGCCCACCACGCGCCAGGTCCAAGGGAGAGCAGGGTGGAGAGAGCGTGGCCCTGGGCAGGAGGTCCACTTATCAGATAAGAAAACCGAGCCTAAGAGGGTCTCATCCAACCCAGGGGCCCTGCCTTTCTATCCCACCCCAAAACAGCACGTAATTAGCAGTGCCCAACGCAAAATGAAAACGCAGATGCCCTCATTCAAAAAAAGCAAGAGAAAGTGTTGCTAAGATACCAAAATAGAAAGTTTGTTCCTTTTTCCAGGGACTCTGTCTCAATCTATCCTGGTGTTTTTTTATCCGCTGCCTAACGTTGCACTCCCACGTGCACAGAGCTCTGTCAGGAGTGAATGCAGGCACTCGAGGTGCCTGGGGACCCCTCCCTCAATTTGGAGCACAAGCACACAAGCCTCCCGCAGCCTTCTTGCAGCCACCAGACACGCACAACTGCCACACCCAACAGCCCTGCACCCCCACTGCCTGCAAGGCACACAGGCGAACCCCCAAGAGCACAGCAGCCTCCACGCTGAAATACACTGGGCCACAGAAAGGGGTGAATGAGAGTCCTGTTCTCTCCGAGGCACCCACCAAATGCACCGTGGCGCTGCCAGCCCAAGGAGGGCACAGCTGCATGTGGGGTCTGTGCCCCAACCTCAGTCCCCTGCTTCTAGGCCCCGACCTGTTGGAGGATGGCCGCTGTCTCTGGGCAGTGTGTGGAGGAGCAAGCGAGGCAGCCAGAGCCAGGAGCAGAGAAGCAGGAGGTTGAGACTCATCCTGGGGGCAGGGAGCAACGAGAGAAGGCACCACCGGAGCCGAGTGCTGTCCAAGCATCAGGCTTCAGTTACAAAACAGAGCTGGAGATGAACTGTTCAGAATTCAAACACTGAAGCCCAAACCAGGGCCCTTCAGACCACCAGCCCCACGTCCTGACTGCAGCGTCAGTGCGCCTGGTGTTCCGTGCCCCTGAGTGCCAGGCCCCGGGGAGGGGCGTCCCCGAGTGAGGGGCAGCCCAGGTCCACGTGTCCACCTCCATGTTCTCGCACCAGGCCTGGGAGCCACTCTCCAAACGGTCTGTGGGCTGCTGGCCCCACACTTTCAGCCAGGGAGTAAATGTGCCCGTAGGCTCGGCAGCATTTTAGTGGCAAAAAAATGCATGCTAGGCACAAGGGAGGACATTCAAGCAGGGGGTGGGAGGGGGCTGGCAGCAGGACGGGCAGGAAGGAGCCCAGAGGGCGTGTTGGAGATGCCAGTGTGCAGGGCTCCCACAGATTGGAGCATCACAGGTGGAAAGAAGAGTCAGGAAGGGAGCCGAGAGCCCCAGGAGCAGGGGTACAGGGGTTCAGGGGTGTCAACAGGACTTTCTGCTTCAGCCAGCGCCCCCCACCTGAGAGTCACTCCTGAGAAAAGGCTTCCTTTGCAGATAAGGAAACTGGGGCTCAGGAGGATAAAATCACTTACCCAGTGTTTAGAACTGAGCCATGTCAACACCCCAATTCTGTTGAGGACTCTTCCCATGACTTCTTTATAGGGGGCTGGGGTGGGGTGCTCTAGAACAGGGGCTTCCGGGGATGACGCAGCCAGCAAGGGCAGTGCTTCTCATTGAGGCAGACAAAGTCAGGGCTGAAACAAGTCAGGGCTGAGGAGTTGGGAGTCAAGAAGGGGGTGCTGAGGGGAACAGCAGGTGAGGCAGGAGAGGTCTGCCACACCACGTGGGTCACCTCCCCGGCTGGTGGCAGGGATCGAACTCGTGCTACAGTGGCTGCGGTTTGCTTCATAGTGCGTTGCTTAATCCACTGCGCCACCATAAATATTTTAAAAAAAAAAGAAGGGGGTGCTTGCTATGCATGCTGGGGAGCAATCTCCGGAAGCCTGGACTGGCCGTGCTTTCTCAGGCTTGGCCTATTCTCAGTGAAGCCTGAACCAGGCATCTGAAGCATGGGGACCTGGAGAGGCCTCTGACCCTGACAAGAGTGAGCTTGCTGGTTGACAAGGTAAATGTGGAGCCGGCACAGTGGGGAGCCGGCCTGCCTGCCCAGCCCTGCTGGCTCCACCTTCCCTCCAGCCGCCAGCCCAGCGCCAGCAGCCAGCAGCCAGCACCAAGAGCTAGCTGAGGAGTCTGCTGTGAGGCTGGCTTCCTCATTAGCTGTTCCCAGGACGAGGGTGATTAGCTAGATGTGCAGCTGGCTCAGCCACCTCCTAAATGAGACCCCACTTGGCCTGGAGCTTTCCCAGGCCCCTGGGCCCAACAGCCTGGCCTCAGCTGGTGCTTTCTTCAAATGCTAAGATCCCAGACACACGGTACGCAGGACAAGCTGCGCCAGAGGACTGGGAGCTGGAAGGGCAGACCTTCCCACTGCCTGGCTCCGGCCTGCTCAGCCCGCCTGTCTGACTCCCAGGGCGCAGCACAGGCACATCAGCACCTGAGGAGATGCTTCACTTCCCATCACTGGCTTTTCCCAAGCCCCTTCCCACAAACTGCGAGCATCCCAAGGACAATGGTAAACTGTGTAGCCAAGAGCAGAAGCATTTTCATCAAACACCTGAAACACAACTGTCTTCCTGCCTCTAAGGTGTGTGTGTGTGTGTGTGTGTGTGTGTGTGTGTGTGTGTGTGTTGGGGGTGGCGGTGGGGAGAGTGGGGTAGGCAGGACAAATGTTCAGACAGACTGGGCCTCAAGAGAAGGAATTGGGAACCCTCTTCCTGATAACCCAGAAGGTGCCTGTGTTACCCGGGAAGTGGGGGTGGGAGCAGCTGACTCCTGTGACTTGCTGGGCTTGGACTAACCAGCTCTGGCCCAGCTGGTAGCTCAGTCGCACACCAGGCTGAGGGAGAAAGACCTACATATTCCCTCCCTGTTCAGGGTGTCCCCAAATGCTAGGCCTCTGCAGAGCTGCACGGTCAACCTCTCATCACCTCTCACCTGGCCCATCATACACCCCTCTACCCCATCCTCTGGCCCTTCTATTATCAGTTTGACTGGCTTCTGGAGTGATCTTTCTAAAAAGTGGCCTATCGCGCCCTGCTAAGCTGATCCATGGACCCCCAGGGGCCCTCCTGAGAAGGCCCAGCTCCTTAGCCTGATACACCAGGCCTTCCACTCTGGCTTTCCCACTCCTCTCTGAGATCTCCTCACCCCTTTTAGCACCCCCCAGCCTCCATCTTCAGTCGAGAAGAATTCTGTGTGGCTCCCAAACCTCCCTGCACTCCCACACCTCCCTGTGCATCTTCGCACCTGCTGTTCCCTCTGCCTGCTGCCCCATCTTTGGCCTGTCCAGAGCCCAGAGAGGCCTCCCTCGCTCCTCATGGCAGCTCTAGCTCCATGTCCTCTTTGATCCCTCTGGATGCTGTTCCCGCTCGTTAGAGCAATTAGCTCACTAGACTGTAACTGCCCCCCCCAAATCACTTCCCCCACCCCGCCAACACACCCAGTCTGGGAGCCGGTCAATTCCAAGTCCACTTCTGAGTCATCAACGTGCCGCCAACATTGACCAGCACTGAGTCTGACACAGAGTGAGCCCCGGCCATGTGTGCTGAATGCATTAATGAGGAGGAGCACCGGGGGCAGCCTTGCCGCTCCAGTTCAGGGGAGGCAAACACAGCCCTGGCAGGGCAGAGTGTAAGCAAACCGCTGAGCCCTGCAGGGGACACCCACCTAAGCCGGGCTGGGCGGAGGGAGGTGGTCTAGAGAGGCAGAGGGGTTGAGGAAACGCTCAGGATTGTGAAGCTAGAGATGCGATCAGGAGAAAGCAGAGTAAAGGCAAGAAGAGGAAGAGCTCAAGTGGGCTTGAAGGTCAGCAAGCAGCCCCCTTAGCCACTTGGGACCACTGGGGGCTGAACAGAAGAGGAGGGGAGGTATGGCTGGGAAGTCACGAGCGCCAGGAGGTAACCGTGGAGTGGCCGGGTCTGGCAATGATCTAACGGCCCTTTGCACAATAGCTCAGAGTTGCTATCCCCTGATCCCTGAAGTGATGGGGAACTTACTATCCCTGGACAATTATAATGATCTCAAGGAAGGTTAGAGCCAAATTGCGTATGACTGCACATGCCAGGCTGGGGTTCTACTTCCTTCTGCAGGCAATAAAAGTCACAGAGCAGGGGGAGCAGACAGCTCTCACTGGGTTTATGTTTGAGACGCGTCCCAGCAGGACTGGTTAAAGATGGTCAAATGACACCACAATTCCTTTTTTCCCCTGCTCCAGATCCCAAGAAAATGGCATTGTATAGTTTATATGACTTAATCTTTGGTAGCATTATACAATAAAAAGGGGTATCCTTAGCAGACCAGAAATTATGAGACATCCTCAAAGGTAGAAGGCAGAGAAATCAGAGAGAGGAAGGCAGGCCAGGCTACATAATTTGCAGGGCTCATGCAAAATGAAAATGTTGGGTCCCTATTGAAATTCCATAACAGCTTCAGGATGGCAATAGCAGAGCATGAGTCAAATCTGAGACGCTGCTAATTATAGGGACTTTCGTGACTGCAAGGGTCAAATACCCATAAAGCCCCCACCACAGAGAAGGAACCGTAACCTCGGTCCTGCAAAGGAAGCGCTCTAGTCAGTGGTGGGGCAGCTAGAGGGAGCAACAGCATTGTGGACAGAAAAACAGGAGCAAAGGAAACTTTTGCAGACATCTGGGTTTCGATGGTAGAGGAGCTGGAATTTTGGTGGTCCCCGACTGTCCCCAGGGGTGAAAAGGGATGACTGCTTGAGGAACAGGACACCCTGGAAGACTGAAAATACCTGAAAAGCATGAGCCAAGAGCTAGCAGCACAACTCACCCAACAGCATTTCCTACCCTCCCCAATCATCGGGGCAGCAGTTTGCAGCCTCAAACATGTCACATCACACAGAGACAAGTTAAGAGAGAGCTGCAGGCGCAGAGTGGAGCACATATGCAAATTACAAACATAAGCGGACATCCAACAAGATAGCTGGCTCCATAACTGAAGGAAGGAGATTACAGGGACAGAATCTGTGGATTCTTTGGACAGATTTAGTATCACAATGATTGATGGTTCTCCAATTTTAGCAAGCAGCAGCATCACCTAAAGGGCTTAGGTGGGAGTTTCATGGAAAAATCAAACATTGTACAAATAAGAAGGATGATGTAATAAATATACATTAAAAAAACACACGAAAGAGTTTAACTTTAAAAATAAATAAATAAAAGAAAAGGTCATGAATGAAAAAAAAAATCGATTCTGAGTCCTTCTCTGAGTGTCTGATTCAGCAAGTCTGGGGTGGGTCACCAAAATTCACCCTTATGACAAGTTTTCAAGTGATATTAATGCTGTTGGTCCAAGGAACATTCCTTGAGGCCCAGGTCTCTAGATACAAGGGCTTAGGCTAGAGTGAGAGGGCAGGGAAAACATGGCGCTCTCTCAGCTGGCAGCAGAGGGACTGATCAGGGACACCAGGCTGTGGCCAGGCTGTGACTGCTTTTTCCTCTCAGTGAGGATGTGGCCTTGAGGATACTGTTTGTTTCAAAAACAAGAGGAGCCCTGATTGTAAGTAGTCCTTCAAGTGATAGCTCATAGACTATTAGTAAAAATTATTCTAGAAGAGATACATAAACCCTAAGCATAAAAAATTTGCAACATGGAAAGGGCCAAATGGAATTTTTCCCAGGAATGCAAGGTTGTTCAACATATGAAAATCAGTCAGTGCAACACAGCATACTAATAGGATAAAGGACAAAAACCACATGATCATCTCAGTAGATGCAGAAAAAACATTTGTCAAAATCAAAATGCTCTATCCTTTCCTGATAAAAGCACTGAACAAACTAAAAATAGGAGGAAATTTTCTCAAGCAAATAAAGGGCAACTACCAAAACCCATAGCTAACATCATATTTAATGATGAAAGACTGAAACTTTCACCCTTAAAATAAGGAACAAGATAAGATGTGACTCTCACCATTTCTATTTAATATTATACTAGAGAATCTAGCCAGGAAAATTAGGCCAGAAAATGAAATAAAAGTCCATATTGGAAAGGAAGAAGAAAAACTACCTCTATTTCCAGATGACTTTATCTTAGATATAGAAAATCCTAAAAGAATCCCTCAAAATAAAGGAAATGAGTTCACAAAGTTATAAAATACAGTGTCGATACATGAAATCAAACTCTTTTTTAATAATTTGAAGTTCACTTGCAATGAGCAATCAGTAAATGAACAATTCCAGTCATATCATCAAAAAGAAAATAAAATACTTAGGAATAAATTTCACAAAACAAGCCCAAGACTTACACATTGTAAACTATAAAATTTCATTGAAAGAAATTAAAGAATACCTAAGTAAACGGAAAGATACCCCAAGCTCATGCATTGTGATACCAACATAGGCAAGATAACAATACCTACCAAACTGACCTATAGATTTCAACACATCCCCTATCAAAAGTCCAGTTGGATTTGTTGTTGTTGCAGAAATTGATAAGCTGATTCTCACATGCTCACAGAAATGCAAAGAACACAGAATAACTACCTGCAAAATATGAACAGTGGGTACACTCCTACTTCCTGATTTTAAACATACAGCTCTATAGTAATCAAGACTATGCTGTGATGTGGGGTCTCCCTGGTGACGCAGTGGGTTGAGCAAAACACTACGAAGCAAACCACAGCCACTGCAGCATGAGTTTGATCCCTGCCGCCAGCTGGGAAGGTGACCCACCTGGCACAGCAGACCTCTCCTGCCTCGCCCGCTGCTCTCCTCAGCAGTGTATTTCCATTAATCTGCCTGTTCTGCTCCCCACTCTGTTTCTGGTGAATCCTCTCACCCTCCACACCTCTGGCCTGTACCCCAGTTCTTGTGTGCATAAATAAATAAATCTTTAAAAAAAAAAAGACTATGCTGTGATGGCATAAGGAATAGCACATATATCAGTGGTATTGAGTTGAGATGCCAGAAATAAGTCCATATGTTTATGATAAATGTATTTTTGACAAGAGTGCCAAGTGCTAGTCCAAGTGGCTACTCACATGTAAAAGAATGAAGCTCAAAGTAGATCAAATACTTACATACAATAATTAAAGTTATAAAACTCTTAGGAGAAAACAGGAGTAAATCTTTATGACCTTGTATTAGACAGCGACTTCTTTGATATATCACCAAATGTACAAACAAAAAAAGAAAAAAATAGATAAATTGGAATTCATAAAAATTTTTAATTCATACTCCAAAGGACATTATCAAAAAAGTCAAAAGACAATATACAGTAAGATAAAATACTTATCCCAGTAAGTCATATAACTGATAAGGGTCTAGCGTCTAGTGTTTATTATGAACACTTACAACTCAACCAAAAAAAAGACAAACAACCCAATTTTAAATGGGCAAAGGATTTAAATAACCATTTCTCCAGAGAAAAAAATAGAACAATGATAAATCAGCACATGAAAATATAGTCAACATCATTAGTCACTAGGGAAATGCAAATTAAAACTCTAATAATATATACCAATACAGTCCCATCCACATGATTGCAAAATAATAGGCAATATATATGTATAATCTGCCTCCAGATCCTGGCACAGGACTCTTAAAACCCTTGCAATTTCCTGGGTGATGGGAATGTATTTTGTTCTAATGAGGCAACCCTGGGTGTGTTCTTAAATGACCCCTGGATGAGGGTTAGTCACCAGAAAAACCAAGACATGATTAGAAACTCAGAAGCTTCATCTTCACCTCCCAGTCTCTCGAGAAGGAAGGAGCATGGAAAATTATATTGATAATTGATCACACCAACACTATGAAGCCTCCACAAAAACACCAATTATATGGGAATCAGAAAGCTTCTAGGTTGGCCAACACACCCACGCTGGAAGGGTGATGCACCCAACTTCCCAGAGACAAGATCTCCTGTGCTCAGGAACCCCCAAACCTCATCTTCAGTATCTGCTCATCTGACTGTCCATCAGTATCCTTTATCTCATCCTTTAATAAACCCATAATTATAAATAAGCATTTTTCTGAGTTCTGTAAGCTACCCTGGCAAATTAATTGAACCTGAGGAGGGAGTGTGGGAACGTCTGATTTGTTCACAATCGGGAGCTGTGGGTAACCTGGGTACCTACTACTTGACACTGGCATCCAAAGTGGGTAGAGGGCAGTCTGGTGGGACCAAGCTCTTAACCCCTGGGACCTGACACTATCTCCAGAGATGTAGGGTCAGGACTGAGTTAAATTAAGACACCAGCTGGTGTCCCTACCAGCTTTGGTAGGGAAAACCTCCACACGTCTGGTGATCAGAAGTGAAATATCCTATGTGAGTAGTAAGGAGACTCACAGGGAAGAAACAGTAGGAAAAATCTATACATTGGCTGTCAACAAAAAGGCAGAAAGTAACAAGTGTTGATAAGAATATGGAGAAATGTGAACATTTTACAGAGTTGGTAGGAAACAAAGTGGCACAGCCATTTGGGAAGAGTTTGCTAGTTCTTCAAAGGGTTAAACAGAGTTACGTATGCTACAATTCCCCTCTTAGCTATATACCCAAGAGAACGGAAACTATGTCCACACAAAGCATGCACATGAATACTTACAGCAGCATTACTCATGATAGTTAAGAAATGCAAATCAAATGTCTGTCAACTGATAACTGGATAAACAATAGGTGGGATATCCATACATGGAATATTATTCAGCCATAAAAATGGAATGAAATACTGATTCAGTCTACAGCATGGATAACCCACAGAAACATTATGCTAAGGCAAAGACACAAAAGGACACACATTGCTTGATTTCATTCACGTGAAATTCCATGGGCTTGGGGAAAGAAATGGGGAGTGACTGCTGATGGGTATAGGGTTTCTGGGGTGCATGGAGTGATAAAAAGGAGATGATGGCTGCACAACTTCACGAATGTGCTAATAACCATTGAATTGTGTACTTTACAAGGACACATTTTATGGCACGTTGAAAAAAAAACTTGGCAAGCCCGACTTCACTTGGACAATGCTTAATGGCAGGTGTGTGCTACCACAGATAATTGGAATCAAGCTGGCTCCTACTCTGTCTTATAATCTCACTAATGGATCTTTGGAGAACTAATCCAATCTGAAATATGTGTGTTTATCTCCATCTACCTCTAACCTACCAGAAAACTGTAATTTCAAAAGACAAGAAGACTGAGTCTATAAAAGGCATAGAAGGGGTCTGTGCATCTATGAATCAATAGCAGTTTATGATGAAAAAGAATCAGAGAAGATGAAAATGGAAAGATGATTGCTTAAAAAGAAAGAAAACTAAAACATACCACAGAATTCACTAGAAGAATGGTTAACAGATAAAGAAGAGAAAATAAACCAAGGAATGTTTCCAGATACCAGCATAGCTCAGCAAATAAGGAAAGGAAAGGTAAGGTCAGACAAGACTCCAATAAATTTTAGAAGGATAAAACAGAGAAATACTTGAAGAAATAATGAAAAGAAAACATCACCATGTACCAAGTGTAAGCACAGCAAAATCAACCTTTATTAAAAATATTCTTCAGAATACAGAGAATAAAGATTGTTAAATGCACTACTTCAAGGAGAGGGAAAAACAGATTACCCTCGAGCTTACCTTAGACTTCTCACCAACAACACTAAATGAAGAAGAGCATGAGCAAAATCTTCAAAGATAGTCAGGAACATTATTATGAGTGCAGGCAAATTTACATTCAAATGAGATGGCAAAATAAAGACATGCTTAGAAATTCAAGGACTTAGAAAGTGACTATCCACAGCTCCTATCTGAAAAAAATTGTTTGAGGAGGAAATAAATATTCTAGTAAAAAGAGGAAGTAAATCCAACAGGAAGTCATAGAATTTATAAACCAGCAGTTAGAACTATACAATAAAAAAGGGTGAATTTTATGAAATGTAAATCATACCTCAATAAACTTAACTGAAGACGAATGAGTAGGAGGAAGGGGGAGGAAATTACAGCATTATAGTCAGGATCAAAGCCTGCTGCCCCTCCTACTACTCAGCCTCTACCTGAAGACCCCATGCCATGCAATATAATAAGCAAAATAAATAAGCAGTGTGAAAATTGGCAGGGACATAGCTTTTAAGATTTGCAAACAATGTGACTCTCTACCTAGAAAACCCAAGAGAGCAACTATTAGAACTAATAAGAAAATTCAACCAAGTTGCAAAATTGAAGAGACAAATGTTTCAAATATATAGCAAACAAATAATTTATATCCAGAATACATGTAAAGAACTCCTAAAAGTCAATAAGAAAGATAAATAATCTAATAGGAGATAAGCAAAAAACATTCTTGTCAAAGTCAATAAAAGAAAAAATAGGGTTGGCCCACACACCTATGAAAAGTTGATCAACCTCACTAGCAATCAAATAAGGGAAAAAAATAACAAGAAAATATTGTCACCCACCAATTGGGTCAAATTTTAAAGTTTGTTAATGTCTGGTAAACTGTGGGAGAACGGCTAATGCCAGCCACGGTTGGCATGAATAGGCCCATTTTTTTGAAACCTGTTTAGCAGCATCTCTTATAATCTTAAATGCTTGTACTTTAACCTATTTAGCATTGTTTCACTGATGAAAAATTCCAAAGTAGAGAAAACGATAGCACAGGTAAAAAGAATGAATTGAATTTATGTATACTCATATAAAAGACTCTCAACGATCCAGTGCTAAACCAAAGAACATCCGCTGCACTAACCTCTAATACGATCCGTCTCTAGTGATACAATTTACATTGATAAACTCTGCAACTGAAGATGATGCTAAGGGAGACTGGTTTTGTTTGTTTTGCTTTGCTTTGCTTTACAATGAGAATTGTTTACAAAAACAAGGTGGATATTTGTACACCAATATTCATAGCAGTGTTATTCACAAAAGCCAAAAAGTAGAAACATGTACATCAAGGATATTTTAGATGTCAAGGATGGAAAGACAAAATATGGTATGTCCGTACAATGGAACATTACTCAACATATAAAAGGAAGGAAATCCTGTCACAGAATATAACATGAATGAACTTTAAAGACATTACTCTAGATAAAATAAGCCATACATAAAAAGACAAATACTGTAGGATTCTATTCATATGAAGGAGCTAGAGTGCATAGTCAATGCATAGGAACAGAATGTAAATGGTGGTTACCAGAGACTTGGGGGAGAGGGGAGTGAAGAGTTATCATTTAATAACTTCAGTTAGGGATGAAGTTTAGTTCTGGAGATGGATAGTGGTGGTGGCTGCACTACAGTATGAATGTACTCAATGCCACACCACTGCACATTGAAAATGGTAAGTTTTGGGGCCTCCCTGGTGGCACAAGGGGTTAAGCATCACGCTATGAAGCTATCCACAGCCACTGTAGCATGAGTTCAATCCCTGGCCAGGGAGGGGACCCACATGGCACAGCAGACCTCTCCTGCCTTGCCCACTGCTCCCCTCAGCAGTGTGTTTCAGTCCGTCTGCCTGTTCTGCTCCCCACTCTGTCTCTGGCAAATCCAAATTTTAAAATGTTAAAAATAAGAAAAAAAAGTTAAAAATGTTAAAAATAACAAAAGAAGCAATTGAGGAGGAGGAGGAGGAGGAGGAGGAGGAGTAGCAGTAAATGAGGCAACCGAACTGATGCTGAAAGATTCCTTTCCGTTAAAATATTGGGCAACATATTACCCAAAATGTAAATATATAACCAAGTTCAAAATAAAGACTGGCTGAAACAAAGAGAGACCTACAATCCAGACATGACAACAAAGAAGCAGATGCAGGAAACTCAGATGGGGAGAAGCCCTAGGACTAGAGGTTGAAAACGATATTTTGTTTTTTAAAGTTACTTATGCATACAAGAACTGGGGTACAGGTTAGAGGTGCAGGGGAGGAGAGGATTCACCAGAGACAGAGTGGGGAGCAGAACAGGCAGATGGACTGAAACACACTGCTGAGGGGAGCAGCAGGCCAGGCGGGAGAGGTCTGCTGTGCCATGTGGGTCCCCTCCCTGGCCGGGGATCGAACTCGTGCTGCAGTGGCTGAAGACACTTCATAGTGTGGTGCTTAACCCCTTGGTTCACCACCAGGGAGGCCTTGAAACAATGTTGTTAACTGTGGCAGGAGAGAACCTGAAGTGGCACTGCCTATACAGTGGGGAGCCTTGAAGGGCTCCCCTACCCAAAAAGGAACTTGAAAAAAAAATCTCTGGGGAAACAGCAAAGAAACCATTCACAGACAGTGAGAAAGAAAAAAGTCACACATGAGTAATTAAAACCCTAAGCCTGTGCCACAGATGAGTGTGGGGTCTAAATTTATACCACTTTTGGAGACTGGGAACACTAAACTGTGAATTTAGCATATGAAATGTCCAAGATTAGTGGAACACCAGGTCCAGCAGAGACACAAGACCAGTCTCTGTCAGGACAGTCCCTCACAGAAAAGAGAGTGAGGCGAGGGGAGTGCCCAAGATGAGCTCCCAGCAAAAAGTAAAGAAACGAAACACAAGGCACAGCGAGTGCACTATACACACCAGGACTGGCACCCACCGAAGTGGAGGTAACAGATCAGTCTAAGAGCCCAACATATGCTCTAAGACTGAGAGCATCAGATGGATAGAAGATACAAGTAAGCTTCAGAGATGGACGGTCAGCTCCCTTGGGCTCTTGGAGAGCATGAAGTCTTGGCCATCCAGGTGGAGCTAAGGAAGCTTCTGGAGCCCGAGAGAGCAGCTTTGGCTGCCGTTGCACTTGGAGGCCATCCTGAGGGTCACCGCAGCTGGCCAGGGCGTGGACCATGAGGAGTGAGTCCCACGTTGAAGGGCAGGAACTTAGAGCAGGCAGGAGTAGGGCTGGCTCTGTGACACCAATTTCGGCTGCAGCCCCTTCCAGGAAGCATTTTCAGAACTTCCTCTCCCTAAAAGAGTCTCCAGCACCCTTCTCCTAAGAACCTTACTCAGCCTGTCTTATTACAGGGTAACCTCGCTGTGACCGTCCCCTCAAGGGTGGCAGTGCCATCCTGCTCATCTGTACTGCCTCCACATCTAGCACAGCCTGGGGCCTGGAGCTGGCTCCAGAAACGATTGTGGAAATGGGTGCAATTAATGTGTGTGTTCTGTCGTTTTGTGGGAATCATATTTTGAATCCACAGAGGAAGGAGATGGACACAGCTGGTTTCCTCTCTCCTGCTCCATCTTCTCTCTCTCCTGCTGCTCCCCAACCTGTACAGGGTGAGGCAGCATTAATTCTTGGACTCTGGCAAGCACTGCTCCTAATTCAACCTCTCAGAAGCACTAGGAAGTGGTTGCTAGAGCTGTGCTTGTGCAGTGTCTTCCATGCCTCTGTCGTCTCCCTTCATTATGACGAGCTGTTATTGGATGCACTTTGTGAGTGTTAGCTCACTGAGTCCCCACAACTTCTGTGTCAGCCTCACTGTGCAGATGATGAAACTGGGGTTCAGAGAGATAATGACTTCCCCTGGTCATGAAGCTCCAGAATGGCAGGACCAAGGTCCAAATCCAGATTTCTTACTCCCCAAAGTCACCATTTCCCCCTCTCCTGTCCATCTCCCTGTTTCCTTCTCCCCAGCCACTGCCCTGCCCTCCCAGCTCACACTGTGTCTCCCTCACCTCTTCCTTAGCTCACACTGTGTCTGAGTCACACAATTTTTTGGCAGGCAGTGGGGGTGGGGCAGGACAGTGTTGTCCAGATGGGTGGGGAATGCAAGCCTGGATTTGTTTTTTCGTGGCTGCCAAGCTCTGTCCTAGGGAAAGACCTGGACTCTGTGAGCCCTTCTGGGTCCCCTGCAGGTGCCTGGGTGAAGAAAAGAGCAGACGAGGCATCCATCAGCTAATGTATGATTGGAAAGACTGGGAAATTGTCTGTGGTCTGGCCTTGGGGGCCAGACTCAGTGGCTGACTTCCTGTGACTATGGCAGTGGCTCAGAGGACCCTTTCCTTTAAGATCCTGGGTTTTTTATACCTGACTCTGCAGGGGCTCAGAACTGTACCGAGCCTCAGTTCAGCACAAGCATAAGAGAGGAGGCCTGGTCTGGGAGTTAGGAGACTGGAGATCTGAGCATGATGTTGTCAGCAATTTTGAGGACCTTGGGAAAGATGCAGCTTCTCTGAGCCTTGTTTGTAAAAATAGAACAGGCATCCCAGTCCTGTCCACTCCTTAGAATGAGTTCTTTGGCATGGGGTGGGCTCTGAACCAAGGTGGCAAGGGTGAAGGGTGAGAAAAGGAGAAGATGCCAGCACCAAATGGTCATTCTTTCGGGCTGATCTCACAGGCCCGTCTCACTGAACACCTCCTGATAGAATGACCTTATCCAGTCATCCTACCTGACTGAGTAATAATGGCACCAGGAGAGAAAGAAAAAGGGAAGGGAAGTAGGAGGATTGATACATGAGGTGGAAAGGTAGGAATGAAAAACTGACCTCAGGATAACAGGTGCTGAATCCTAGATAGGATTCAAGCACCAACTCTGTTCTTCATTCCAGTATCACCTCAATAAAATACAGCCTCTTTCTGAGTCTCATTCCCCCATATGTCAGCTCAGACATTTATGACCTCCTCAGCAACATCTCCACTTTCAAAGCCTGTCTCCATAGCTCCACTGTCAGGAAACCTTCCTTGAGTCAGCCTCTCCTGTCTCCCTCTAAAAGTCCTGCCTCTCCACTCTACATCCAGAAACTTCCAACCCAAGCCTGACCCCTATGTCTTGACTTATACTATGTCACACATCACAAGATAGAGGCCACAGCTGAATAATTGTTGGTCCCTCCAACCAAGCAGTATTACACAATTGGTGTCCAACGCATGTTCTGTTATTGATGCAAAATGGTCACATGAACAGGCACATGCCTGTCTAAAAGGATAAGTTTGATTTTTGTGCTGATTAAGCGCCTACTCAAAACTCACCTCCATAAAAAGTATCCTGGATTAATCCCCAGCAACATCTCCTTCTTCAGCAATTCAGACAAAGGAAGTTATAATTCTCCACTGCTGCCCCTCTCCTGTCCTTCCTGGAAAGTTCCTCCACTTGCCAGCCTACTCTGACCCACAGATTCCAACACTGTAGGCTTTGAAACCCAAAGAACTTGGGCTCACTGGCTGTCCTTAATCCCTCATGTTTCCCCATCCCATGGACAAGGGAGCTCTGTTGAATTCCCCTGGAGTCATCTACTATAGAACTTCCCCACAGAAGTGCCCTTGTGGGGGTCACCCTTGTGACGCAAGGGAGTAAGTCACAGCACAATGAAGCTATCCACAGCCACTGTAGCACAAGTTTGATTTCCAGATAATGAGGAGACCCCCTTGGCACAGCAGACCTCTCCTGCCTCACCCACTGCTCCCCTCAGCAGTGTATTTCAGTTGATCTGCCTGTTCTGCTCCCCACTCTGTCTGTGCTGAATCCTCTCATCCCCTGCACCTCTGGCCTATACCCCAGTTCTTGTATGCATGAATAAATAAATATTTTTTTAAAGTGCCCTTGTGGGTTCTTGCAGGTAACAGAATTTAGGGCCACCATACAGATAGATGACTTGAAAAAAGAACCAAGTCCTATTCCCAAATTTCTAGCACCTCAACCCAGCCTGTAACACACACGTGTACGCATTCTGGTCATAACAAAAGCAGAATCTCACCTTGATGTTCCTCCATTTTCCCCATGGTCTCAATCTGCTCCACCAGGTCATTTGAATTCCACTGGCTCATCCCGATGAGGATGGCATTCTTCCCCTCAGCCATCTCCTCTGTTGGCAGAAGAAAAGATGGACATGGGCAGGCAGGACTGGATAGGTAGCCCGAACAGGCACTCAGATCTGAAAGAGTACTTATTCCTTCCTTTGAGTTGTAGGTACTATAGTTATAGACAGGTAGGAGGCATTTGAGAATTTTTCCCTATAAGAAGTCACAATTATTGTGCCCTAATGTGTCTCTACATGTTATCATCAAAAAAGGAACAGCTGTGAGAGAGGCTGAAAATTCAAAGAAGTCTCCACCTTTAGCACTAACAGCATAATTTATTGAAATTCAGTGTGTTGGGAAGAAAAAGCAAAACCATGCCATTTGCTAGCAGTTGTTTTGGGAGTCCTTCCAGGGGGTGGGGTGGGGATTAAGTTTTTCCATCAGTAAAAAGGGACTGACAATGTCTAACTCACATACTTGTTGGAAAGACTAAAGGTATGTTAGATATAAAGGACTTGGTGCATAGGGAATGCTTATGGATGAGAAACAGCATGGTTATTTCTTCACAAGACATGAGTTACCATCAGTATTTGAATGGACCAGGATTTAAGGGACAGAAGTAACTCTGGAGGAACCAGGAGAGCAAAAGCCTTTGCCTCTCAGCAAGTCTTAAACTTGTGGAACCCTCGGCCCATGGCTCAGCCTTAGGACCTTCTTAATACTTCCCACCACTCCTCCCATCAACCCTGTCTCAATTCTTTCCCTTTCCCAGTATGAGCTTAGTGATTAAATTGGTGGGACCATATTCCCTAACCTCCATTAACACAAACTCTTGTTTGCCTACACATCAACTCCATACACCTGGTACAGTCCTTCACCCCAGAGAGGAATAGCTCCTCAAAACAAACCACAGGAATGCCTCCCTCTGTGGTGAAAACTCCACCCCATAAAAAGCCTCCTGGACTAATTCCAGCCACATTCTCTTAAAAGAGAAAGACTTCCTGGTGAATAGTATGGTGTCCTCCCTCATAAAACAGACATTAAATGGTACTGGGGAGAATCCGCAAGCTCATGATAGCCAAGAATAAAGAAATGAGACTCATTTCACTGCCAAAGAACTTTACAGAGCAGATGGAACCAATATGGTGGATCTGAAGCTAAGGGAGCTGTCCAGAGTCCTGAATCACTCAAGCTCAATAATACAAACCTCCTGTCCAATTTATTTGATTTCTTTAACAATATTTATCAAACCCTTAGTACATGCTGAGGTTGTTATAGGTGATATTCAAATATTGATTTAGTTTGTTATCATAACAATACTAACAAGTACAATTGCTATTATCTGCATTTTATAGACAAGGAAACTGAAGCATGGGAATTCAGCAGTTTGCCAAAGGTCACTGGCTAGAGCCAGAATCTAAATGCAGATATACTACTTCAAAAGTCCCTAGGTCCTGCCCTCCCGATGGTGTGCCCTGGACATCCTCCTCCCATTGGTGTGCCCTGGACATGCTGGATTGTCTGCAAAGTGCTCCAGCCAGGCACCACACACACCCACACAATTTCCTGAGCACAGTGTGCTCCATCTGGGTACTGGTTTATGGCCCCAGGCAGCACTGTGGTCTGGAAAGAGGCCTGACTGAGTTTCACTCCACACTCTGTAACATGTGAACCTATGCTTTTGCCATACCCCTCAACAATTTCTGCTTCTTTTCTTTTAAATGGGAATAACAACAATGGTTTTATAGCTCTTTCAGCAAATTATTATAAGGGGAAATTGCTACTGTAAATTCAGAAAAACAAATACACATGTCAATATGCTGTAAACAAATGTCAGACAGGATTGCTCTTAGAAAAGCAGGAAGGGGTAAAGAGCTCAATTGTCTATTTTCAATCTCAATCCACCATCTACTAGCTCTCTGGCCTTGGACTGTAACCTCAGTTTTATGAGCTCCAGTTTCCTCATGTATAATATGCTCTTATAGTAGTGCCTATGTTGTGGGATTGCTGTGAGGATTAAATGAGATAATGCAGGTAAAGTGTTCGCAAGCACGTCTGGCACACAGCGAGAGCACAGATGGGGCTAATAGCACATGACAACACCATCACCACCACCAGGGAGCTTGTGCCGTTATGCCCAACACTCTTTTCCTGGATGTGGTTAGCCTCCTCTGTCTGCCCCTCTTGGCCCTGTGTCTGTCTTCCTAGCAAATGCATCTTCCTCTCTCAGCCTCTCACACAGTCCTCTCACACCTCAAGTCCAGCCCAACCCCTCTAGATCTGGTCTGGTTAGGTCCCTTTCCACTGATCTGTCTCTCTTGGTCCTTGTGTTTCTGTCCACAAGCTCTCTCTTCCCCTCAGAGCAGGTCTCATTCACACCCCCACTCTCTGGCTCGCTCCTTATCCTGGTTTCTGTCTCTCCTCTCTCTTTGTAGGTATGTTTCTTTCTTAACCTTCATCACTCTCTGGGTTTCTTTAATTTTTTTCTCTAGGTCCTTCAGAATCTTTCCACCCACACAGGTTTTTCTTCTTATCCTCCTGGATCACTGTCTCCTTCAGTTCTCTGATATTCTATCTGTCTGTCTCTGTCTGTCTGTCTCTGTCTGTCTGTCTTTCTGTCTGCTGTCTGTCTTTCTCTCTCTCTCCCAGTCTCTCTGAATCTTGCTCTCTCCCTCTCTCCCTTTCTTATATTTTCCCCAGCTTTCTTGGGCTCTATGCCCCCACCCTGTCTATCTCCCCAGCTTCTCCCTGACCCCCTCTTCTCAGACATGCTTTCTCTCTATCCTTGGGCCTCTCCTGCCCCTGCTCACAACATGCAGCCTTCATATCTTCACTCTGGAAACAATGGACTTGTCCCCTGAGTGGCTTCGAGAACACACACACACTGCGCACACCACACCACACACACTCACAGAGGTAACAGCAGAGATAGCTCCTTGTATAGTTATCCAGACAAACAGGGAGTGCATGGCTCAGCTCTGAGTCTCTGCTCTACTTCCCCTCACTGTGGTACGAGCCTCCCAGCAGGCCCAGAGCCCACAAAGGGCTCATTTTGACAAATGTCCTGGTTATTGATTTTGCTTTTTGTCTCCTGGTGGCTGTTCTTGGCATGCTAATCCTCTCCAGTGACCTCTGGTGAAGATGAGCTTTTGCACCTACTTCACCATCACTGGGCTCCATTCCCTGCCCATACTGGGCATTAGGCCAAGCCTCACCCACAGCACCACACGCTCTCCTTGACCCCAGACAGACTGATCCTGGCCAAAGCCTAGACACGCCCTTTTCAGCACAGCCTCCATGCTATAAAGAAAGCCTTTCCTCCCGGCCAGAGGCCTTTGTTTCTGCTGATTCCACAGGACTCTGGAGCAGGGAGCTTCCTCATCCTGGCAGGAAGGCTTCACCACCTGCTCACAGAGCTGAAAGCTTGGTCACCCCCTCAGCCAGCCAGGCCAGTGCCACCTGTCACCCCTGCATCAGGCCCATGACACCCACCTTTCCAAGACCTAGATATGCCTCACCCTCTGATCTCTGGGGTACAGGATTGCTATCTGCCTCCCATTGTTAACATCACCTCCATCTCGCCACCAGTGGCCATCACCACCTCACGCATCTCATGGGAAGGTCCACTCTTGGCCCATCCTCAGAAGCCTTGGGAGCTGACTCCATGGCACTTGCTTTCCCACTTCCCTGCCTCAATGTGAGGGAGGGTTGGGGTGTGACACTGTTATGTTCGCTTCCAGGAGGCTTCCTTTGTCCAGCTCCGCGCAGTCACGTCCTCCCGCTCCACACCTACCCTGTCACTTTCCAGAGGTGGGGCCTCAGTCGCAGAGGTGAAAGGCTCATCTGAAGTCAGCCACAGCAGGTCAGCAGTCCAGCCTGATTAGAAGCTGGGCCCGCTGACCCAGACACTGTGCACAAATTCCTTCACTCTGCCCCTCTGCTGAGGGTTAAAACCTCAACCCCCAGCCCCCAACTTTTAGTGTAACCAGACTAAAAACCCAGACTAATAAGCACCTGAGTGTGTCCTTCATTCTCTGAGCACTGACACTGCCCTAAATGGGGTGACTTCTGCCTGCTCTACCTTCCTCTCCTGTACACTGTGAGCAAGGCAGGGTCCAGCTCCTCCTGCCTGGTGAGGAGAGGGGAGGCTCAGCTGGGGCTGCACAGAGAGAGCAAGGGAATGGAGGACACAGAAGATACCTGCAAAAGGCAGAAAGGCAGAAACTTCTAGCTTCTCACCTAGCAGAATCCCTGCTGCCTCCCCACCCCACCCCCAGGGGGAAATGAGGCTCAGAAAGAGGCCACACCCCCAAACCAACCCTTCCCCAATCTCACCCCTAGCTCATTCAGTGTTTCCACCCTGCAGCCTCCAGGGCCTTGCTGGCTGACACAGACTCACGGCAGTGGAGAGGGTGTTATTTAGAGGCTGCAGGAAAAGTCCAAAAGAAAGCAGATATTTTCCCATCCAAGTGAGACAGTAGCCAATAGGGCTCTACCAGTCCAGCTAGGAACTTCATGGCATAGTTAGAGCTTTTGAGGTGAAGTCTAGCACCCTGTTTCCCAGAGGCAGAGCTGCACAGACGGCCCCGGGGTCACGTAGCATGTGACGGGCAGGGCCAGGCTGCAGTGCTGGTCTCCTGCCTGCAGCTCCGGGTGCCGTCTCCCAGCAGACAAGTTCACTGGAAGAGCCCAAGTTTGTACCTAAGTGTTCGGTTGGTCTGAAGACTCCTTTAATTCGATTATTCACTGCACTGAAGCAGAAGGTGAAAGTTAAGGATGTGCCTGGATGTTTTCTAAATAAAGGTGTCCATTTTGCTATAGAAATGAACTGTGCTTGGCACAGCTGACCACATCCCAAATACACTCATCTGACATCACAGTGTCACCCCGGGCCCAGCCTCCGTCCTTCTAGGGATGGCACGCCAGGAGAGGTTTTCATTTCCTCCTTAGAAGTCAGCATTTCATGGTCAGGGACACCGGAAACCTGGACTGTCCCTCCCCAGCCAGCTATGCTCTTCTCATGCACAGTTCCTGGCCACACCTGAGTGTGCCACCCACCCACCCAGCATCTCCACCACCCACATCAAAGCTCAGCCACTCACGGCCCAGGAGCTTTCCATTTTGCAGGTCTATCCTGCACCAGAGATTCTGGGTTCCAAGTCTCTGGCCTTCTCTGTGGCAGGGCCACTCCCAAGTCTGGGCAGGAAAGCACATCCAGAAGCAACTGGACTGGGTCTGCCCCTGCCAGTCTGTGGGCCACTGGTGGGCAGCACTAAGCAGACACCTGGCTCATGCTCACCGTGCAGCCTTCCTACTCATTCCTCCGGTTCAAGCTCTGCACCGGCTGCTCCCACTGTCCAGAACACTCTTCCCCCAGATTCCCACGTGGCTCATTTCTTGTTATTCAGACCCCAGCTCAGATTACATCCTCTGGGGGGTTTCCTGCAGTCCCCTATCACTTTCACTCCCCCTTACGTTACTCTGAAGAGGAGTCCTCCATTTTTTAACTCACTACTGAGATAACATCGACACTCAATTCGTACTTAAAAGTTGGTAAGTCTGCACAGACGCACACATCCATGAAACCACCCCCTCCATCAAGATAGCAAACAAGGCAGCCTCCTTCTGCCACCTGTGACTGTGCAGGTGCTTCTTCTCACCAGCTCTCTCCTCTGCAGGGCAGCAGCCTCCTGCCTGCCCTTGACCTGTACCCTGCCGGGGCTTCTCTTCAGCCTTCCTGCCTGACTGCGACCGGCACCACGTTAGGGCTTCTCTTTGCTGACCTCCCTCAGCAGAGGCAGCTCTCCTCAAGGCTGCCTGCCCACAACCATTCAGGCCTCTCGCAGCAAACCTGTCCCTTTCAAGGCAGCTTTTCCTGCCCGCTTGTGTCTATGCAAGTGTCCCTTATTCTTCTTCCCCTTTCCCTAATAAACCTGCTCTTTAAAAAAAAAAGATAGCAAACAGATACTCTCACCCAGAAGTTTTCCACTGTTCTCCCCAACCCTCCATCCCACCCACAAGCAATCGCTGGTCTGCCCATCATGGTAGCCTGGTTGGCATCTCCTAGACTTGGGTTTGAGTGGGACGGCACAGCGTGCACTGTATTCCAGTCTGACTCCCTTCGCTCAGCATGATTATTTTGAAATACATCCATATTGCTGAGCGTATCAGAAGATGATTCCTCCGCATCGCTGAGGAATATTTCATTGCATGCATGTGCCACGGTTTGTTTATTCATTCCCCCGCTGATGTACATTTGGGTTGTTTTCAGTTCGGGGCTCTAACAAATAAAGCTGCGATGAACAGGCAAGAATGTGTTTCTAGAGGGACAGGGGCTTTCTTTCCTCTTGAGCAAATACCTAGAGGTGGAACAGCTGGCTCAGGAAGTAGCTAAGTTCCATTAACCTAAGAAACCGCAAACCTATTTTCCAAAACGGTTGAGCTGTTGCAGCAGCAGGGCTGGGAAGCTTCACCCCCACCTAGCCTGCACAGCCATTCTAGTACTTCCGTGCCAGTCAGTCCGTTGTGGTGTGCATTGTCATTTTAATTTGAATTCGTCTAACAAGCAATGACGGTGAGCCTCTTTTTACTATTACCATTCACATAGTCTTTGATGAGGTGTCTATTCCTTTATGTTATTTATGGTAATATATAAATACAACATGGTCTGGCTTTGAGGCACTCCCTGTCTGTGCCACCCTGGGTTTCCCCTCACTGTGGACACAACCTTGGCAGAGCTGGGCACTGGCTACCCGGATACCCTTCGACTGTGCTGATGTGAGAAGGGTGATGTCTCTTCTGGGTCTGGAAGCCTGGACCCCATCTCCCAGCCCGCAGCATCCAATCAGAGGCATCAACCTTACATTCACAGCCAGCCTCTCCTGGTCTCTGCTGCCAGGCCATGAGCAATTAGGGTCTCTCATCACCAGCACCCCCTAGAGCTGGGGCACTGGGCTACAGCTGAAAGAGCAAAGCGAGGGAAGAAGGCCCCAATTTCAGCTGTAAGTCAAAGGAAGGGCCAGTCTTGGACGCCATACTCCTGGTTTCTCGTCCTTCTATCTTCACCTTGACATGTGGGGACCCTTCATATCCTGGCCTGTTTCCCCGTCGCTGCATTGAGAAGGACAAATTAGCACTGACACGCAGCCATGTAGCTCCACTGTGGCTAGAGCTGGGAGGGCAGAGGCAGCTGGACGAAGGACCTCCCCCCTCCCCCATGGTCTGGCCCCAGATATGACTGGTCTTGGTGGCTGGTGGGACCTGAACAGCTCCTGGGAGCACAGGAGAACTGGGTGCCGGGGTGGTGGAAAGAAGGAAAGACAGAGACAAGGAAAGAAGGAAGGCGATGAGACGTAGCAGGGAAGAAGAGGTGGAGGAGCCAATAGAAAAGGAGTGAGAGATGAGTGTAATTGGGGACTGCAGACAGAACGCTGAGACGCAGGAGGGAGTACTCAGGGAGGGAAGCTGAGGTCAGCAGGGGGTGGGGGGTGTTCCACAGCTGCTCACAGGAAAGCAGGTGAACAGCCCGAGGGGTAGACCCCTGCCACACAGAGGCTTGGCAGCAAGCAGTATCATGTGGGAAGGCAAGGCCCTAATGAACTGCAGGAAAATTTTAAATGGAAATGTTCTAAGTATCAAAATATTGGAGCCATTGTTGTCACACTGTGGGTTAGTTGCTATGGAGAAACTCGTCCAGGCAGCCACTCCGATCACATGCCAGGAGATCAGAAATGAGCCCCAAACGGACTGGTTCAGGGTTAGCTTCAGGGAGGAGGTTCTCCATCCAGGGTCTGAGATGAGGGAAGCTGCAACCAGGACCACCTCCCACCTCCCAACACGACTTCCCTGAAAATCACCTGAAGTGGGTATTCTCCACTTCCAGAGACACAGACCTCATAGGGAAACTGAGGCCCAGAGAAGGTGAAAGACCAGCCAAAGATCACAGAAGAAGTCAAGGGCATGGCTGCAGCCACCTTTCCAGGCCCTGCCCCAGGTCCAGGTGTCTTTTCAGCCCAGTCACTGCTCTTTCAAGACCCTGCTGAGCCAGGCATTTCAAAACTGGCCCCATCTCAACAAAAAGTCATCTCCCGAAATACGGCGAATTCTCAGTGTGACCAAGAGGTCATGCAGGAAATGCGACCCTTCCTGCGTGGGAGAGGGGGCCACTGCACTCCTCATCCACCCCTATCCAGCCCAGGTGAGCATGGCCAATGAGGGGCCTCTCTCCCACCTTCAGACCGACCCCAGCGCCCCTGGCCTCCATACCTGCCCTGCCTGTTCTCACCTCTGAGCCTTTATGCTGTCTGCTCGCTCTACCTGAAATGCCCCCCACTTTAGTGCCCTCTCCTCCAGCTCTGATGGACCTCTGCCCCTAGCCATGTCCAACGTGCTGGTCAAGTTTGGCACTGGGCGGAGCGCATCTCCTGCCCATCATCTCTTACCTGAACATCTACTACTGTCTTTTCTTTCATGAATTATTTTTGAGGCAACGTTGGTTGATGGCACCACATAAGATTTAGGGCATCACACCTCTCCAGTAGTATGCTACCGCACCACAACCACCACCATAGCTCCCATAGTCCTCCATAGTCCAACGGACCCCGCCCACCTTCACCCCTCACCCCCCAACCTCCACCTCTGCAAGCTCAATCCTTCAGTCAGATGTCTAGGGTTTGTTTTGTCGATTCCTTTGTTTTTTCTTTAAAGTAAGAAGACACACTATTGGATGGGAGAAAATGTTTGCACATGACTGAGGTCCAAAATCTACAAAGGACATATCCAATTCAACAAAAAGAAAATAAATAACCAACAAAAAATGGGCAGAAGAGCTAAATAGTCACTTGTCCAAAGAAGACATACAAATGGCCACCAGGCACATGAAAAAATCTTCATCATCTTGGAAACGCAAATCAAAACCCCAATGAGATACCACCTCAGACCCATGGGAACGGCTCTATCAGAAAGAGTGGAAACCAGTGTAGGCAAGGAGATGGAACCAAAGGAACCTTCTTCCACTGCTGGTGGGAACAAAGACCAGTCCAGCCCCTAAGGAGAGCAGTGTGGAGGTGCCTCAAAAGACTAAAAATAGACCATTTTTAATGCCTAGGGACCCAGCAATTCATTCCACCTGGAGAATTTAAAAACTCTAATTCAAAGGGAAACCTGCACTCCTATGTTCACTGCAGCACTATTTACAACAGCCAAACTATGGAAGCAGTGTGCATGCTCGAGGGCAGAGGCGTGGATTAAGAAGATGCAGTCATCGCTCCAACTGGTCTCCACCTCCAGCCCCACCCTCCTCCCTTCACAGGCTGATCACAGGCAGCCAGCCCCATCTCTCCTCTCCCCCTTGTTTACTGCCTCCCTGCCACACAGCCTCCTGCAATTCTTGGAATGTCCCATCTTTCCTATTTCAGCACCATCACGCCTCTGTCTGGAAGGTTCCTTCTCCCACTCTTCACCTAACCATCTCCTACCCTCCGTTCTACAGAGAAGGTGTTAACTAAAATAAATGCCCTGTCCTCATTCTTTCTATTAACACCCAACACCTCTCCATGTGGCATTATCCACCCTCTTGGGCCGGATTTCCTGTGTCATGGCTTAACGTTTGTCTCTCCATGAGAAAACAAGCTTGGTGTGGGCAGTGACCATGCTGACCGTTTTGTAGGGTCCTGACTGCCACACAGTTCCTGAAATACAGCAGGGACTCCACAAAGACCGCAAAGAGTGAATGAACGAAGGCTGAGCTCCAGCCCCTGGGGGACGCACAGACGCAGAGTGTGAGGGTGGGACTGCTGACACCGTGTGAGTGGGAGGGACATGACTCTCCAACAGGAGCCCTGTTTGTGGGACCTCTAGGAAGCTCACCCAGCCAGTGATGAGAGGATGGGGTTCACTCACCTCTAGCGTCAAAGAATTCATCATCCGAGCTCTCCACTGAGTCGCTGAGGACATTTCGAAGGTGCCAGGGGGCACCGCCGCCCGGAGGAGGGCCACCTGCCAAAGGGAACACACCTGTTAGCCAAGCCTATGACCAGGCCCCACCTGAGGACGTGAACCCAGACCCTGGGCATGGGTCATCAGCATTCTACACATCCCTGCCCTGTCCCTTCAACCTGCAGCACTTCACAGAGTCCCCACCACACCCCACTACTATGCTTTCAAGTAAACCCCAAAACCTTCTCCAAGGCAGCTCAGTGGAACAGCATGCACTTTTGCATACCCTGAAGCAGAGCCTGGAGGCAGCAAGGTGTCGTGAGGTCTCCTAAGCATTGGGCAAGCTTAGCTATTAAAACAATGGTCACTTCACACTCACGTAAGGCTGGAAGGGGCTCTGTTCATGGTGGGTACTCAAAGGTGCCACCACCTTGTGATGCCCCCATCTCAAAAGAGACTTCAAGTTCTGCTGAAGCAGGAGGGAAGAGAACAGAAAAGCACACTTGTCTAAAATGCTTCTCTTTTTTTTATATATTTCTTTTTTTTTCTTTTTTTTTATTAAAATATTTTAAAATTTACATATACTTGCCATTAATTGTAATCCCCATGTATTCCCCATCACCATCTCACTAGTGCAC
>JAGFMF010011660.1:1400282-1417427 GCA_019455555.1 Galemys pyrenaicus | reverse complement strand
CATGTTCCTATGAATGAGTCTAGTTTTTCATTTCTGATTGCTGAGTAGTATTCCATCGTGTATATGTACCACAGCTTCCCGATCCACTCATCTTTTTTTAAAGATTTATTTATCTGTGCATACAAGAACTGGGGTACAGACCAGAGGTGTGTGGGGGGGGTGAGATGATTCACCAGAGACAGAGTGGGGAGCAGAACACGCAAATTAACTGAAACACACTGCTGAGGGGAGCAGTGGGCAAGGCAGGAGAGGTCTGCTGTGCCATGTAGGTCACTTCCTCAGCCGGCAGCAGGGATCGAACTCATGCTGTAGTGGCTGTTATCTGCTTCATAGTACATTGCTTAACCCCTTGTGCCACCAGGGAAGTCCCCAAAATGATTCTACCCACAAGCAACACATTTCTGTGCACATTTCATTGGCCCAAGCAAACCCTGTGGCTATGCCCAAGTTCAAGATCATGGAGGAGGGGCAGGAGCGACATCTGATGAGCACTAGTAAGGTCTGCTACACACAACACATGCAGGTCAGGCTGACTGCAGCCTCTGGTGCAGGAAAAAGCCCCAAACTAAGAGAAGGAAGCCTGAGCTGGAGCTCTGCCTCTTACAGCCTGTGTGGCCGTTCCCTTTACATGTGCAGCCTCAGTTGCCCCCAGCTACAAAACACTGACAACAATCAATCCCAAGACCAAAAGATCAAAAACAATGCATGCTCAGAGCCACAATTTCAGAAGGCTCAGTCAATGCCCCTGCTGTTATTAAAATTCATGGAGGCCAGTACATGAGACTGAGGAGTTCACCAGAGCAGGGGGAGCAAGGGCACACAGTACGTGACCCATTTCCCTGAATTCTGCCCAACCCACCTCTTGCCCCCATCAAGGTGAGCAAAGCAGAGCCTGGCCACCACACCCTTTCCCTGCCCTCCCAACATATTCACTAAGCTCCTTCTACTAGATTCACAGCGAACCAGCTGGCCAACACATCCATGAACTCTCCACATGCTGAACCTATGAAACACTGGGGATTGCAGATGGATTCAAAGTTAATTGGGGGCCTCCCTGGTGGTGCAAGGGGTTAAGCACTACACTATGAAGCATCCCCAGTCACTGCAGCACCAGTTCAATCCTGGCCAGGGAGGGGACCCACATGGCGCAGCAGACCTCCCCTGTCTCCCCGCTGCTCCCCTCAGCAGTGTATTTCAGTAGATCTGCCTGTTCTGCTCCCCACTCTATCTCTGGTGAATCCTCTCAGTCCCCCCACATCAGGCCTGTACCCCAGTTCTTGTATGCATAAATAAACCTTTCTAAAAATAAATAAAAGTTAATTGGAAAAATTAAAACCATGAAAGTATTAGAGAAAACTGATCTGGTCATTTTCCTGGGGAAATAATCAGAGAAGTCCAAGGATGAAGTAGACATTGATCATCTCAGTGGTCTGATAATAAAAAATCTGGAAGAAATCCCAGTGTCCATCCCCAGGGGACTGGCTGTTCTCATACAGTCACACACAGGAGTCCTTTAAGAAGAGGCAAGGGAGGGCCTCCCTGGTGGTGCAGCGGGTTGAGTGCCTCACTGTGAAGCATCTGCAGCAGCGAGAGTTCCATCCCAGGCCAGGGAGGGGACCCACATGGCACAGCAGACCTCTCCTGCCTCACCCGCTGCTCGCCTCAGCTGTGTGTTTAGTGGGTCTGCCTGTTCTGCTCCCCGCTCTGTCTCTGGTGGATCCTCTCCCCTCCCGCGACTCTGGCCTGTACGCCAGCTCTTGCATACATAAATTAAAAAAAAAGAAGAGGTAAGGGAAACTCAGCTTTACACTGCACTTGTAATTTCATATGACTTAAGAGTATAAATTCACCTTATTTATCATTTCTAGGATGCATTTTTTTCATGCTTTAACATATTTAAAATCAGGGTGTTTCTTAGAGGAGGTGATGTCATCATCGCTTTGTTTCTTTCTCAGGGATAAATAAAATAATGGTGCCTCTTATATGTAATGGAAATTCTTGCTTCTTAGATGTAATGGAAAATAGTCAGCTCCCTGCCCTCCCCACATAGGGTACACCTTCCTGGGGCTCAGCACTGACTGCCAGACACATGTGCATGGTGCCCACTGAGACTTGGGTCTTGTAATGCAATGCCCACATCAGTCCCCATCTGCACGATGAGAAGCCTGGCAGAGACGGTCCCTTGAGACTCTGCAACTCTATTTCAGAAGCCCATCTGGCACATAGTAGGTATGGATAAGCCAGAGAGAGAGGGGGGCACACCCCCAATCACAGCACCCCTTATGACACCTTCCTTAGAGACCCTGCTGCAAACCCAGCTCGCCACACCCTGCAAGAAGCAGGTGCTGTTCCCGGTCCTGAGCCTGGACACTGGCGCACAAGCTACCGCTGAGGAGCGAGGCCAGCCCGGGCTCCTGCAGGCCATCGCCCCTCCTGCCTCTCCCTCCTGCCCACGACCACCAGGGACTCCCCAGCATGCACCCAGCTTGAGCTCCGTGGTTGGGAGCCAGGTGAGAAGCAGGACCTGAGACGCAAAAGGTAGAGGCCAGAGGAAGCTCTAAGCCAGGGGGCGCTCTAGGTGCAAAGCCGGGTTCGTCCCACGCTCCCTGTGGGAGCGCTTCCAGTTTGTAGCCCCCACTGTGTGGTGTGGGCCGCTCAGCACTTTCCTACCGCTGAGCCCTGGATGGACTGCAAAGGAGAGGAGAGTCCAGGCTGAATTTTCCTAACATGGATATGGGACTGTTTCCCAAATGTATATGGAGGAAATACCAGATAAGAAAAAGAAATTAGGCCCTCCCCGGTGGCGCAGTGGGTTGAGCGACACACTATGAGGCGGGCCGCAGCCACTGCAGCGCGAGTTCAATCCCTGCGGCCGGCCAGGGAGGGGACCCACATGGCGCAGCAGACCTCTCCTGCTTTGCCCGCTGCTCCCCTCAGCAGTGTGTTTCTGTCAATCTGCCTGTTCTGCATCCTGCTCTGTCTGGTGGATTCTCTCACCCCCCACACCTCTGGCTTGTATTCCAGTGCTTGTATGCATAAATAAATAAATATTTAAAAAAAAAAAAGAAAAAGAAATTAAAGGTACACATATTGGAAAGGGAAAAAATTGCCTTCATTCTCAGGGGGCGTCATTATCTACATAGAAAACAAAAATTCTACAAAATTGACTCCAAAAACCCTATTAAAGCGAATAATTGAGTCTAGGAAGATTGTAGGGTACAAGATCAACATACAAAGGTCGGCTGCATTCCTGTGCCAGCAATGAATATCTGGAATTTGAAATTAAAAAAAAAAAAAATACCATTTATGATAACACCCAAAAAACAAAATTAAAAAGTAGTTAACGTGTTAATCACATATCTGTAGAGACATTTGCATAGCAAAACTCACTTAAAATTTTTCCTGAATTGGGGGCCTCCTGGTGGCACAGGGGTTAAGTCGCAGCACTATGAAGTATCCACAGCCACTGCAGCATGAGTTCGATCCCCAGCCAGGGAGGGGACCCACATAGCGCAGCAGACCTCTCCTGCCTCCCCGCTGCTCCCCTCAGCAGTGTGTTTCAGTCGATCTACCTGTTCTGCTCCCCACTCTGTCTCTGGTGAATCCTCTCACCACCACCACCACCTCCCGAACCTCTGGCCTGTACCCCAGTCCTTGTATACATAAATAAATGAATCTTTTTTAAAAAATTCTTCCTGAATTGACTCTAACTTTATGTTTTCCCAAAAAGTCAACCAATGCAAAGGTATCAGAACTTCCATACATACTAGGCTAGTAATCAAACATCCTAAGTTGATTCCATTCGTAAGAAGCAAGGATGTGGGTAGCCAAAACAACAGAGCATCCTCAGCTGCTTGGTTCCTGAGTTTGGGATAACGAGCCACCAGAGTTCAAGCCATGATGGGTTCACCTGGAGGTTTGTCTGAGTCCATTCCCTTCCTGAGTTTGAACAGAGAAGCCCTGGGAGCAGGGGCTCTCACACCTGAACAAGACACACTCCTCCCAAGCACAAAGCTGAGGACACTCCTGCCACCGCACCCCCCTCCCCCCCACACACACAGACAGCATGTGCCAGCACCTGACGAGAAGACAGGAGCTCCATAATGGGTCCCTCGCTCACCACCCCCCACACGTCCGCTGTTCAGCCCACCATTCCCATCACCACGACACGAGACTCCGATGACGAAGTGATGGGCTGGCCTTTAGGGGAGTCCCACAGGCAGATGGGAGGTACAGGAAGGCCCGCTCAGCTCCCCTTGCCCAGGGAGGGGGCACAGAGAAGCAAGGGGCTGCTGGACATCCAAAGGAGCAGCCTGTCCCACAGGCATCGTATTAGGTGCTGGGGACCCCGAGGGGAGTGTGAGGGCCAGGGCGGGCTGCTCACAAAGCTTGCCTTCTACAGGGATGGGATGCAGATCTGGAACAAACAGACCACAGAGGCAACGTCAGCTGCAGTAAGTACAATGAGGAAAATCAAACCTCTTCCTACCTCCACCATATTCTCCGTCCTCAAGTGCCCTCACAGTGTAATTATAGCCTGAAGGATACACAGGCACGAGCGAGTGATCTCTAAGTCCCAGTCCTCAAAAGAACTTGGTCGCCTATTCCGGTTACAAGCGCCAGGCGAGCCTGCGTCTCCCTTCTCCGGTACGTGACTGCCTCTGCTCTCAGACAAAGCCGCCAAGACTGTTGACTCTCCTTTGTGGTCAGAACAGCTCTACGATATTTGAATTTCTTCTCAAAGCCATGTCTGATCCTGTTCATGGTCATTCTCCTTGTTTTCAAAAGGCATCCCTGCACTGAAATGGATACCCTAAGTTTGTGATGGGTACTCTAAGTCCTGCTCTCCTCTTTGGCTGGGGCTGCCCCAAAACCACCCCTGGAAGGAGGTGCCTTGTAGAAAAAAGAGCCCACAAAGTGGGTATGTTAAGAAGCAGCTGTCCCCTGGCTCTTGGGTGGGAGACGCTGCTTTCAGCCTTCCTCTGCCCGCAGATTTTTTAGCAAATGACAAAGGCCACGTTTCAAAAAAGGCAATCAGCATGGGCAGACTATCTCAAGAGGGGTGTGCAGGGAAAACTGTTCTGGAAAGGGGCTGGGGAAGTAGAGGCTTGTAGGTGAGAAAGCGAGACACACTGAGGTGTGTGATCCACATGTGTGTCCAAGTGCACACACAAACTCCCACTCCCACTTGGGGGCAGGGAAAGGCGGGGTGCATGGATATGGGTCTTTCTGGATGAAGGAACAAAAGGGGTGAAGTTGCATGAGCTTAGCAGTCCGAGGGGCAGAAAGAAACTCGTGAGGCTGGAGCCAGTGATGGAAGGAGAGATTGGTATAAGAAGAGTGGGGTGACCTGTTGTGAAGGGGACTTTCCCTCCCACACCCAGAAGGTATCGCCTGCACACTTCAGGGTAGGGGGGACCACAGATGCCCAAGAGGGTCAGAAAGTCTCCTGTGTGTTGGGGGACACAGGGCAGGTGTGCTAAAGACCACACTGGTCTTGAGAGGGACCCCAGAGCAACAAGAGCACAACCCCAGCATGGTCTCCTTGAGGCCAGGCCCTGCCCCTCCGCATTTTCCTAGTGCAGGATGTGGTCCAAGGAAGAAGAGGGCTGGAAGTGTTTGGCAAACAAACAAATGGATAAAAATGACCTGCTGTGTAAACAAAGGATGCCAGACACGCTGCTAGTTGCTTTAGAGATATTATCTAACGTAACCCTAACTAAACCCGGAGCAGTGGGAAGCACGCATCACCATCCCACAGCTGAGGAAATGAAGGCTCAGAGGAGTGAAGACATTCGCGACAGGCTGTGATGCTAATACGTGGTGGAGCCAGGACCTAGCCCGCTCCACCAGACTCCAGGGCACGCTCTCAGGGCCACTCTGCTGGGTGCTCGGGATCAGAGCTCAAGGCTCCTCCTCTCTTCTCCTGCCCTCCAAGCTGCTGCTGGCTAGCTGCGCAAGGGGCCAGAGGCCTACCAAGCTGCTTACAGGGGTCTTGTCCTAAGAGCAGCTGTCCAGGTTCTAGAATCAGCCACCCATCAGGTCTGCACCTTAGTGTCTTGGTATCCTTGTGTCTGTATGAAAATCTAAACGTGCACATTCTTGTGTGGCAGTATCCAGCATTGGAAGCACAGTTGTCACTGCCTGCATGGCGTGTGTGTGTGTGTGTGTGTGTGTGTGTGTCTACATTCCTTGAAGAGTGTGAGCCTCCCCAAGCAGCCACACTCCTCCCTTCCTAAGCCAATCCCTAACAGGTACGTGAACACACACTCCCACTTATTGTCTTCTGTCTCAACCTCCGTCCCCCACATCCACCCACACAAATCAGCTCCCAGCTGTGGATGTGATAGGTTAGCACACAGGCTTTGCAGCAACACAAACCCCGGGCTCAGTGCTACCACTTACTGGTCTAAAACTTGAAGCAAGTTAACCTTTTTGAGCCTCACTTTGTTTGTCAATAAAATGAGTGTCATCATTATGACCTCATTTTTAGAAGCTTGAAATAAAATAATCCACTAAGGTGGGCAGTCCACGACCTGCACTGGAAGATGGTGGCCGCTATTAGCTGAAAGGTCAAGGTTCAAGGCAGGGGCCAGGCAGCCCCCTGTGCCCAGCAGGGCTTCCAAGCAGCTTCCATGGCCTCTCCAAGGCTGCAGAGTCCCTTCTGGGTCCAAGTCCAGCCCATGCTCTCCAGCAGATGATTCTTCTGTCCCACCCTCATTATTACACTTACTTAAATCCCTAAATCGGAATAAAAGAGAAAGGGGAATATTGACGCTTTCTCCAGCAATCCAAAGAGAATGATCTGGCATAGCCTGTTAGGATGCCCTAACCTCTAGCAGAGCTCTGAGCTGGGCCCGTGGTGGGAGGGGCTGCTGGGAGCCACCCCCAGCTCCCTCCTTCCAGGCCTGTACGCCCCACGCCTGCAGGTGCAGTGTGGTCTCCCGAGCCGTGCCATAGGCGTGGGTGTTCCTGGATCAGGTCATTAGCTGCACTTGCCCACCTTCCCCACCCGGTCCTGGCCCCAGTGACAGTGGGACAGGCAGATGGAGAGGAGTCTGCTGTGGGTGCTCTGCCCTGCACCAAGGGCCCCCGGGTGGTCTCCATCTGAGGGCAAGAGGCCCTTCAGCAGGGAGGCATCACCCTCTCTCAGGAGCCCGGTGAGAGGGCAAAGATACTTAACCGCCAGGAAAACCCTGGCACAGTAAAGCGAGGGATGTGGGTACTGGCCCACGCTTTGAAGGCCAGACCTGGGGCCAGATGGTGCCTGGGAGGGAGAGGCTGGGGATGGAGCTGAACTGGATCAGTACCTGTTCCTGGGTGCCAACCTGGGGACCCAGCCCTGTGCTGCCCCCACACGAAGCTCAGGACAGAGGCATGTGCAGCCTGTCTCTGCGCTAAATCCCCGCCCCCATCCCGAGCCCCACAGGTGCGGGCCCCATTTCCCCAAAGACCCTGCAGGCTGGAGGACCTGGAGGCCTTCATGGGAAGGGAGACTGTGCTGAACCCTAAAAGAAGGAGTGAGCAGGCCAGGCCAGGCTGGGGCAGGTGAAGGCAGGAGAGACAGAGGCCAGAGCACTCATGCCATTTCCAGGGAAAGCTGGATCTGGGACTTTCCCCTCAAGAGTAGAAAGTCTGACTTGTCACAGCAAGGGCGGGACAAGGGTGTCTGCTGTGACAGCCACGGCCCCGCCTTGTTCAAACACCCGCCAATTCCCAGGCCTCCAGAAAGGCACAAGAACTGCTGAGAGGCCAGGGGGAGGAGTAGGCTGGGCCTGCCGCTTGTGACCATGACTGCAGCTTCCTTGCCCAGTCGGGCCCACGGCTGTGTCTGGACCACCTGCAGCAGCTAGACTTGGGCATCTGTCTCAGAGACCAGGAAGGGGACAAGGATGCTCGGCTGCTGAGCTGCTGGCCCATTCCAGCAGGCCTCGTGTGTGTGTGTGTGTCCTTTCACACATACACATATGCTGACACTCAAAGAGTTGCACACATGTACGCACACATAGCCTCGCACACACGCACACACCCTCTTGACTGTTTCTCAGTTCTGGTGGAGTTCAGGGATCCCAACGCAGGACGTGGAGTATGAGATTCAGAGTCTGAGAGAGACGCACACGGGTGGGTCACTCTGACCCACCTCATCTCTGTCCCTCCTTCCCCGAGCCTGGCCTCCTCCCCTCTCACGTGAAGCATGGTCCACTCCCACCGGGAGCTGGTTCAAAGCCCGGCTCTGTCACTTCCCCACTGTGTAAGGACCAGTCACTACACATCTGCGCCTCAGTTTCCTCCTCTATAAAATGGAGAGCACTGGTAACGGGGTTGCTGTGAGGATTAAATGAGTGGATCCGGGTATCCCCACTTTTCCAAAATCGGCATTAGGCCACTGTGTTTATTCAACAGACCAACATCGGTAGCTGTTTCCACTCACTGAAATAAACCACAGGAGGATTCCCACTTTCACGACAAAAACAGCGAAGCAAAAATAATGTTCAGTATTGGTTTTGCGGCCGCTGTTCTCAGCCAGCAGCACCCTCAGCAGCAAGACAGGCTGCACCAAACCCCTTCCCAGAAAAAGACTTTCTCTGCATTTATCTTATCATCCCCACTTTTACTAGATGCGAATGCAATTTTAGGTTTTACGAGTTATTTGGTGTCATTCGGTAGGTGATTTTTTTGGAGTCTGGGAACTCTCAAAATTTTTTCTATATCAATGAATGGCAATTGCTTCTTCAATTTATGCCTTGTTGGCTTACAAAAGATTTCATAGGAACCCTCTACTTTTAGATAACAGGAAATCTATATTTGGAAAAGGTTCAGCATCGTGTCTAGTGCGCAGTCATCACTACACACGGGTTTATTAAATAAAACTAGTAGGCCGTGCTCACCCAAGGGCCTTTCCCTGGCTCATTCACATGTGGCTGCCCCAGGACAGGTTCTCCTTCTCAGGCTCCTGGGGTAGGAGAGCAGAACAGAAACTGCCCTCCTCTCCCCAGGACTGGGAGAGACACCCCAACTCCCATGTGCCCCTCCCAATGCGGCTGACCCCTCTCTCCTATCTCTGGTGCAGCTTCCTGGAGCTGCGTCTTTTCTGTTCCCCAAACCCATGGCCAGGACCCACACTCTCCCAGCCTCTCTACGCTTGGATTCCTGTCTCACATCGCGAGGGGGCGCCCCTCCAGGCCATGCTGCTCTCTCCCTCCCAGCCTCTGCTCCTGCAGACCCTGATGCCAGAATGTAGATTCCAGCCAAGGAATAAACTGAAAGCTTCTCTTGACCCCAATACTGGCCTTAGGGCTGCCTCCTCTGCCCCCGTATGTCCTTTGTGTCTGCCCATTAGAAAGCGATTCCAGAGTGGATCCAGGTCTGCCTGGACACAGAGGAAGCTCTGGCCCTGCAGAAGGGAGGTCTCGGGTGAGCTCCCCCTCAGGGAAGTATCCCACAAGCCCGTGCTCTGACCCGCTCTGGGTAAGGATGAGTTTGGGACCCAGGCGCATGCAGGGCAAACAAGTTCATAGTCAGGCTTCGAGGGGCTGAGGCCACCCAAGGAGGGAGGAGAGGCCAGGAAAAACCGCTTCAGAAAGAGGCATTATTGAAGGAAGCCAGTGCTGGTTGGGGGTTGGTTGCTATAGAAACGTGTCCTAACTATCTCCCAAACTGCTGCATGCACCACTGATGAGATTGTGTGATGGGCTGTTTCAGGGGACACACTAAGAGCCCCAGAAGGGCCTGCCTGCTGGGGTCCCACTCCCTAGAGCTGAGGCCCTGAAGCACCACAGGAATCCAGCTTCCAGGAGCAACCAGGCCGCTCCATCAGTCCACGGGTGGACTCAAGAATTGAGGACGAGAATCAAGGCTGTGGAATCACCCCAAGAGTGGCCTCGGGGCCTTAGAATAGTCCCCACCAAAACTTGGTCTCAATCACAGCCAGCACCTTGAGCTGGCCACAGATCAAGCCACAGCCCTGACCACTGACCAAGCCACAAATGAAGCCTCAACCGGATCGCACAGCCGGCCACGAATTCAGCAACACCCTGCGTCCTTTCCCCAGCTGCCCAACTCTAGCTGCCACTGGCCAGAGTAGCACCAGGCGCCATTAGGGGCTGTGCCAAATAACCTCAAGAATATTCTCACAGCAAAGATTAAATTGCATAGAGCACTGTCCACTACCGCCTGGGACTTCGCGGCTTCACTTCATGTGGTCTGCACAACAGTTCCACGAGGTCAGAAGACAAGGCCTTCGGATCCCTGTTTTCAGAGGAGAAATCTAAAGCTCAGAGACGGGCACTCACCTGCCTTCCTTCCTGCTCCCTGTTCCCAGAGGCGGGGTCAGGGCACCCACCTCCCAGCAGGACACAGCTGGCCCAACCAGTTGCTTTGGAAAAGATGTGCATTTGCAGACCTGCTGGTATCTCATAAATATGCCATTTAAATACCCATTAATTAGCTTATTTAGGAGATAATTAGTGATTAATAGCTTTGACTATCTATTGTACTTGCATGCGCTCTGCCAACTGGGCTCCCAACAGTTCTCAGCTATTTGGAACAATTCTCCCCAGGCCCAGATGTCCCCCTCTGTCCCGCCAGACTCTTGCTCCATAAGGAAGGAGCTTCCTCCTCCTCCCAGAGGAGGCTCCCATAGCACCAGCCAGGGCGCCACAGACACCTCTGCCACCTGCAGGCTCCTCGCAAGGGCAGTGGGGTGGGAAGCCCAAAGCAGGACGGGGGACCCTCAGCAGCTGGAGGAAGGCACTCCCTGCAACCCCCCAGAACGAGCAGGGAAGAGAGATTTGGGAGGCAGACCCCAACAACGGCATGGGGAGGCAGAGTTGGGGTCAGAGGATGCTGGGAGCTCTTTCAGGGACCACCGTCTCAATGCGATGGCCAACCTGTCATCGGCCGAAAGCAAATGGCAGCAGCAGGAACAGCCGCCCACCAGCAAGGGCCAAGGTGACCCCAGGTGAGTGACTCCTGCCACCTGCCACTCCGGGGTTGCTAGTGCACATGGCTGCCTCTGCTCGGGGTGTCTGCTTGGTGCCAGATCACAGCACCGGGGATCACAGGGAGGGACCCCAAAGGCCGGACTGCATAATGCGCTCTCAGCTGCTCCAGATTATACTGTTCAAGAATAAAACAAAGAGACAGCAAAGGATAAACAGCCCCCCTCACCCTCCCCACCCCCCCACTGGGCAGTAATGGGAAAGCTGAAAATAGCTCTTTTTACCACAAGGGATGATTCCAGCGTTGCTCAACTGGGACTAGCCTCCCGGGGTGGGTGGGGGGGGTGGGGGGGCAGGAAGTGGGGGCAAGGGGAGGAGAAGGAAGCTGCAGGGCCAAGGCAGGCCAAAGGGGCGTCTAACTGGGAGATCAGTGGTCTGGACCAATTCTTAGCAGACGACCAAAGGCCAGAGGTGGATGAGGGCTAGCATGAGGGCCACAGAGGCTCCAGGCTCCCAGAGGCAGACTCCTGGAATGGCTGCAGCCCTGAATGGTCACAGCAAGCCAGCACCACCCCCAGGTCCCACACACCTAGGTCTCTCCACGAGGAGATCAGGAGCACAGGACGTGATGTGTTCAGCAAATACCCAGAGCCGAGCAAACACAGCGTCAGCAGCAGACAGCTCGGTAGAGGCCTCTGGATCCACCAGAACTCAGCGCCCCTCCCAGACAGAGCCCAACGTTTCTATTTTTGCTTTCAACCCTTGTTTGGCATCCCTGGCTAACAGACGGCTACTTCCTCTCCTGCCAGTGTGACGGTCATCTGGGAACGGGGACACCTCCTCCTGGCCTCCCCGCCCTCGGTCGGCTAATAAACAGACCAGCCTTCCAAAGCAAGGTGAGGCTTTGGATGCCCACCACCCCCTTCCCAGCAGGGTGTCAGCTCCGAGCTCTCCTGCTCAGGGGCCCTGAAGCAGGCATCACCAAGATGCCTAGAGAGCCAAGCTTCCTACCCAGAACTCCGGGAACAGAGTCCCGCACTGCCCCCGCCGGCCCTGCCACTCACGGCTGCCCTCCTCACCACAGCCACAAAGCCTCCCCCTGGGGTTCAGAATTCATCCCACAGGCCACAGCCCAAATCCTGGTGGGGCCATACAGACTCAGCCACCCACAAGTGAACCTCACAGAGCAGAACCTGGGGACCTGGGGAGAGCCTGGAGGAGGCAGGCTGGCTCGGCTGGGCCCCTCCTCAGGACCAGGCTCCACCACAGAGCCCAGACTGGAGGGAGGCTCTTGCCCCTGGCCACTGTCCCCAGCCCTGTGGGGGCTGGTGGCCACACAGCTGTGCAGGCCTCCGCAGGCAGACGTGGAGCCCCGGAGGTGGCATTTACCTCCGGAGTGACTCACTAAGGCTCCCATTCCTTTGAGAAAGGGGGTGCAATTTAGCATTTTCTTTCTCTAGAAAACAAGAATTTTAAGAGAGAGAGTGTAGAGAGAATTGAGGGAGTGGGTGGGGAGCTCAGAGCTCATTTGATTTCCAAACTCATTTGTTATGCATTCTCTCCTGCCCCCTCCCTTCCCCAGCCCTTCCCCTGGGACCCTGGCCATCCCCTTCCAAAGGGCTCCTGGCTGCAGGTCTGAATTTGGCCTGGAACCTGGGACTCCCAGGAGACAGGAGCCTTCCAAGACCCATTCTCAGCTCCCTATTTATTCCCCATCCCTGCTGCCCGGCTGGGAGGGAACTTCAAGGGACAAGATGGGAAACTGAGGGGCCCTAGCCCAGTAAAGCCAGCAGGAAGGGACTTAAGAGCAGTTGGAGCTGAGCAAACTTCAAGCTTGATCTGATCCCGCACCCTCCTTTCCCTCGCCCCTCTTATAGCTGAGGAAACTGAGGCCCAGAGGGGCAGTAAAAGGGCAACCAGTAAGAGTCAGGGTTCTTTGTTACACAACTGGACTAGGAATGCTGAATCTAAGAGCTAATGTCTAATTTCAATTTCACCTCTAACTTTATGTGTGATTCTAGAATGAGGGTACATCATCCTCTGACCTCAGTTTTCTCATCCATAAAATGGGAATAACCTCAGGCTGGCCTTGGAGAGGCAGGCAGTACCTGTAGGGAAGTCAGTGCTCAAAGCTTCACACCCTCTGACCTTGAAGACCCCAGACCTCAGAGAAGGAACCTTGGCCTTTCTGGCCTCCATCTCCCACCCTGAATAACTAACAGGAAGATCCCCAAGCCTCCTTCAGTTGTGAACTATCACAATACACAAAAAGATAGATGAGAAAACATCACATCTTCTGGCAAATCCAACACAAATCTAAGCATGTGCTCACTGGGTCCCACTACTGGACTTCCAGATGCCAACCAGGCTATTTATTACAGGGCCCTCTCTAGCAGGGACGGGGACTCCCGGGCCAGGGTCATGTTTGAGGTGGGACTTCCGTGTGAGTAGTGCTGCCTTTGACTCATACAACCACACCACAGGCAGGGCTAAGAGGCAGCAAAGGGTCTCAAGCTGGGCCCGCTGGGGCCTGCCAGGACCTGTCAGATCTGCTGCTGAGATGGGTGGCTTAGCAGAGGAACAAGGGATCTGCCCAAACTCCAGCACACACCAGCTACAGGGAAGTCCAGGAAGGCTTCCTGGAGGTATAGTTTTGGGAAGGTCTTCAGGGTGGACACTGGTATCTCAGTTAGTCCTAGACTCTGAGAGTCTGGAAGTACAGGTTCCAGGCCCCAGTTCTGCCACCACCTTTGTCTGTGACCTTGGGCAATTACTCCTCCCCAGGCCTCAGTGTCCCCTAATTAATAAGGGCTTTGAAGATGAGGTTCTGGAAGCAATCCCCTCCAGCCTTCCCACTATCAGCGTGTTGTTTTACTGCCTGGAATTCCACAGACTCAGCCCACCAGCTCCTCCCCTCAAGCAGAGGCCAGCACCTGGGAGTCAATAAACTGGTTCCTCCAGCCTGGTCCCTACAGCCCGTCCTGTCTCAGCCTGAAATGCCCCAAGACCCTCTTGGCTGCTGGCTGGGTTCCACTTGGAAGAGGTGGGTCTCCTAGTTGCCCTGCCTCTGTGCCGGCACACACCCCTGTGAACTGCTAGGGTACAGAGGGAGGGCCACAGGGGCAGAGGGAGGAGAGAGGGGCAATGTGGCTGGTAGGAACGAGAACCAGAGTTCCCAACAAAGACAGTTTTGCCAGGTCGGCCTCTCCCCACCCTTCCAGGACTGCCCTTACTTAGCAGCAAGAGGAATCTGTCAAAATCACAAATTCTTCCCATGTGGCTCTTATCCTCAGTGCTCTGCATGGGTCCTTTCTGCTCTCCTCACCCCTCTGTGAACACCCCACCCCAGTCAGTTTTCTCCATCCCTGGACACCTCCCACCCACCACCTCCCATCCCCAACCTACAGAAGTTCTTCCACTTCTATATCTCTCCTATTCCAACCTCCTAACCTTTGTTCAAGCCATTACCCTGCCTGGAAGCCCGTCCTTAACCACCTTCTTGTACAAACTCTGCTAACTTTTCAGGCCTGTCTCCTAAACAAACCTAGCCTTGGCTGGTTCAGGGCACACTAGCCTAGTCCAATCTGCAAGATGCAGGAACCATGCCCAGAGGCATGTCCTCACTGTCAATTACCGCTTCCTAAGTGGAGTTCCCCCGGACCTCCCTTCCTCGGCTACATCTCCCAGCATATGACTTTCATCCCCAGAGTAGGGCTCACACCTCCTTCCACACCTCCTTTGTCCACCAGATGGAGAGCTCCCTCAGGACAAGACCAGGGCTCTCCCCTGCTTTTCCTGTCAAGATTGGATGCCAAAGGGCAACCTAGTGATTCTGGTCCCTAGGACTGAAATGTCCCTGAATATTGGGAACTGGTAGGGACACATTTGGGATCTACCCTCCGTGATTTATCCGATGTAATTTATCCAATCCAATACCAGGTCTGGGACCTGGTAATATTTTCTCTTGTGCTTGAGTTCTCTGGATAAAGGAAAGTCCTCACACTGCATCGCTTCAGCTCCTGCCTGAGAGAGGACACGCATGGCTGGCTGCTCAAGCTGTGCACTGCACAAGTGTGGAGACTCCATTCAGTAGAGCACAATGTGATGATGATCCTGGGTGGCCCTGAGCTTAAATTCTTGTCTCATCTCTCAGTGGGTGGTTCTTTTATCAGATTTTAGAAGGATCACCTCATAGGTCATGGAGCAGACCCCTCCTCAAGGGCCAGAGTCTCACAGCCTCCACCTGGGCCTTCAGCCTCCATAGGGCAGTGTGGAGTCACTCCTACAGTGGAGGCCTGATCATTTCTGACCAGGAGTCTGCCCATCTGAGGTAGATGGTCCTGAATAGCCATGCTTCTCTATGCTACATCCCCTCCTCGGGCCTCAGTTTCCCTAGTTATGAAGAGTGGGACCTGGGCTCCTGATCTCCAAAGACTGCCCCCTGTAAAGCTCACCAATCCATTTGCCGAGTGTGCCAGTGGGCAAGATGTGTGTCCCCTGCACACATTGCTGCGTGCTGCTTTCAGTTCAGAAGAGAAGGGACGTTTACAAAATGCAAAACAGCCTGGGAGAACCGAAAAAGGGGAGGGGAACTTGGAGATATTCAGGTCAGCCCCAAAGGAGCTTTGGGGTGGCAACTGAGCACCAGAGAGAGAGAATCCCTCCCCCCCACTTCGAATCACAGAGGAAGGGAGTCAGTGCTGCCCTGAGGTATAGGGTCGAGCGTGAAATTGCAGCAGGGAAGACAGAATGTTAGAACAGCACAGGACATCGATGCTGCTAGCAGGACAGATTTTTCACCTGTCACTGGAACAAATTCCCATGCACTCTGCCTAGGGACAGCTCACTGTGGCCAGAGGGACCAGGGCCACATTCCTATTCAGTGAGGGGGTTTTCTCCCCAATCGCTTAGAGTCCAACAGACTCACCTCTGGAGCCCCTCAAGGGAGCTATTTCTCTCAGTGTCTGTTTGCAGATGTTTTAAAGGGGGAAGAGTAACATTTCCTCCCTTCTGGGATCACTGTGCAGTCAAGTGCTTAGCACATTGCCTGGTACATAGTACAAGCAACAACTGTTACTGGCTATTAGGATGGCAGTGCCCTGGCAGATGATCTGTGCACAGGGTGTGCATGCACACACATGCGTGTACACCCCAGAGCAATGCAGTAGGCGGGACACACCCTGCCAAGTGCCCTCTGGGGGGTGGGAGGGAGGGCACAGTGGAGGGAGGAGGGAGACAGCCTTTTCCAGCTTCCTTGGTGTCATCTCAAGGTGCCTCCCTCAGGAGGGGGAAAGGGAGGGAAGTGAGAAAGGGGGTGTTTAGATGTTTTCCATACTTGCTGTGTCTCACACAACCAGCCCCACCCCAACAGGATTCCTCAGGGACAGAAGAGGAGTATATTCTCAGGCACCTAAGTCACCACCCCAGCTAGTGCATGTTGCCGGAAACCAGACACAGTCCAGGGCCTGTCACCTGTCACTGGAACAAATTCCTCCCATGCACTCTGCCTGCCAACCAAAGGGCAGCATTTGTGGGGTGGGATGGATTTATACACAGCCCCTCGGTATTCACACTGAGCGTGTGTATGGATGAGGTCGGACTCATTCCATCGCTGTCATCACTTGTGGTAGAGGGGTGGGGTTCATGCCAGGCCAATGCCAAGTCTGACGGGATGGCACCACACCTGCCCGTGTTACAGGTTGAGTGTGAGTTCATGGCCTGTTCACATGCCAACCTCACAAGCCAGCCCTGCTGAAACCAGGCTGCAAACCACACCTGATTGTGAGGTCCTGGGACCTCCCTCCACCCAGACCCCCCAGGCACTATGAGGCCCAAAGTGTGCACACAGGGTAGTCTGGTGCACCTTCAGATCCCCATTGCCCAGCTCCAGGCCTGGCACCGGCAGATGTTGGTGAATGAACGTCTGGCTGAGTGAATGAACAAACGACTAACGCCCACTCACTCAAATCACGGGCTGCACCACCTGAGTCTGGGGGTGGGCAGAGCCCACAGAAGCCAGGAAGAGGGCCCCACCTTCAGTCCTCCGCACCTGAGACTCTGCTTCCCAGGGTCAGGGTGGGGGGAGGGGGCGGGACGGCTCACGAGCCGGCGGGCGGAGTACCCCTCCTTCTCAAAAAGAAATCTGGGTCTCCTGACTGAGCTGGGGGCAGGGGGTGGGGGGGCAGAGGGCGGGGGGGGGGCAGCG
>JAGFMF010011660.1:1311853-1400258 GCA_019455555.1 Galemys pyrenaicus | reverse complement strand
GAGCAGGCGGCAGGACAAGGGGGCGCGTCCTGTTTTGCGTTGGGGGGCGTGGGATGGAACGACGGTCGCGGGACATCCCCTTCGGTCCCGTGCCCGGCTCTGCCGGGGCCTCCAGAGGGTGGTAATAGCTGCTCTCAGCCGGACTGGACCGGGGTGCCGCAGCCCTGGCCCTTTCCAGCCGGGCCACGGCGAGGGGGACGAGGTGTCCCACGAGGTGACTGGGGGCGCAGGAAGGACGCGGGGCGCGCGGAGCCCCCTCTCCACGCGCCGAGGGTCCGGCCTCGAAGCGTTCGGCTCCAGCCCTCCCGGAACCTCCGCCCACCTGCGCGGGGGGCTCACCTGGGCCGGCGGCCCCTCCTCGAGACGCGCGGGCCCCTCCCCCCGGGCCACCGGCCCTGCCCTCCCGGTGCCCGCCCTCACCTGCACGGCCCGCCTTGGCCATGGCCCGGGCGGCGGGCTCCGGCTGCGCTGCCCGCGCTCCTCGCGGCTCCCGGGCCCGGCCCCGGCTGCCGCGGCGCCTCCGGCCCCGAGCGGACTCCGAGCGCCGCGCCCCGCGCCCCCGCCCCGCTCGCCTCGGCTGCCGCCACCGCAGCCGCCGCCGCCTCGCCGCTCCCTCCCGCTCCCTTAAAGGCGCCGAGCGGCGGCCGCGCCGGCCCCCCGCCCCCCCCCGCCGCGCCGCCGGGAGGGACTGACGAAGGAAGGCGCCCATCGCCGCCCCCGCGGGCCCGCGCCCCCGCCCCGGGCCGCGGCCGCCGCGCTCCTGCCGGCTGCGCTCAGGCCCGCGCGGACACCGCAGCGTGCAGGGGCCCGCAGCCGAGGGGCGACGGCGCCCGAGACCCGGACGGGCGGAGACGGGGAGCAAAGACCGCGCGAGGGACACGGAGACGCTGCGGTTCTGAGAGAGATGGGGACGGGGGCTGGAGTCAGGGGCGCCTAGAGACCCAGTCCGCGCTGGAGAAACACCCCAGGGGCAAAAACCCCAGCGGGGAGAGGGGGATTTGGAGCTGGCAATTCTGAGAAGACTAGAGACCCAGAGCCCGGCTTCGGGAGAGGGACAGCGAGCCGCGGTGAAGAGAGGAAGGCAGGGACACGGGGAGGCTCCCACCGAGCCAGGAGCGGGGTCCCTCCTTGGATCAGAGAGAAGAACCAGACTTCTCCCTCAGCCCCAGCTCCAGGGGAGCCCGACGACTTCTAGGGTCTGACTTAGTCTCAAAAAGGAAGGGATTTCTGTGCCTCTGACTCTCAGGGTACATTAGAATACATGGAAGTCCCGCCTGGGGTTCCAGGCTGGAGAACCCTTTCTCTGAGCCCATGGGGAGGCTGTGAGCTGCACCCTTTTCCACTTTCCAAGGAGCCCACATCCAAAAGGCATCCCAGTGAGCAGGGCGTCCCAGTGGGAGCTGCGGGGGCACTCTGAGTCGTGGCTGTGTCTAGTGGCCTTCAGGAATCCAGAGTCCAGCCCAACAGGGACACTGGCTATGGTGCCTGAGTGACAGGAAAGCCCCAGAGGAGACAGCCCTCTCCCCAGCCAGGACTGGGCCAGCTGTGCCCAGCCCCTGTTTGACTAGCCTCTGGCAGCTGCTAACATCCCCAAAGCTGTCTTCCTGGCTCCTGCTGCAGAAAGGGGTAGAGGGTCACTGTTCCTCTGGTGACTTTTCAACTCCCACCCAGCCATGCACTGAGAAGAGGCCCTCAGCTTTCTTCTGACAAAGCCCAGTTTTGATCAGCAACCAGGCACCCACCCTCCCAGGGCAAAGGTCCATCAGATAATTCCCCCCCTGGGCTAGCTATGGGCCTGACTCCAGGGACCCCCTTAGGCCCTCTACAAAAATTGGACACACATGGGGATAGATAAAAGGGATCTCAGTGTGCATTTAGGCCAGCACATCTGGTGGGGTTTTGATGCCATCCATAGGATCCCCACCAGGTAGTCCTTCAGCTCCCCCCCAAGGACAGGGAGCTCAGTGCCTCAGGCCAAGCTCTTCCATCTTTGGACAGTGTTTTCCCTCCGTTGAGCAGGCATGTGCATCTTGTGGGATTGTGAGTCCCTCTGGCTTCCCAGGAGCCTCTGTGCAACACCCTACTTGGTCTCACCTTAGGGTGAGCAACCATCTTGGCTGGCCAGAACTGTCCCGGCCTATAGTTTTAGACCAGAAGTCCCACATTCCAGGGAACCCCTCAGTCCCAAGAGCTCTGGGACCAGCAGCAGCACCAGCTCCAACAGAGAATTTCAGAGCCTCCCAGCTCATGGAGCCAGAGCTGTTCAGAAGCGGGTCAGGGGTCACCAACGAGGAGAGTGAGTGGTTCCAAGCAGACCTCCCCACATGGGTGAGAACAGGAATGAGTGTTCGCCAGGCAGTCTGTAGGCGCGGGGGTTCACACGTGGCATGTCATTGCACCCTCAGGGACTCTCTGCAGGGTATCCTATGGCGCATTTATGTTACAGGGTAGGGAGAGAGGCCCCTTAGAATTTTTAAACTTGCTTTTTTTAAATGGGTTTTGTTATCTGTCGCATCAAGACAAACATATAAGGCTTTTCATGGAAAGGAATTTTAATATAATTGGGGAATAATATAGAAAGGATAAAGAATATAGTTTCCAAGTTAAGCATTTAAAGTTACCCATCTCTGATTGTAACAGGGTGGTCCCAGGAAAAGGGGAAGTTCCAAAAATCCTAGTTCCACCCTAAATGGGTGGAGCTGAGGAGGAAGAAAAAATTTTTGCAGAAAAGAGAAGAAGGAAGAAAGGAAGATGAAGAACAGCAAGGAGACCTGGATAAGGCCCGTGGAGCAGAGGGACATGTGAAGAAACTGTGCTTACTTTTTGGTCTTGGACTAATTGAAACAGATGTGGGTGAAAAACTCGTGGGGAGGTTAGCAATGGCAGCTTTTATTTTAATTTTGATTTTGCTCTTTTCCTCCTGGATTTGTTTGACTCTTTCTGACCCTTTTCTATGGGTCTCTACTAAAAAAGTCCTTTAAATGTGTGGCAGATTTTTGGGCCTTGCTTTGAGCCAATCCTATTTGGCTGGACTTTTACCCTCAAGGAGATAAGTAACTTTGGATGCTTAACTTAGTAACTATATTTTTTGTTCTTTCTTTATTATACCCTAGTTGTATTAAAATTCCTTTCCATTAAAGGTTTTATATGTTTATCTTAATGCGGCGAATAGCAGAACCCATTCAAAAAGGGCAGGCTTGGGGGTTCTGGGGTGCTTCTCTCCCTGCCCTGTAACACTTGAGGGTAAAAGTTTAGCTAAATAGGATTGGCTTAAAGCAAGGCTTAAAAGCCTGCCCCAAGTTGGAAGGATTTTTTTAGTAGATACCCATAGAAAAGGGTTAGAAAGAGTTAGACAAATCCGGGAGGAAAAGAGCAAAATTAAAATTAAGATGAAAGCTGCCATTATTAAGCTCTTCACGGGTTTTTCACCCACACCTGTTTTAACAGTTTAAGACCAAAAACTGCAAGCGCAGTTTTTTTACATGTTCCTCTGCTCCATGTGCCTCTTTTAGGTCCCCTTTATGCTCTCCATTTTGCTTTTTTTTCCCTCCCTTCCTTCTGTTTTCCTATCTCCTTTTTTCAACATCCTCTTATCCCTGCTCAGCTTCACTCACTTAGGGCAGAACCGGGATTCTGGAACTTCCCCCTTTCCTGGGGACCACCCAGTTACATTTACACATAAGGAATCAGACAGGCTGAGAGGGCTAGTGCTTGTGGCCACTTCAGACCCACAGTCTGTCTGTAGACCTCACTGTCCTCACCCCCTCCTGGCCTGTGGAGAACAGAGCCCCTGCCACCTGGATAATGTTCAGGTCGGGACATCTGGTCTATGGGTGTGACAGCGGTCCCACAGGAGACCGTTGAACACCTGAGAAGCAATAAACCTGTCCCACAGGGCACACACCTGGCCTGGCATGTGCAGGGGTGTGTGTGTGCGTGTGTGTGCGGGTGTGTCTACAAACCCTAAGCAAGCAGCCTTGGGCGGGAGTGAGTGGAGCAGTTAAGGGGAGGTGCCAAGTTGATGGGAATTACAGAAATCCTCTAGCCCAACCTCCTTGAACACCCTCACTTCTCAGGTTGGAAGACCCGAGGCCAGAGATGGAGGCTTGCCACATAAGCTGCCACTTGCCAGCTCCATCCTTGGCTTCCCCTCTTTGCACCTTCACCACAGCCCCAGCCCCTGTCTGAAGTGCAGAGCAGCTGGGGGGCAGCAGGAGTGTGGGGCCCCGGCCCCCCAGGGCAGTGCCTGCATGTGCTTGCTGGTTGTGGCCAGCTGCTGAGGAAGTCCGGTCCTGCCTTCAGACAGAACAAACACTCAGTGCTCAGGGCCATTAGATTAACTGGTGGGAGTTTGCTGCCTGTGACAGAAGAATCATCCTTAATTGAAGAAAGGAATAACTAGCAATTTACGGAGGCTGACCTCAGCTGCCTGAAGGAGAGAGGCGAGAACCAGCCCGTGCCTCCTGGGCTTCCTAGAGCCAGCCCGAGCCTCCTGGGCCTCCCCCCTCTGTGACAAGTGGCCACATCAGGGTTCCAGGCCACTGCTTTCTCAGAGACCTGCTACCCAGTCCTTTCCTCTGACCACAGTCTGGTGGCTTCTGCCTCCTGAGTGACCAGCGGCTCTGACACCTACCAAGCAGCACAGCCCAGAGAACTGGAAACAAGGCTCAGAAGCCAGTGCTATCCACTGTGGACAGATGTAGACAGATGTGGGCAGATTGGAGAGCTGCAGGCAGGCGGGGAGTGGGAGCTGGTAGGGATGACTCTTCAGCACTCTGGAGAGTGCTGCCCCTAACAGGTGGTGTCCAAGTTTGGGGAGAGGTGAGTGACCGTGCAGGTTGCCAGCCGTGGCCCATTGGATGGCAGTGGTGCCAGGCCACATCCCTTTCCTCTTTGGACACGGCTTTGACTGGCAGAGAAAGGTACGGCCCTGCCTGCTGGGCCCAGGCTAGGGGCGTGACTGCTGCCCAACGCTCTGCTGGCGCCTTTGTGAACAGCACCTGAGTTAGGGACAGGACAGAGGGCTGGTGAAGGGGTCTCTCCACTGCTGATGGCCACAGCAGAAGGAGTCCTGGGGCAGCACTCGGGCCAGCTCATGTGCTTCTCCAGAGGAGGCTGCCACCCATGCCTCTGGCCTCACTGCGGTGGAACTGGCTCCTGCATTCTCAAGGAGGGGGTGGCAATATTGGAGGGAGGGCCTGGGTCTGGAGAGGCGGAGGGGTAGGTTTTTCAACAAAGGGCATGTTTGGGTGCGGGTGGAGGTAGCAGCTGGTCTAGGAGAGGCACTGTGGGGACTGAGCAGAATGAGGAGTCTGTCCAGAAAGTTCCCTGTCTGTGTAACCCACCGCGGGACCCCTCCTGCACTGCCATGGAAACAGCGCAGTAGTGCATCTCTTCCTTCGGCTTCTGCAGATGGAGCTGTGCTGTGTGGTCGATGTCAGACTGGTGAGCTTGGCCCCAGTGCTCTGCAAGTTATACTTAGACCCCAGACAAATTAGGACCTGGGTGGAAAGCTAAACACTTACCACAAGAGTGATTCTTTTACCTGCTCTCCTGCAAACTCCCATAGTTGGCTGGGCATATAGAGCAGGCAAATGCAGATGCTCTGACCTCAGTCCTGGCTCCCCCACAATGCTCTGTTTATTTCTGGTAGATTCCAGAATTCAGAAAACCAAACAGATGATAAGACACTAAAGAAACAACAGCCCAACAGGGTACAAACCACCTGTGGTTCCTGATGCAACAGTATGGAAGGGCAGGAAGTCACAGCGGATTATGTAAATAGATTATGCAACAGATAGTGCATTGCCTGCATCTCATACACTCTCTTCCTCTACCTCGGCTCTTGTATACCTTGCCTCTGGTATGGCTTTCCTCTTGGGCCCTGGGCTCTGCTGGGTCTTGCTCCTGACCCCAGCAAGGTTCTAGCTCTGGACGTACTGCCTGCGTACCATGGAATAGCAAAACAGCAGTGTCTGGAGGTCCCAAGGGATCATCTAAACCTAAACCATCATTATTTATTTTGTTTTATTTTTTAAATTGATTTTATTTATTTATTCATACAAGAGCTGGGGCACAGGCCAGAGGAAGGGGGTGAGAGGATTCACCAGAGACAAAGTGGGGAGCAGAACAGGCAGATCAACTGAAATACACTGCTGAGGGGAGCAGCAGGTGAGGCAGGAGAGGTCTGTTGCGCCATGTGGGTCACTCCCTGGCTAGGAATCAAACTCGTGTTGCTGTGCTGTGGATGCTTAGTGCAGTGCTCAATCCGCTGTGCTACCAAGGAAGCCCAGTCATAAAATTTTAAATAAAAATTACATAATGTCACCAAGGAACATGTTCGGCACCTTATTCTTCCTCTTAATATGTTCTTGAGATCTGTTTACACTGATAATATATGTTTGGCTTGTTCTTTTTGATTGCTGCATAATATTTTACATTGGGAAAACAAAACACCTGGTCTTATTTTGCTAAGCCCTTCTTAAGGCCTTCTTAAACCCTTACTTTGGCTACTTGCAGCAACTCACTGTTACACATCATTGCAACAAGCCTCCCGCCAGTGTGGCTTGTGTTTCTGTGTGAGCACTGGAATTGGGGAGGAGGGAGCATCAGGAACATGGGCATTTCTCAAATCTGCCTTTCATCACCAAATTGCTCTGGAGAGATTGTTCAGCTGATCCCTTCCTTTGACGGATGGTAAGATCAAGGTCCAGAGCAGGGAAGTGACTTACCTAGTTTGGGAACCTGAGAATTCTGAGCCCCACCCTCTCAGAACATTCTACCTCCTCTCCTGGCCATCTCCCAGGGAGCCAGCAGGGCAGCTGCAGAGCCGTTGGGCAAGAACTTGGCCCACGATACAAATCTCATCTCTCTCTCCAAGCCCAGACATAGTGGTACCCGCCACAAACTTCCCAGGGGGCAGGGCAGAAGGAGCGGGGCTGTCTGAGCAGAGTCAGCCATTCAGACCTCCAGTCCTGCAACAGAAAAAACTTGGCAGCCCCAGGTAGGAGGATGCTGCCAGCTCCCAAAACAGGCCCGCCCCTCAGGCTCTGTGCTGCAGAGGCAACATCCCCACTTGTTGATACAGATCTCAAAGTGATCTTAGCCCTGACTCCCCAGAGAGGCCCCCATTCCCGGAGGCCCAGGCTCTGACAGCTGCTGAATAAACGCCAAGCCAAGGTCACTGGGGAGAGGGAACTCCTCAGAAAGGTCATTCCGTGCATCTCCTGCCTTCAGACTTTGCAGAACACTTCAGCCCTCCACTGAGCTAGCTGGGAGGCTCTTCCTCGTGTGGGCTCTGTTCCTCTCCAAGGGTGACAAGACCATGACAGTGACATCGATGGTGTTACAGGACAGGGAGAGGGGCACCCCAAAACCCCCAAACCTGCCCACTCTAATAGGTTCTGCCATCTGCCGCATCAAGACAAAACATATTCTGGTGTGTAAGACCTCCAATGGAGAGGAACTTTAACATAATTAGTGTGCAGTACAGAAAAGGGGAAGAATATAATTTCTAAATCAAGCACCTGAAGATACCCATCCCCTCATGGGTAAATGTCCAGCCAAACAGGGCTGCCCAAAGCAGAGGCTCTGAGGCCCAAGAGCCTGCCACAAGTCTAAGGCACCTCCTGGTGGGCACCCATAGGAAAGGGTCAGAAGCAGCCAGACAAGTCTAGAGGAAGCGAGCAAAATCAAAACCAAGATGAAAACTGTCATTTTTAACTTCCCTATGGGCCTCTCACCCGCATCTGTCCCAACCAGTCCAGGGTCAAGAAGCAAACGCAGCTTCCTCACATGTCCCTCTGCTCCACGTGCCTCCACCAGGTCTCCTTGCTGCTCTCCCTCCTGCTTGCTTCCTTCCTGTCTCCTCCCCAGCTTCTCCTCCTCTCTGCTCAGCTCCACCCTCCCTTAGGTGGGGCAGGGAACCTGGAACCTCCCCTTTTCCTGGGGACCACCCTGTCACAGTGGCAGTAGTAGGTATTTGCTGAGTGTGCCCCAAGTGCTCCTCACAAGTTACCTCATTTAATCCCAACGGCGATATCATGAGGGAGGCCTTATCACCACCCTCCTACCTGACAGATAAGGAAACTGGCACTCAGACACTCAGGCGGGCCAGGCTCTTTCTTTAGGTCCCAAGGCTAATATGAGGGGTGCCCTCTGAGGGCCACGATGCCTCCTGAACCACTAGAGGAAGAAGACAAGCAAAAGTAAGACAAAAGCAGGGCACAGGGAACAGAGACACTGAGGCTCTGCCACTAACTTCAGATGCAGTGGGGGCAGCTCACGGCCTGCCTGTCCCAGGCCCCTTTGTCCACACCAGACTCACAAGCCCCCACAGAGCCTGTGCAGCTTGGCTCTGGCCCCTGGCTCGGGCCCACCCGTGAGGTGCCTGTGGGAGAAGCTGAGTCAGCAGTAGCCTTGGCCAGGGAGAAGGCCCCCAGGGCTAGCCATGCCTCCCCACCCACCTCGGAGGCTGCCAGCCCAACATCCCAGACAGCTCTCCCAGGCAGGCCCCCCTCGGCCATCTATTCATAGTGGGATTTGAATGTTTCTGGTCAGAATGACTAAAAGCCTGAATTTTACAAGGATTTTGAAAGTGAATTGACTCCACTTATTAAAGATATACTAGATTACATGCTGAGTGAAAGGACACTCCGGGGACTGAGGCTGGCCGCCTCTGCTCTAAGATGGAGACCTCCCTTTCAGAGCTGCTCCCCGTGAACCGCACTGGGAGCCATTGCACAGGCAGGTGCCAATTAAATTAGCAGGCGAGGGTGTGCAGCCCTTCAAGGAAACATCCTGGGCCAGAAGGGCTGCCTGAATAAAGCTGCAGTTCTGGAAATCCCCTCTGGTTATTTTATGTAAATTCGCTTCTAAAGGCAGGAAGCAAAGACGAAAAGCCTGGACTTTTTCCCCTCAGGAGCTGTGTGTAGGACAGCGGTGGGGGCATGGGGGCAACTAGGAGACGTGACCTCCTCCTGAAGGGCCGCGCCAGCCAGGGGGGCACAGCACTGCTCTTTGCTTCCAGATTCAGGATGCCTGGGACTGAACCCTCAGTGGGCAGGGGCTTCCTCGGGGCTCAGGAGAAAGTCTGACGGGTTCTCTTGGACTCAGGCCTGGGAGTGCTGGAAGGGCCCGCAGGCCTCGCTCTTTGGGCTCAGCTCTCACTCAGGAGACCCAGCCCTCTCTTTGCAAACAGGGAGGCTGGCCAGAAGCTGGGGGTCAAAAGCAGGGTAATGACAGCAGAGGGCCCCCAGGCCCCTAGCTCAGGCCTCTCTCCTCACATGCGACGTGCAGAGAGCAACAGTCCCTGTGGCAAGGAGTCTCTTCTGCCCCCACCTGGCCCCTTGCACCCCTGCACCCCTCGCTTCCAGGAGAAGCAGCAGCTCCTTGCTGGTGGCGAGCAGCAGAGTTGCCTGCAGAAGTGGCCCGGCCTGTGCGCGGGGCGGGAGCTGCGGACGCTTGCTGTCATCACAGGCGGTCTCAGGCTCTTCTCAGCAAAAAGGGAATTTATTAGCAGAGTCCCGGCTTGTCAGAGACTCAAAGGAGGCTGCAAGGATGGGCCTGGAGAGCAGACAGGAACTGAGTTTATGCAGGCAGCTTGAGAGGGCCAAGTGCCAGCCACAGTCTTCTTTGGCCTGGTGGCCTCAATGTCCACCTTGGACAGCCTCCCCCACTAGTGCGTTCCAAAGGAGCTTCGTCTTTGCATCCATCACTCAGGTCAGGTCTGATTGGCCAAGCCGGGAGCATGTGAGCAGGCCCCAGCTTCCAGGGTCAGGAGAGCGGCCCTGAGAATCTCGCCAATGGGGTGGGTCTTGCATCCAGAACATCTCCATCCAGAGCCCCTGAGTTCATCCACTTCTTTTTTTAAAAAAAAAATATTTATTTATTTATGCACACAAGAGCTGGGGTACAGGCCAGAGTCGAGGAGATGAGAGGATTCACCAGAGACAAAGTGGGGAGCAGAACAGGCAGACTGACTGAAACTCACTGCTGAGGGGAGCAGCGGGCGAGAAAGGAGAGGTCTGCTGTGCCATGTGGGTCCCCTCCCTGGTAGGGGAGCAAACTCGCGCTGCTGTGCCTGCTTCACAGTGCTGCGCTCAACCCGCTGCACCACCAGGGAGGCCCAGTTCAACCACTTCTGAGGGCTGGGACTGTTTCGATGAGAGACAGCATCGTGGATTCCAAATTACACAGACACTGGAGGTTTGTGGTCACACAAACCCCACAGTCCCCCCAAAGCTCACTCCTGGGGCCCTGCAACGGACTCCACAAAACCCTCAGCAAAGTGTTGCTGTCTGTGGCTTAGGTGTGTGTGACCGAGGCACGTCTCAACGTGGTCTGTGATTGGCCCTTGTCCACGCGTGAGGCCCTGACGCCGTCTCTGCCAGAGACTTTAGGGAAGTTAAGATCGAGTGCACCCAAGACCTGGAGAGCTGAGAACCTTCAGAGCGTGTCTGAGCTGGGGCTGCAGCATGCTCTCCATGCTATTAAAGGTTTCAACATTATGACAGTTCATTCTCAGGAAACAAGAACAATTATGATTTTCAGAGTTCAAATTATATTTCAAACTATAGAAAGCGTTCCTGGTCTAAGAAACTGAAAGCTTCAATTTAAGGAGGTCAGTATCTGCTTCCCTCTTCACTGTGATTTATTAGACATTCCTGGCGTGGGAGAAAGAGATGAGTTGGTGCATCGCGAGAGCCCTCTGGTTAGAAGAAAGTTAGAAGAAACAGAGAGGGAGCCGATGAGCACCAGACCGGGAAGAAGACCTTGGGCTGAGGCCCAGTTTTGTCACTGATTTCCTGTGAGACCCATCCCTGCTCTGGGCGTCTGTTCTCATGTGCAGGAAGCAGGTACTGAACCCTCTGGCTGCCTTCAAGTGAGAAGCTGAACAGCAGGACATCGCTGCACACACATGCAGGGGAGGGGCCCAGCCTCTGAACCTCAGGCTCCCAAGCAAGACACCAGGCCTACCTGGATCTGAGGGATGGTGACACCCAGAAAGTGGACATGACACTGCATGTGTGTGCATGTGTGCATGCACGCACACACATGTTGTGTACATGAGTGTGTGCACCGTACACGTGTGCTATGTGTACACGACTCTGTTGTGTGTATCGTGGGTGCATGTGTATGTACATCTGCCCGTGCGTGCCTGTGTATATGTGTCTATGTGATAGTGTGTGCATGTGTGCATATGCACACATGTGCACACGCGTGGGTTACGTGCATGAGTGTGCGCATTGTACACGTGTACTACATGCATGCGTCTGTGTGTTGTGTGCACTGTGGGTGCATGTGTATGCACATCTGCCCATATGTGCCTATGTATATGTGTATGTGTGATGGTGTGTGCATGTGTGTATGTGTTTTTTAAGGAAAGGATCCATACTTTAATTCCAGAATTTTAAAGGGGTCCCGAACCTCCAGAAGAACAAGAATTCCTATTTTAATTCATCCTTCTGTGTAGATGGAAAACAGGTCCTGTAAGTTATGTGGGGAGTCTGCAGCTTGTTTATGTCTAGAGTGGGAAACAATTATCTGAGTAATTAAAGGCTTTGGCAAGGCCCAGTGCCCCTGCTGCCCACCCCACGCTCTGCCTGGCTCACACTCGCCCGGTTCATGCACGCTGCAGGTCACCGAGCCTGCGGCCGCACCCCTGGGTGGGTCTCGTGCCCAGCATGGGTGGAAGGTGAGGACAGAGCCACTGGCAGAAAGGTGACTCCCAAGCCGGCCTAGCTTGTCCTTGAATGGCCCATCACTCGGGGGACCCCCTCTGTTCCGAGCCTGGGATTTCTTTCTGACAATAAGTGGTGGCTGGAGAACCACCTACGAGGCCACGGCTCCTCACCAGAGGGCTGGGCGGGGCGCTGCAGGTCTTTGAGGGTGGCCAAGACTCTTCTTCACACCAAGTGGATATAAAATGCACTACAGGCCCTCGTAAAGGTGAGGAGGCCAGGCTGAGGGCCGGGTCGGGCCTGGCTCCCAGAGAGGGCAGCACAGGCCCAGAGCAGGCGGCCCAGCAGCTCCCCAGTCGGTCCACGGTCATCCTGGAGGCTTGGCCCCAACAGCAGCCCCTTTCCAGGCCCCTCCCTCAGATTCCCATTGTTCTCACTTCGATAGGTCGAGCAGCAATACTGTTTCTCATTCACAATAAAAGCCTGTCCCTGCGGACCTCTTGGCACATTTATTGTGAGGCTGGAATCTATGACGGATTGGATTTCAGAGGAGGGATTGATTAAATACAGATGGAGCACTTGGCAGGGGCCTGGGGCTCCCAGTAGATTCCCCCATTTAGAAACAGAATAAAGATTAAGAAGCTCGAGCAATCGTAATCTGGAACAAATCTTGCTTTCCAGGGAAGGAAGGGAGGATGTGGGGAGGGAGACTGCGTATAGCTGTCCAAGGGCCTTCCCTGAAGCTGGACAAAGACCACCGGTTGGGAGGATGATGAGCTGAGCTTCAGAGACCACCCCTCACTGCCTCCCAGCTGGACATGCTCTTCCTTTCCCCGGCATGGGGGCCGAGATGCCCTTGGGGTTGTCTCAGCAATGGTTAAACCCCACTAGCACCTGAGTTAAGGTAATTGCATTATATGCACATGCTCTCCCCTTTGAGGTCCATACTATTTTTCTCTACCTGAAAGATCCTACCCTCCTTTAATCATGGGAAGAGCATAATTCAAATGCCACCTCCCCCACGAAGACCACCAAGACTGCAACCCTCACTAAGTGAAAATGAATCACTCCTTTCAACACACCACCACAATATTCTGCTTTCCTCTCTGTTACACCGTTGTGTTCTACCTTCCAAGGGTCTGTGCCTGCATTTCTTTTTTTTTTTTAAGATTTATTTACATATGCATACAAGAACTGGGGTACAGGCCCAAGGCACAGAGGGGTGAGAGGATTCACCAGAGACAGAGTGGGGAGTGGAACAGGCAGATCTGCTGAAACACACTGCCGAGGGGAGCAGCGGGCGAGACAGGAGAGGTCCGCTACATCATGTGGGTCCCCTCCCTGGCCAGGTATCGAACTCACACTGGCTGTGCCGGGGATGCTTCACAGTGTGGCGCTCAACCCACTGCGCCATCAGGGAGGCCCTCTTCCTGCATTTCTATAGCATATAGGGAGCCTTGAATGAAGGTCAAACAAGTTAAAATGTGTTGTATCACCCTAGGAAGACATGCTACTTTTTGCAATGTACATGGGCATGTCTTGCTGCCCTGCACTCATTCCCTGTGCTTCAGATGGCAGGGTCTTCATTTTTCATCTAGGAAACAGCCCTTTGTCCATGTTCAGCCCGTGTGTGGTGGAGATGCTGCTCACCTGCCACCTTTTCTGGGGTGGACATGTGACCGACCAATCAGACCACTGAGCCAGGGGGCTTTGCTGACGCTTGGGAATGAGAGGCTTCTTTCTTTCAACCGCAGGGCATCTTCAGCTGTGATTGCTGAAAGGAAATATGTCAGACTGCTGGTGGCCCACCACGTGGGGAGGGGCTGTCTGAGAATGATGCCTTTAGCAGGCAGAGGAGGAAACTAGAAACTATAGGCTGGGAATGCTGGCTTTGTCACGGAGGTTGGTCCGCACGGGGCAGAAGCCACCTGTGCAGTAGTCCTCAATGGTATAGTCAGCCCAGGTGCCACCCAGCAAGGTGGTACTGGCAGGTGTTCAGCACAGGTCTTGGAACAAGGGAGCCTCCAGCACAGCAGGTGGCTGCCACCTGACTCGGGCCTTCAGGAAGGAACTCCTGCCCATGGTGGGAGGCATGGGGAGGAGAAGCCTGGCCAGAGGCAGGTGCAATGCCAGGGCCCAGGGATGGGTACTGCAAGACACCAGGAAGGGCCAAATTTTGCAGTCAGACCCAGTGACAACCATTTTCTAGTTGGCAAATTTCTGCCTCACTTGGCTTCAGTTTCATGTGTAAAATGGGTTACTAATCTCCATTTCAGTGTTGGTGTGAGATATCAAGTGAATTAGTCAGCACTCAGCTGTGGGTTCTTATCATTGCCCTTTGGGCTGGGTTCTGGGCAGCCCTGCCAGGTGCACAGGAGGAAGATTGTGAAATGGATAGAAACTGAGGCAGCCACTCAGCCCTGGCAGCCAGGTGACTGTGCTGAGGTAGGTGGAGAAGGTAAGAAATACATCTGAGAGCCTCCCTTGTGGCGCAAGGGGTTGAGTGCCTTGCTGTGGGGCTTCCACAGCCACTGCAGTGCGAATTCGATCCCCAGCTAGGGAGGGGACCCATGTGGCACAGCAGACCTCTCCTGCCTCACCTGCCGCTCCCCTCTGCAGTGTACTTCAGTGGATCTGCCTGTTCTGCTCCCCATTCTGTCTTGGGTGAATCCTCTTACCCTCCCCCCACCACCATCTCTGGCCTATACCCCAGCTCTGGTATGCATAAATAAATAAAATCTTAAAAAAATACATCCGAGTCATCTCTGCATGCCTAGGAAGAAGCATGCAAAGCAAAACCACAGCAAATATTTGTGAGTGCAATGGAGCTTGCACTAACAATTGACATCTGCTAAGATTTTCTAGACCATCCAAGAATCATCTACCTGAAAGACAAAACAGTGTCTGAAAATGGGAAGGATACTAGCCTTGAAGTTATTAGATGTAGATTTTCAGTTCTGTCACTTGTGAATGTATGAACCTGAACAGATCCTTCATTTCTGTGGGCCTCTATTTCTTCACCTGTGAAATGGGACTGTTCTACTTGGTCTGCCTGCCCCGTAAGACTGTGGCCCAGTTCAGAAAGATCTGGCAGCAGTGGCAGCCCAGAGCAAGCTTGCAGGAGTGTGGTGCCCAGTGCAGGTGGCTCAGGGCCAGCAGCTATCTACCTTAGGGTGGCCCAGTGGGGACCCAGATTATCTTGCTCAGGGCAGCCAAAGGCAGTTAGGAAAACTGTTGCCCAGTGTTGAATTTGAAAGGCCAGGCAAAGAGAGGCACAGGATGGTATACGAGAAAGAGCACAGCGGAGGAGGAAGGCAGAGCAAGCACTTCACAAAGTAAGTCTCGAGAATAAGCCATGGTCCGAGTGAAAAATGACTGACACCTGTTGAGCACTCACGATCTGCCCAGTGCTATCTAGGTGTTTGCATGGATTATTCCTCTTATTCCTCGATCCCTGAGTGACTTGTTATTCCCATTTCACACATAAGGAAACTGAGGCACAGAGCTTGCAAGGGATGCAACCAAGTTGTCACCCAGCCCGAGTCACTGCAGGCACACGCAGCAGGGTGTGGACAGTGGCTTCCAGACAAGAGGATATCTTAAAAGTATCATGTGAATGGTAAAGCGCTGAGAAGATGTGGTCTGGTGTTAAATCCTGACACCACTCACCTAACTGTCAGCCTCTAGGGGACCCTCCAAGAATGGCGCATTGGACAACCGTGGCTAAGGAGACCTGCCTCTCCGCCTAAGTTCGGTCCTGGGGATTGGACTTTCTCCCAGTGGGTCTTCGGGGGTCATAAAGGAAGGTAGCTGCATGGGTTCTATCTTCAGGGGGCTTCCTAAGTCGAATTCAGCTCAGCCTTGGGGACCCTGGGCCTCAGGGTGGATGGCAGAGGCCCCAGGTCTGGGTCTGACAGCCCCTACTGCTTCTGAGCGCAGCATTCCAGAGGCCCCAAGGCTTTCTGGAATTCTCCATTCCCAGGCAGTTGCCAGGAGGACTCCTCCTGAGGGCCCCACCCAGGCAGGAAGGTGAGGGGTTGGGGGGGGGTTGCTTTTCCACACAAGTGACCCCCAGGAGGGCTGGGGTGGGCAGTAGAGATCCCAAGACTGGAAGTAGAGAGGGCAGGTTGCAGAGAAGCAAAGGGCCACAGTGCAGAGGGGTGGGGAGCAGGGAAGGGGGAGGAGGCTGGGACAGGGGTTCTCAGAGAGGACGGGCATTGTGTCCCAGTGATGATTAGATCCCAGGGGGACTTCAGACTGCCCAGAAGCTGTGCAGCTTCTGGCGTAAGGGCGCTCCAGAGACTACTGGGCAAACTTTCTAGACTCCTGGGAAGAATCTGAAGGTACTGGAATGGGCAGAGGGACAAACAAAAACACTCCCCAGGCATGTGTCCAGGGAGGGCAAACACCACCAACCAGAGCAAGAGGATGGTGCAGGCAGAGGGCTGGAGAACAAGGGGTTCACCACCCTGTGATGAGGGTGCAGCGGTGTTCAGAAGAGACAGGGGGGCAAGGAGAGCAGACAGGTGGGGAGTAGGCCCCGTGGAGAGCCAGGGCTCAGGGAAGGGTGGCAGGGGCGGGCGTCTTCTTTATTCCATGGCAGCAGGACACAGCGAAGCCTGATCCTGTGGCTGCACCTGCTGTGGTGCTGGGGCCCCGGGCCCGGGGTAGGGATGGACTTAGTTGCAGGAAAAATTTCCAGTTGGGTGAATGGAAAGTCAGCCAGAAAAAAATGGGACAAGGCAGCAGGTTTGCTTCAAGAAAAATGGATAAGGGCCAGCAGGCAGCTGGAGCTCTAAAACAGCGACGGGACATCCCGGAAGAGCGGCAGTGAAAGGGCTCACACGGGAGACGGGGAGCAGTCTTGGGGCACGCCACTCCAGGCAGAGGGCTGGAAGCCAATCGTCAGGCCTTGTGAGCATGGAAAGCACGGCCGGGTGCTATCACAGGAGAGCCACGGTGTGGGGTAAGCCTGGCCGCAGTGTCACCAGGGTCTAGCCAGCAGAACCAGGCCTGCAGGGCAGTGAGGCTCCATGTTTGATCAGGGAGCTGAGGTCTCTGAGGCCTGACAACTGGAACTGGGAAGAAGCCCTCAGGGTTCTGCTGCAAGTCCAGCTGAGCCACCAGGCCCATGTAATCGAGCCCAAGCCACTACACAGGTGGCTGTCCAAACAGATCTGAGGTCCCTGCTCCCGGACCCGGGGGAGCGGAATGGAAGGCCAGTACTTAGGAAGACACTGGGTTTTTGGCCTTCAGCTACTTTTCAACAGCCCTAAGAACCACAAGCTCTCAGGGCTGCCCTTCCAAAAGGTGCTGTGGAAGTGGAGTACGTGATGATGACATACAGGTTTTACAGGGGATTCTCATCACTCTCAAGCCCTTCTGCCTCCCAACCCACAGTGCAGTAGTTTAAGCTGCTTCCCAGCGACTGCTTCCACCCCACTCCCTCGCACATACCCCCTTACCTTCAGGGAAGCAGAAAATGGAAGGAGGGAAAGAGGACCCTGATCCCCCAACCTCCACACCCTTAGGCAGACCCCTGCATAGTCATTTCTGTACCCCTCAGATCACCCCCATTCATGTCTGTCCTCCTCTAGTCCCGCCTGACCCCAGTCGGGCCACTTGCCCACTTTGCGGCTTCATGACCCAAGGCACTGTGGGGCAAGGGTAGTGACGGAGTCTGCCAGTCACCCCTCATAGCTTGGAATTCCGAATGCATCCACGCCTCACAGAGGGACCTGCAGGTCCTCACTGGGGGCACACTCTATGCTGATCAGATCACACCACTTTGTGACAGTCCCCTTTACAAAAGCAACCCAGGAAAAAGTGCCTTCCTTCTCCAGTTAGTTCAAAATAACTCACTGAACACCCAGAACAAACAGACCAGAGGCAGGCCTAAACAGGTACGAACCTGCACGGCCAGGACTGGGAAGCTGGACAGACCCAAGAGGGTGGCTCTAGACATATACTTAGGAATTCCAGCATCTCTGTAAAGTGGGACTGCCTGTGTAAGACGGAAACACCTCTCTCTGCATTTCTACCTCTGAAAAATCACACACGAAGAGGTCACAAGAAAACTAAGGGCCCAGAGGATGACTAATACACACCAGCTTTGTGTGTATTAGAAGAACAAAAATGTTAGAGGTCTGGGTTATTTCAAGGCTACCAATGGGTTTTTTGGTTTTGTTTTTAAATAAAAATATATATGTATAATGTTATCTTCCCATAAAATATGTATACTATATGTAAAACATGTAGGACATGCTGAGTGGAGACAAGAAGCAGGAAGAAAATCCACTGGGCTCTCAAAACAGTGACAGTTATCTTTACGGGTAAGTGCGTCCCTGGCCGTGGCATCACAGGTCTGCTTGATCAAACAGCCGGCCCTCTCTGTGCCTCGCCTCGGTCCTGCGTAAAGTGGGAATGGGGATGGTGTCCGCCTCACACATGAAGACTGAACAGCTACATGGAAAGCATTTAGGGCAATGCCTGGCACGGAGTATGTGCTTGATAGATGTCAGCTTTGTATTTCTTTCTTTCTGGGGGGTAAGGGTAAGTCGTTCCCTCTGCTCACCAAATATAAAAGTGTTCTCAGTGGTTTCTGTGAATCACCTTTAAATTTGCCTGTGGAAAAAATGATGTACATTATTTCAAGCAGACGTGCACATACTTTAAAATATTTAGTTTATTTTTAAAAACCAGAACAGTGAAAACTGCCACACAAATGACTTTAAGCTATCAACGACAGATACTCCTATCAATTCAAGTATAAACACATAACTTCCCAAATGAAAACCTTTAATTCCCCTTGAAGCCTTTTAAATTCTGAGGGTTTATAAAATGAGACAGTAACATTAAACAAAAATCAATTTTGCACAAATAAGTGTGATCAAGCAGCTTAAATTATCACCTGAAATACTTGTACTTGAGAGAAAAATCCCAGATGACAACACTATGTGTTATAAAAAGATTCACATTATTCCATGGGGTGTGTCTCACGTCACTCGCTCTTCACATTTCTTTCACCAAGCCTCAGGCAAAAACATCGAAGGAAACTTTTTCCAGGCAGTGGCCTTATTTTCATGTACATTCCCTTTCTTTTCCTGAATTTAGTCTCTGAAAACACAGGCTTTCCTCTTGGTAAGACAGGAGTTACAAGAAGTTCGAGGACCAAGCTATTATGGTTCTTAGGTTTCCTCCTTGCTCTGGGAAGAGGTCTTCACACCTGCTAGGTCTGTTCTCTTCCCACACAAGGTTCCTCTGTAAGATGGAAACTAGAAACTTCTGATCTCATCAGAAAATGAGCTTCAACCAGGTATAAACTGGCCCTCTTCTCAAGTCCTCCAGCTGCCTCTGACTTCAGAGACAATTTTGTAAGTCAAAATACGTCAACGCACAGCAATATGAGACTGTGGGGAACTAAAAATGGGAAAAACCACCTAGGAACTGAACAGTAGAGAAAGGAATGGTTATTTTGTGCACTGATAACTGACAGGTTCCTATTTTTAATACACTGCAACAGAGCCGAGGCCTGCAAGCACTGGCCACCTCTGCTCCACACACGTCTGTGACCATGGGGGTGTCCTGACAGGAAAGAGCCACAGGTGGAAACATCAGCCAGGCGGTGGGGCAGAGTGTGACTGCACTTCTGTTGGCATCAGTGCCACCCATGGGCTCAAGGGCCACCTGAATCCCTGTGGAAAAGATACTTATCAATTTACCTTTCAAAACATTCTGATCTCCAAGCTGAGCCAGTGGAAAGAATAGGTTGTGATAGGAAAGTTATACATTCACAAAATATTATATTGTCATAATCAATTCACGTTTCCAGGGCATTGATAAACAGAAAGTGTTCCATCACAAACTACGAGAACCATCGCTGTGCCAATGAGAAAATGCAAAATGAGGATGGCCTCACTGGCACTTTCTTCCTTTGGGGGTGGGGACAGCACCTTCTGAGTCTGGACGTACAGTTGAGGATATACGTTTCCTGAGGGCAAAAGCACAGGGAGGTGCTGATCCTTCTACTGTGTGACATGGCTGGCCCGCCACGGAGAGCCTTTACGGAGCAGCTTCTAAGAATTCTGAGGTGAACACAGCTTCGGCATAATCTTCGCACACATCCTGAAGTTCAGCGGCCACGGTCCCCAGAGCTTCATCTACCAGCTCTTCTGAAAAGCTGTAAGATAAACAACACAGCTAAAGGTAGCACAGCCAAGTATGGGGGCCATTCTTTCACTCAGCGGGGGAACTTACATGTCAACTGTAGGATTTAAACAGAAATTTGAAAGACCAAGAATAGCCAAGATATTTGAAGAAGAAAAACAAAGTGAGAGGATACTCCAAATGTGTGTTCTCTCTCTCTCCTCCCCACGCACGTTTTTCCCCCAGTCTGAGAACAAACCGCAGACGTGATAGACCTCAAATGCTTCAGTGTACACTTCCTAAAAACAAAGATATTATATCCATAACGATAACACATGTATATAATTATAAAAGTGGCAAATGTAACACTGATAGGACACTGTAATCTCACATTTCTCAAATTTTGCCAACTGCCCAAATCACGTCCTTGAAGAGGAAACGTTTGCTCATCCGGATTCAATCCAGGGTCACATGTAGCCCTCAGCTGTCATGTCTTCAGGCAATTCTAATCTGCGATTGTTCTTCAGTCTTTGCCTTCCAGGACCTTAATATTTTCTTCAAGGGTAAAGGCGTCTTCTTACACAATGTCCCTCAGTGTAGGCTTGTTTGTTTCAGGTGAGACATTTTTGGAACAAATGCCACAGAAGGGCTACTGTGCCCCCTCAGTGCTTCTATTAATCCTACTACTAATGAGTGTCCATCCTGATCTCTTCTTATGGGGTTACCTGCTAGGTTTTTCCCTTGGGGTGTTACTATCTCATCTCTGTAATTAATAAGCATGCTGTAGGGTAGTACTTTAATGTCCTTTGTTAAATTTTTACTATAGTCTGTCCTGGCTATTAATTTGGGTGCTTATTCTCTTACTATTCTTTTAGTGGCCACACTGATTACTAAGAATCCTTGACTTAAAGTCTAACATTAATTGATACGCTTACCAATTTCCCAGACCTACAGGGACCTCAGAACTCTAACTCCATGCACCCCCTTCCTGCCATGTGTACTATTTTTATCTCTGTCTTAAAAGTCTATGAACACTCCCCACACGTCAGTGAGACATTATTATTTTATAGAGTCAATATTCACTTACTATACATCGATCTTTTTCCCTTTATTTATGCCTTGCCATATTTTTGACCTTTCATCTGTGGCCAGTTCTCTTTGCTCTGCCTGAAAAATACCCTTTCAATACTTTCTGTAGCGAAGGTCTACTAGTGATAAATTTTCTCTGCTGTTTTATCTGCCGTCTTTCTTGAAATATATTTCAGTGGACTTAGGGCCCCAGATTGGCAGTTCTTTTCTCTCAGCACCTAAATAAGAGGTCAGGCTCATAGCCTGCAATTTCTCTGTTTCCTTTTTTTCCCCATCCAGCTTATTCTGGGATTTTCTCTTTGTCTTTGATTTTCCAACCAGAGCATTATATATATGCCTTGGTATGGATTTCACTTTTTTGTTTTCTTGCCTAGGGCTTTCAGAGCTTCTTGAATCATTGGTGTGCAGTCTTGTGGCTCTGGGAAGTGATCAGCCCTGGTCTCTCTGGAGACTGTTCTGTCCTCTACTCTCCTTCTGGGACTCCAGCCACGAATACACTGGACACGTCACCCTATCCGCAGGGTCCCTTAACCTCAATCCTTCATTTTACTCTTTTCAAGTGTTTCCATGCACTCTCTGGATGGTTTCTTCTGTCCTGTGTTCCTAGTCTCTATGTTTCTTTTGTTGCGTCTAATTTGCTAGTGAGCATATCCAACAACTACCTCAGCTCAGAAATTGTATTTTTTCAGTTCTAAATTGGGATTTAGTTGCGTTCCCAGTTTTCTGTCCCAAGTCTAAACGGTGTCCTTTCTCTCTGTGAACACAGGAGGCGCTTATTCTAGCGTCCATGGCTGATAGCAGTCATGTTTGGAGCTACTGTGAGTCCACCCTTGCACTGTTAGGCCTGTTGTCTGGTTAATTTTTATCATATACCAGATATGGTACCTGGAAACTGTAGGAAAAATTTAAGTGCAGTGATGTTATATATTCATTCTTCACAGATAATTTATATTTGCTTCTAGCCGGTGCCTGGGGAGCAATCATAGAATTACCTCAATCCAATTGCAGAAACTGAGGCAATCTAGAGTTGAGTGGAGTCCCCAAGGGGGCCTACTGGCATCTAGGTTACCCTTATTTCCAGATTGCCACCCACCAACTGAAGCAACTCCCCCACCATGGCAAGCCCTGAGGTCCCACCTCTGTGCTCCGTCAAAACTGCCAGTCATCTCCCGTCAAAACTGATATCCCAGTGCCACACAAAGGACTCCCCTCCCTGGTCTCTGTCTTGTCCAGGATCCTGGCCCAATTATTCTTTATTACCTAGTTAACTTTCTGATGCCTTTAAGCATCTACACTTTATTTTAAATCTAGCTTTTCTATTATCTGTTATCCTCAGTGGGAGAGGAGGATCAAATTACCAAGTGCGTCACTACTAGAACCAGAATTGACTGCCTTGTTTTTATATTGGCTTTGCGTTCTATATTCCTATCATGAATTCACCTCCAGACTCTAAGAGAAATATAAAAGCTCCCCTGAAGCATTCAAACACATTAGATAATGTGTCCATTCTCTCTCTTTTTTAACCTTACCCCTCTAGGATCTATTCCTCCTGGACTCCTTTGTCCTCCTACTCCAATCTGGACTGGCTGCTTTTTATGCTCACTGAAAAATTCCTCTCTTGGAAATAATGTTTGCCATTTTTCTGGAAGTCCCTATTGGAGTCTAAGTTTCCTAACTCCCATCTTCCTCTTTCTCAGTGTACACCTTGTATTGGTGGCCTACACCCTCACCTCTTTGAGAAAGAGTGCATGGAAACTAAAATTTTATACTTTACATACCTAAAAATGTCTTTATTCTATGCTTGTATTTAACTGATAACTTAAATGAGCGCAGAGTCCCAGGATAAATTTTGGAAGTATGCTCTAGAATCTTCTGGCAGTCCTGTTACTGAAAATAACACACTCTTCTCATTTCTGATTATTTGAATGTGCCCAGTGTGAACCCTCTGGGGCCTTTTGTCATCCTCTCCTTATATCAGGATGCAATTTAAAACCCAATCAAATCATTAATCAAGTATGAAGATACATTTTAAAGCATGTAAGTCTCAGGAGATTTTTCTCAAATGCCCAAAGCAGGTTTGGTCCATCAATGAGGGAACAACACAGCCTCAGAGGAAGACCAGGGCACTACAGAGTCCAGACTCTACTACCATGGGCAGAAGGCAGCCCGACACTTGGGCTGACCAGAGCTACACTGCCAGGCTCCGGACCTAGAGAGCAGCCAGGCAGGTGGACAAGGAATGAGTCTCAGGAGAGAGCGGTGGCACTGGTGGAAGGCAGAGGTCGACTGACAGACATCTGATCACAGAGGATATATACTGAGAGTTGTTGGCTGGCGTGTGAGAAGAGTGAACACATTTTAAAAAAAGCAAAAACGAAAGAGGCAATTATGAACTCCGGAGTTATGTCTAAAACTTGCTCAAGAAATAAATGTACTCATGGCACACTACTTAGTTCATTGGCAAATTCCGTGTGTGTCTGTAATAAAGTGATATACACATGAAGACTTAAATTTGGGCCTGGGGGGGGGCCTTGGGGGGATCCCCCTGCTCACCTCCTTTGCTTTCTTTGGCTGGATCAATAAACTGACAAGAGAGGTCAGCATGAGAAAAAACAAACTTGGTTTCATGCACACAGAGGTTCATAACTATAGAACCTCTTGAATGATTAAAAGAATTTATATATTTTTTAGACAAAGAAGCAATAAATCTGAGAAAAACAGACAGGACAAAGAAATTCTTGAACAAGGTTTGTACAACTAATCAAGTGAACTTAAGCAGAGCCCATTAGCTTCCCGTCCTCGTTTCTGATGCTCGGGGTATCTCTCCAACTCTGTGCAGGAGGGGACCTTGCACGCAGATTTATGGCCTGCTTTCAGGGGAACAGAGATGGGGAGGATCAGAGGAGGCTTCTGCTTTTAGGAGAAAAAGATGTTTGGGGTATCTTTCATCCACTGTTTCTTTAATTCAAAGTAATCAATATGCTATTTTGGCACCTCTTGGGGTGGCCAGATTTGGCACCCAATAGCCTTACACAGATCAGCTAACTACTTACATTAAAAAAAGGTATCATTTTTCAAATATTTAGCAGCAGGACTGTTTTACTCCACGGAACTAACCACAGAACCCCACAAAACTGTATCTCGAAAGAGATGATGCCCAGGAGAAGGGTAAAGAAAATGTTCCGCAGTCTGAAGACCTGCTGCTCCTGAGTGCACGCTTGCCCACACCATGGAGAGCTCACCGCCTGTTTCCCACCCAGGACTATCTGAGTTCGCTGATGAACGTCACCACAGCAAGACAAAATCTGCCCTGGCTCGACTCCTGGCTATTGCACCTTCACCTGAGAAGGGGAGGCTGCAGAATGCTGCTTTGGGTGGCATCACATAGCCTATCTGGGGTCTCCTGGGTCTGAACAGGGCAGTTAGCAGAGAAAGCCCAGCCACGAGCCTAAAAGCCACCACTGGAACTCCAGGATCCAAGAGCATAGCATAAGACCTCGACCAGCCTTCCTCCAGCCTTTCAGTAAGGTGGCATTTGGCTCTTGATTTCTAAACAGCATCTTATAGCATCTTACTGACCTTTCAGCTATCAGCCATGGGTTGAAGGAGCCCACGGGCTCGTGAGATATCATCCGGAGGTACTGCTCGAAACGGCTGCAGTAGTCCCCAATGTGGTGCCGCATACCCGGGGGGACAAAGAGAGCAGTGCAACCTTCTTTCGGTCGAGATTCTTCTGACAGGGAGGGAAGGAGACGCTCTCTTTTCTCCGAAGCCTCCTCTATTCCTACACTTTCATCCAAGGAACTGAAAGCAAATAAAAAAGATGAAAGTATTTAAGTCATCTGTAAAGCAAGGGTAAATGGCTTAATAACCAACGATTTACTTTCACTTCTCCTTCTCATGGTGAACAAAACACAATATCCCATCACCACTGTTTCCCGTTCTCACTGGAAGGAATTCCTGTGCCATACAAAAAGATTCTTAAAGCAAATCTTGTAGCCACTAATAGCACACCCCACATGCTAACGTGACGCCTCCACCAGCAAGAACCAGCAAGACATCACTAAATACTGAGACGCTCCTTAAGATGCAGCACACTCAAGGCTGAACCTCTAAGGGAGCTGTTTTACGGAGCTACCCTCAAACTTGGCAAGGTCTTATTCGAAAGAGGAATTTCTGTCTCTGGCAACTGAAGGAATTCAAAACTTAACATCAAAGGCAGCCCACTACCATGTGATCAGACGGCCTCGTTTCCACTTACTTGCCATTCCTGGGCCTTTCTAACACGATGCTCACGTCAGGCTCTTTGCGAGCTGCTATCTTTGTGATCTTGATGGGGTGAGGAGGCAGGGGCTTTTCAGATACTGCTGGGGTTTTCTGGTCTAGAAAAGAGGAAGGATAAAATGACTGCACATAAAGCGAAGGAGATGCACCTCCAGAGCTGTGCTGATACACAAGAAGCCGCAAGGAACTCACGTGAGCTCTCCTAAACCGAATTGGCTCCCTGAGCAGTGGAAGGGAAAAATGAAAAGGTGAAACTGAAAGTTTCGCAGAAACAACTGAGGAAACAATGAACTCCTGAAGCCTCTGCTCATTCTCAGGAGGCGCCCCGGAGGCCCCCAGAAGCCTGGGATGAGCATCCTATTAGGATCCAGTCACTCATTCAAGGAGTCAAAAGCACTTGGGTATGTTTTTTCACCTTTAAATGATTTGATTACTGGGAAAGGAAAAAAACCTCTCACACCTGAACACTTAATTAGCTGATCTAATTCGTCTCTGGGCATTGCTGGAAAAATCTGCATGATGGTAGTCAAAACACCAACTTCTTAACTGTACCTTGAAGGCTTGACAGCTCCTTTGAGTTTGAGATTATTTAAAATTTCAAACGTATTTCAAGTGTCTGAAGAAAATTTGTCCTTCTCTTAGGTAAGAAGTAGCTAGAAGTCAAACAACTTCTCTGACTCACCCTTCTCGGTTTATGATTTTTTACTGTCAAAAGACATACCTTCACATTGGTTTGGGGGTGTGACTGAACATATGATGAGGACGACTACAAACAGTTTCGTGATTCTGGAATAAAAGTGCCCTCATCTGATTCAGTTCTCAGCGTTCTAAAGAGCTCTGCCTACATGCATACCTAGAGTCTCTGCAAAGTCACAGATAGTGACTAATAATTTAAATTGTCCCGACAAAAGAGAACACCCCGTCCTTGGTAAGACTGTCTTCTGCATGATGCAACTCAACTCTGTGGCCAGTCGCCAAGCCATCAGCGAGATGACTGCCCTTCACCACTCCCTGTCCTCTGCCGCACACAGAGAAGCTAAAACGTACTCTGGCTAAGTGATGACCAGAAGGGGCTCCCGTGCCAGGCCCAAGCTCAACATGGTGGGAAACACAACTGACTATGACAAATTCTCTGGCCTCAGAGTTTGAAGCTTTGTTGGGAGAGAAGACCCCTCCACAAATAACTCTAACACACAGGGAGACCTGTCAGAAGTCTGTGGGAGTTCTCAGGCAGGGAAGGAAGACTGCCCCAGTACAGGAGAACCAGGAAACGCACTGCCCAAGTGGGACCACTTAAGCTGGGTCTCCTGAAGAATGGCTCGTTATGTGAGGGTATGATGGGAGCTGGAGGGTTAGGGGGATAATAGGAGCAAAGACTAGAGTGCTGGGAATTAGAGAAAACATAAAAGGAAACACATTAGAATTGAGCTTAAATGGGTCACCTTTCTGACAAGTTACTGTACGACGAATATTTCCTCTAAAATAATACTCCCAATTCATAGTTTAAAAAATGTACATGTGACAAGGCTGCTGCTGTAAAGCTTCTGTACCCACAATTTCCTTTACATCTCTTAATACTCATTGTACTTAAATTTCTTCAGAGTAATGTTTAACCACACTTTATTCTCCACCTTTCATTGAGTAAGGTAGTAACTGATAAGCATTAGTCAAATAGAATTTGACTGACATTCCCAGTTCAAGTTGCGATAGTATCATAGCAACCATAGTCAAAATGCATATCAATTTTCAAAAACGGAGAAGAAAAGAAAAAAAAAATGGTGGAGAGAAGTGAAAATCTTTTCAGCAAATGGTGTGAGAACAAATGGGTATTTGTTCCACTGGGGGTGGGGAAAAGTCATCCTCTGTCTCAAAACACAGGCAAATTTTTATCCAAGATGGATCACAGACCTACACGTAAAAGCTAAAACCACTGAAAGCCTCAAGGTGAAACAAGAGACTCTCTTCTCAACTTGTCAATAGGCAAAGGTTTCGTAGATAAAAGAAAGAAAAAACTATATAAGGAAAGTTGGTAAGTTAGACTTTAACAGAATTTAAAATAGCCTGCTCTCCAAGAAAAAAAAAAATTAAGAAAATAAGTAGATGAGCCACAGAAGGGGAAAAAATTTTTTCCAACATTTATCTGAGCATATTAGTGGCTGCTGGGAGGGGAGACAAGACTCCTAATGGATGCGTGGTGAAAATGTTCTGGAATTAGATAGCAGTGATATTTGTATAACTCTATGAATACACTAAAAATTACTGAAGTGTATACTTTAGAAGAGTGAATTCTATGGTATGTGAACTATATCGCAATAAAGCTGTTATTTCTTTTGAACTACATATATTTGTCAAAGAACTTAAACTCAGAATGCATAAACAATTCCTGTAACAGAAAGAAAACCCATTTTATAAAAATCATACAAAAATATATAAACAGTTAATGATCACTTGAAAAATGCTCTTACCATCATTATTTGTCAAGAAAATAAAACTAAAAGCACAAGATCACTACACACCCACCAGAAAGAATAACAACATCAAACATAGGCAAAGATTTCTAACTGCAGAAACTCAGTGTTGAAGGGAGTGTAAAATGGTAGTCACTTTGGGGAAAGATATGCAAAGTTTTTTAATAAACATACACCTACATTCTCATGACCTAGAAGATTTACTTTTGGGTGTTTATCTGAGAAAAATAAAAACTATGCCCACCAAAAGACTACACATGACTATATTCAGAGCAGATTTATTTCCAAGAGACCAAAACGAGAAAGAATCAAACGCAGACCCACGGGCACATGGGTGGGGCACATGGGTGAGGCACACGGTGAGGCACCAGTGGACTGCCACTGAGCAGTATGAAGGAATGAACTACTGATCCAAGTGTAGAGCTATGATGGCCCCCCTGAACTGTCCATGTTCTAATCCTTGGAACCTGTGAATGTGCCTCTCTGTGGCAAGAGGGACTTAAATTGAGATGTGGAGAACAGCCTACATTACCAACATGGTTCTAAATGTAGTCAAAGTGGCCTCATAATAGGCAAAGAGAGGGAGATGACTACAGAGAAGGAGATAGAAGAGACAAGGACCTGATTCTCCCCAGGACTCTCCCAAAGGAACCAGTCCTGCTAACACTTTGATTTTTAGAACTTTAGGACTCACTTCAGGGGGTCTCAGCCCCAGAACGATAAGAGAAGAGGCCTGTGTTTTAAGTAACTGAATCTGTGCTTTAACTTGCTAGAAACTTAAATTTGTCACAGTGGCAACAGGAAATAGTAATATAGACAAATCTATAAAACATTATGCTGTATGAAAGGAGCCTTCAACAAAAATACATGCATGTATGACTACATTTATATGAAATCTAAAAGAGGCACAAAAGATAAATGGTGGGAGAAAAGCATGGTGGTTGCCAGGGGTACGACAGAACTGACTGGGCAGGAGCACGAAGGAACATTTTGAGATGATTTCCTCTATCTTTTGATAGGGCTTCAGGTAACAAAGATGTATCGTATCCATTTGTCAAAACCCATCTAACGACACAGTGAAGATTTGTACATTACTATACATGAACTTTACATCAAACGGAAAAATAATCATAAATAACTATTTAACCCCAGTCGCTGACACACACTGAGGTGTTAGGATGACGTGCATGGATGTGCACCACTTAGAAATGCATTAAAAAACAAGATGAACTGAGGAACAGACAGAAGACAAATGGATAAAAGAGAAAGCAAATACAGAAACATGTAAATTGTAGACTCTAGAAGGTGTGTATGTACAGTTTTTTCAACTTCTCTGTGTTTGAAATTTTTCAGAATATAATACTGGGAGAAAAAGTAGGGGGAATGCTCACCATTTTTTTCTTCCTGCATCCAAAGATGAGGATCAGCATATACAATTTTATTGTATCTTTGGCGAACTGTCTCCTGGTATTTCTTTTGGGTAGGGGGGAAAAGCAAGTTTAGTTTACGGAAAAAATTGTTTCATGAAGAACCAGAACTATTAAGGAAGTACTAGTCCACAGGAACATTTCATAAATACACACCATCAAAACCAGGCATCTGCAGGCTAGGGAGTGACTAGTTCATGAGGTAATTATGAAGCAATTAATGTACTCTAACCTAACTTAACCTAGACCTGTACTACCAACTAGAACTCACTGTGACGACAGCAATGCTCTATGTCCAATTTGCCATGTCCACTTTAGTGGTCACTAACCACTGACCACTTGAAATGTTAGGAGTGCGATTAATCTTAATTCATTTACATTTAAATCAGCCACATGTGGCTTGAGGCTACCCGTATGGATATTTCAGGTCTAGACAGTCACCTCTAAGAGGGGAAAATCAGCTACAAGATTCATCTTTAAATTCTCAAAAATCAACAAAGAAATTATGTTTCTATTCAGTAGCAAAGATAAAATTAGATTTAATCACAGTATAATTAAAAAGAAAATGCTGCATTGGAGTCAGACCTGGATTCTTAGCCTAGGTCTGGTGGGAATTTGTTGTGACCCTTGTCACATTACTCCTTTCTTGGGTGTCAAGTCCCTCTTTTAAACCAGGGGATGAACAGGATAATGTCTGATTTTAGCCTGAGGTCTAAAATTTGAAGAGCAAAGCATTCTACAGTAGTACATGGGAATTAAAGAAAGGAAAAATATCTGACTCGCTAACCAGTAGCAGAGACAACTGAACAGCAATTATAAGCTGAGGGATGAGGAAATCAGCAGCAGTCCCACTTGTGGGACCAGCTCTATGTCCAGTGGGCTTTGAATCACCTATCAGTGATATCGGGGGGCAATAATAATGATCATTGCCTGAGTTACATGTCAAGTAGTGATACTTCATACCTCATTTTATCCATAAAAATACCCTACTTTATTAGAGAGGGTAAATGGCTTTACCAAGGACAGATACATGCTGGGCAGCCGAGCTGGGATGTAAAACCAGGAGCACGTGACCCTGAAGGACTAAGCCAAAGAGGCATAAGGAATAGCTGCTACTCTTGGCCAAGGCCCTTCCCACCTCCCAACCCCCCTCCCTGACAGCCCCAGACCTTACTTCTATTTCCTCCATTCGGAGCATCATGGTCTCCAGATATGGGCCGTCCCCCAAGGCTGTGAAGGCTTCAGACTCTAAGATTGGAGAGTGAGTCATATCCCAGAGCCCATGAGTGGTATTTTCCAAAAACTCATCTAGTTGATGAACATTGCTGGGCTCAGAATCAACAGCTGCAGCCTACGAAGCAAGAAAAGGGATTGAAAGATGATACAAAGAGAACTTAGATTACTGATCATAATAGACCTACCATGTAGTGATCCAACCGGCAGAGTTTCTATGGGAAATTAAACCTCTCCTAAGTCAATAAACCTCAAAAGCACATCAGCACAATTTATACCACAGTCATTTAAATGACTGCATCAGCCAAGTTGTATCATTATTGTCCATGAAAATTACAATTACCTGCTTTGTCAGCTGATAAAGCAAAGACCTTCCTTGTGCTGTACTTAGAAGGAGGCCCACTACTTACATGTCACAGACTCCAGAGGATCTTTTGCCTCAATCCTTTTTGTAAAAACATCTGCTCATGACATCACAAAGTTTGTGATTCTCTGTCTTTGCTTGAGACTTTCTAAACTATAACAGAGGAGCCTGACCAACCTTTCCTGACCTTAAATTCTTTACAGTTGTAAAGTGCTTTACAGTCTGCAAAGCATTTGTACATGCCTTGTATTACTTTATATTTTAATATACGTTTGAAGGTCAGGCTTTTGCATAAAACGTCTGCTAAAGAAATGAGCACACCAGATTCTAGAATGAGACATTTCTGGGACTAAATCCTGGTTCTGCCCAGGGATATGCCAACAACCGCAGGCAAGTTTACTTAACCTTTCTGGGTCTCAACCTTTTCAATTATAACGTGGAAATAAAAATCTTTTATTGCAGAATTGAAAGGAACATACCAGCACTGACACAGAGGGACACTTAACATAGTGGTTGGCATAAAGGCTTATAGCAATTCAAAAAATGTTTCAACAGTTCAAATACATTAATAGCCAGTAACAATATGAAGAAATGCCCAACCTTAAACAAATAAAAATCAGTTAAATAACCACTGCAATAAAATTACAAAGACCTAGAGACAACCAAACAATAACACAGATCTAGTTAAGATATGTGCATACGTGTAATAGTTTCTACCTATAAAGGATGGAATGTCAAGAACACAAAGTACCAAAAGATAAGCAAATACAAAGAATCACAAACTATGGGAAGATCACCACAATATATTACAAAGAAAGAAGCAGGACACAGAACAGTATGCAGTGTTCACTGGTGGGGAGGTTAAATTTTTTTATACATATTTTACATTTTTCATTTTTGTACAGTGTATACTTTCTCCTCTAGGTGTAGTCCCCGTGAAATTCCCACCACCAATTCACCCACATCCCATCACTATAGTCCCTTGCGCTCTTCCCACCCATTTTGTTTTTTCTTCCTCCTCCTCTCCTGGGGAATGTCTCAGATTTATAGTTGTCTGTTGATTTTGATTTTTAATTTATTATAATTAATTTTCCCCCTTAGTCTCTTATTTGTTTCCTCTACATTCCTCTTGTAAGTGAAACCATCCGATAGTTTTCTTCCTCTTTCTGGCTTATTTCATTGAGCATAAGGGAAGGTTAAATTGTTCATGTTTCTTAAAAAATATATTGCATATGCAAGTTAATGACAAAAGCAGTAGCAACAGACAAATATATTAAAATGATACCCTTCCAAGAGCTTTCTCTTGATATCAGAGATCTTACCTTGGTATAAGTAAATCTTTTAAGAGAACTGTATGTTACTTGTAAAACACAGTAAATATCTTCTACTTTTAGCGATGAGAATTTGAGACTCTATTCAAGGTTGCACAGTTCTAAGTTAACCTAATAAAAAATACTCTTTTTACTTCATCATGCCAACTTTGAAATTTTTTGGTTTGATTTTATGCAGTTGTTTAGAAACTTTTGATGGTACTCCCTGCAAAACTCTTTGCAATGATGCTGATGCTTAACAGCAACCAAGAACTCTAAGTGCTGGACACTTTTCATTTTCAGTAAATTGTATTCAAAACTAATTAGTCTTTAAAGACTAAAAAGTCTACAGAATAATTCTGATACACAAGGCTGGTTTTTCTGGTAATATTTATTCCTAGTAAACATGCCTACTTTACTGTCAGAATTCATAACCATTTCATTCTTCTTTCACATAAAATATAGTATAGAGTGCCTCCCTAGAATAGATGCTAGTTTCATGTTTTGCTAGAAAAAAATGTATAGTCAGGTGTCTATACAGAAAACACCAAAACACAGCACACCTGAATTTGTAAAAATCAAATGTCTTAAGAAGCCTGCCTTCACGGGTAATTTTATCAAAAATTGATACAATGAAATTACAGTCTCAAAGATTATGACAATATGCTGCAGTTAAAACTACTTAAAAAGTGGAATAGGGAGGGGTGGTGCAGGGGGTTGAATGCCACATAGTGATGCATCCGTGGCACAGCAGCATGAGTTTGATCCCCGGCCAGGGAGGGGACCCACATAGAGCGGCAGACCTCTCCTGCTTCGCACGCTGCTCCCCAAAGCAGTATATTTCAGCACATCTGCCTGTTCTGCTCCCCACTCTGTCTCTGGTGAATCCTCTCACCTCCCAGGACTCTGGCCTGTATCCCAGCTCTTATATGTATAAATAAATTTTTGAAAAAAAAATTTGGAATAGGGGCCTCCCTGGTGGCACAAGGGGTTAAGTCAGAGTACTATGAAGCTGTTGTAGCCACTGCAAAGTAAGTTTAATTCCCAGTCAGGGGGGTGACCCACAAGGCACAGCAGACCTCTCCTGTCTTGCCTACTACTCCCCTCAGCAGTCTATCTGCCTGTTCTGTTCCCCTTCTGGTAAATCCTCTCACCCCCTGCTCCTCTGGCCTGTACCCCAGTTCTTGTATGCATAATTAAAGAAAGCTTTTAAAAAAAAATTGGAATAGGGCCATCCCTGGTGGCGCAGTGGGTTAAGCAACGCACTATGAAGCAAACCGCAGTCACTGCAGCACGAGTTCAATCCCTGCCGCCAGCCACGGAGGGGACCCACATGGTGCAGCAGACCTCTCCTGCCTCACCCGCTGTCCCTTAGCAGTGTATTTCAGTTAATCTGCTTGTTCTGCTCCCCACTCTGTCTCTGGTGGATACTCTCACCCCCCACACCTCGTCTGTACCCCAGTGCTTATATGCATAAATAAATAAAATCTTTTTTAAAAAATTGGAATAGGATCAGTTTCTTGAAGGTTACTGTCTTCCTGTTCCTACGGCCAGTGAACGGCTGAGCTGCATTCCAACTTCCCTCTAACTCTAAACCCTTCCTACTTGCTGTCCTTTACTTCTCTGAGCACATAAAACATTAACTTCTTTGCAACCTCCACAAAGATTCAATGGGTACAATCTGTACCTTCTACTCCACAGCCCTCTGCCTAGGCAGGAACACTCCAACAGAGATGAAACCCAAGGCCTCAGAGGAAACGCACGAGAGTAGACAAGCACAAAATATGTTTTGTTTTGTTTTTTTAAATGGTTTTATTTATTCCCTGGGCCACCTTTTCCCTTTGCTAGGCTAAATATTGGTCATGTACTATGCATTCCAAATATGCTTGCCTAGCAATAAGTATTAGCCCCAGATAAGAAGGAAATCAGGCCAGTAATGAGCAAAACTAGGCTGAACAAAAGGAAATGAGGGCAGCCATTCTTCTGCCACAGGCCATCAACATTTCAGGTCAGGCAGGGCACCCTCATTCTGCCATCACGAAAGGAAAGAGCCACTGCTGTGTCTCTAGAGATTTCAGTGCACTGTTTGCATGGCTGATCTAAGTCATAATGCTAATTTATACATTGTAAGACTTAACATGCCAAATATGAAAAATAATTTACACCCTGGGGCCTCCCTGGTGACGCAGTGGGTTGAGCAACGCACTATGAAGCAAACAGCAGCCACCGCAGCATGAGTTCGATCCCTGCTGCCGGCCAGGGAGGGAACCCACATGGTGTGGCAGACCTCTCCTGCTATGCCCGCTGCTCCCCTCAGCAGTGTACTTCTGTTGATCTGCCTGTTGTGCTCCCTGCTCCCTGCTCTCTGTGGTGAATCCTCTCACCTCCCCCCCCTCTGGCCTGTACCCCGGTGCTTCTATGCATAAATAAAAAAAACTTAAAAAGAAAAAGAAAAATAATTTACACCTTTCTTGAGTGGGTTAATCTAGTATTTGCTAAGTCATTTGCATATCGCTTTCCTTACAACGAGCGACATTGTCACGTAATAATACAGTGTCAGTCCAAAACACCCAACACCGCCCTGCACACACCTTCTCTGCAGGCTGGTGTGTTGATGTGTCTCCTGACGGCTGATCCTTCAAGTGAGTATCTGCTTGCACAGAAGAATTGACTCTCTATTGAAACAGAGACGCAAATTCATGAATCATAAGAATTTACAACCCGTATTAGTACAAATGAATTCTGCTACCAGGATAACTTCTGCGGAAATGTTCCCCAGCTCTAGCTACATTAGGCAGTTTGCAAAAATCCAAAGCACTTTGTCTTCATAAAAATAAATGCAATGTGTTGAACTTGGATTTCTGCCCTGTTCTTCCCTCAACTTTATAAACAGTGTCAAATCCACTGTGTGTTTTTACGCAATTACTCAACTTCTCTGTTCCACAGCCTCCCCATTGATAAAACAAGATTGAACTATGTGGTCTCTCCCACATGGGGGGATTTCTATGAACATTTATCATAATTGAACATTAGTACACTAGAGATACAGAAGTTTAGTGGCCTCTCAGGGACCCAGAGAGTCATTCATTTCCTTTGCTATTACAGCATTCTTTGGTGGCCCCATCTACTCCTCCAAAAAGACTGCTTCTATTTGCAGTGTGAATCTCTAGGGCTGACCATAGCATTCAGCCTACTGCTTCTAGGGGGGTGGCTCACCCCATCGGTGAGCCATTTCATTTTTAAGAAAGTACTGATTTGTGCACAGAACTGTCCTAATGTCTCACTCTTTGGAATAATAACCAATCATTCCAAACCACTGAGGTGAAAGAGCACACAGCACTAGTGTGGAAACAGTGAATCAAAAACTAAACTCCCCATCGGCTCTATTTAATCAACAGTGGACAGCAATCTAAACTCATTCCCAAACTAAAATCTTACTTTTCTCAAAAGGACTTTCTCTTCCCTTAGCTTCACTGCTCGTCAAAAGGGAGGACATGTCACTGGCATGCAGGCTGGTGGGCCCTGGCAGCACCCACACCCATGGCCTGTACCACAGTGGCCTCCAGCTCCAAGGGACACTTAGTGTGACCTCTGTAGCGACTGTACTATAGACTGTTCCAAAGGCAAGCAAATTAAATGAATTACATTACCTGGGCTTTGACCAGGAGAGGCTTCAAATGCTCCAGAACTGCCTTCTCTACCTTGTCTGCTAACTGGGTGGCAGAAACACTATGTAGAAACATAATTGAAAATTAAAAAATCAAAAGCAAGAAAATATCCTCTTTTGCATACTCAGGAGAAGGGAAAACAAATGACTATAAAACCATGGTGGTTTTATAATTCTAATGGCCATACAGATCCCCTGGGGGCGCTTGCTAAAATGCAGATACTGATTTGGTTGGTCTGAGCAAAGCCTGAGTTTCTGCATTCCCAAGCCCCTGGGTGACACAACACTGAGTGCTATGGTTTATAAAACATCTGAAGACGCATGAATAACGGCTGCCTTTAAACAACCAGAGAGAATAGAAGATTGAATAAATAAAACTAAAATTTTCCTCCCTAAATCCTATCTAATAAAGTTAGACATAAACCCTCAAAGACAAGAAAGAAATGGTGTTGGAAGACAGAAGGACAAAAATGGTAACAAGTTCAGTTGACCTGAGAAGTTGACTTATAGGCCAGTAAAGGGATAACTGAGGGCCTCCTTGGTGGCGCAGTGGGTTAAGCAATGCACTATGAAGCAAACAGCAGCCACTATTAGCAATTCAATCCCTGCCACCTACCACGCAGTGACCCACATGGCACAGCAGACCTCTCCTGCCACACCCACTGCTCCCCTCAGCAGAGTGTTTTAGCTGATCTTCCTGTTCTATTCCCCACTCTGTCTCTGGTGAATCCTCTCACCCCCGCACTTTTGGCCTGTACCCCAGTTCTTGTATGCATAAATAAATCTTTAAAAAAAAATAAAATGAAAAACTGAACCCACACAATTTATACTACTAACTTGTATGGGCACAGGGCTGGCAAGAGCCAGTACTTCCAATCTAGGAGTAAGTCATCAAAAAACACCATTAAGCAGGTATGTAGGCCAGCCATAGTACAAGGAGAACATATTTGCTGTACTCATCTCTGAATAGGGTTGCAAATTCAGAAATACATTTAAAAATCAACAATTAAAATAATAGAAACTGGGGCCTCCCTGGTGGCGCAGTGGATAGAGCAATGCAATATGAAGTGAACCACAGTCACTGCAGCATGAGTTCGATCCCTGCCACCGGTTAGGGAGGGGACCCACATGGCACAGCAGACCTCCCCTGCCTCACCCGCTACTCCCCTCAGCAGTGTGTTTCAGTCAGTCTGCCTGTTCTGCTCCCCACTCTGTCTCTGGTAAATCCTCTCACCATCCTGAACTCTGACCTGTACCCCAGCTCTTGTATGTATAAATAAATCTTAAAAAAATAAAATAAAATAATAGAAACTGGATAAACATTTTGAACTGACACCTAAGAGTAAGAACCAGAAAAGGAGCTCATCATCATCAGTCTCTGGAAAAGGTGAATAAGAACCACCTAATAGAGAGACTCCTAATGTTACCACAATTAAAATAATGACAATAATAATAAAACAACAAGGGGACATCACCATACTCTCACCAGGAAGGCTAAAATTAAAAAGACTGACCATACCAAATGTTAGCTAGAATGCAGAAGAACTAGGAAGGGATTCACCACGCTTTGCCTTTGAGAGTAAAAAATAATACAATTTTGGAAAATTATAGCCAGTTAAACATCTGTCTGTCCTTTGACTCAGAAATATGCCTCGTATTTACCCAAGAGAAACGAAATCAAATGTCTACAAAAGACTTGTGTAAGACTATTTATAGTTCTTTTATTCATACTAACTAAAAATGGGAAAAAATCCAAATGTTAATCCACAGAAAAATGGTGAGTAGACGCTGGGACATACATACAATGGAACAAACTACTGATTGATGAATAATGTGCATGGATCTCAAGTATTTTTGTGGATAAAAATAGCCAGGCACAAAGGAAATATTCTGACAATTCTATTGACATGAAGCTCAAGAACAGATGGAAACCATTCTAAGGTGTTAGAAAGTTGTCTCTGTGAAATTCAGGTAGTGTGTAGCAGAAAAGGACATATGGGAATTTCTGGGTTGATGGAAATGGTTTTTATCTTGATTAAGGTACTGGTTCTCCAAGTATACATTTGTCAAAACTTATTGAACTATACCATTAAGACTCTCCATTTTACTATAATTATACTGTAAACTATACCACCATTTAAAAAAAAAAAAGCTAAAACTAGAATTCTAATGCCAACCCACATGCTCAGAACTTTCAATCAGTAATCAGTAACCTGCATTTAAAGACTAGAAGATAGTCAGAATTACTAAGTATCTAAGGAAGGAAAGTAGGGCACATGGAAGGGGGGAAGCTATTGTTAAATATACTTGGAAAGCAAGTAGCACTGTATCCATAAAGGAAACTAGGAAGCGATAAGAGATTTTCAGAGCCTACAACAGAGCTTCCAAAATCTGAGAACACGTAGCAGAGATGGTAAATTCAACGAACAGGTTTGATAATGAAGCTGAGGAAATCTACTTAAGGGAAAAAGGAAGGAGATGGAGAGAAGGATGGAGAGAGAAGAAGAGAAAGCAGGTAAGAAAATCAGAAAACCAAAGAAGTCCAACAAAGAACAGGAATTCTTCCTGAAAGAGACTAGAGAAAAGCTAAGAAAACTAGTACAAAATAAAGCTGATCAATTTCTTTTTTTTTTTTAAGATTTATTTTTATTTATGCATGCATGCAAGTACTGGATTGTAGGCCAGAGGTGCAGGGGTGGGGGTGGGGGGGCAGAGGGAGGATGAGAAGATTCACCAGAGACAGAGTGGGGAACAGAACAGGCAGACTGACTGAAATACACTGCTGAGGGGAGCAGCGGGCGAGACAGGAAAGCTCTCCTGGGCCAGGTGGGTCAGCTCCCTGGCTGGAGATTGAACTCATGCCGAAGTGGCTGGTGAGCCCTTGATAGTGCTGAGACTCTAACCCCTGTGTCACCAGGGAGGTGGCGTCAACCAATTTCTAAGAACAAAATAAGTTGTCAGGTTGAAAGGTTCACTGGTGAATGAGAACAGAACCACATCCAGCCCTATCACTATAAAATTTCAGAACACTGGAGAAAAAGTGTTCTGGAGGAAAAAGCAGGATTCAGATTTCTCATTAGCAACAAGACAGTAGAACAACGCTTTAAAAATTCAGATCAGACTTCCTAATTTGGACAGGTGAATAAATGTACTTTCCCCTATTCTTACTAAGAATCTTGGGCATTAACTATAAATAAACATAAGACAACTGAAAGGGTAGAGCAGAGAGGGCAGACCAGTTAGGGACTTCAGGATTTGAGGAACAGTACAGTGGAATTCTCTGAGTTTTCTTTTCATCTTCTGTATCCCAGACTAGGTATGGGAGAAGCCAGCAATGTAGAAATACCAACAGGCACAGTCAAAACATAAAAACACATCCTAATAAAAGTTCACTTTCTCTAATAAAAGTAGAGAAACCAAGAAAGGGTTAGCCCAGAGAGAGGGAAAAAAAAAACTTTAGAAAACAAACCGTCTTAGAGACCAACCCCACAGAAAAATCTGAGGCCCCACCCCTACACACACCAGCAAAGACCAAGTGGGGAACAGATAAACAAATAAAAGAAGATGCTCAACATCATTAGCTGGAAGGGAAGTCACTTCAACCTAGGCTGAGATACCACTACACACCTACCAAAATGGTGAAAAGAAGCAGTGTCAATACCAAGTGCTGAAAAAGATCAGACCTGCATCCCTCCCTCCTCGCTGGTGGGAATATGAAAGGGTTGGAAAAATAGTCTGGCAGCTTTATAAAAAACCAAAGCTACCAAAATACTCTAGTGACTGTACTCTGGGCATTATCCCTGAAAAATGAAAATCTGTGTTCACTAAATAAACCTATACATGAATGTTAATAGAAATTTAGCCTAAAACTGGGAACCCCAGATGTCTTTCAAGAGATGATTGGTTAATAAATAAATTGTGGTGCATCTGTTCCATGAACTATAACTGAGCCCCCAAAACAGCAAACAATTGATAAACGCAACCAGCTGGATGAATCCCCAGAGAACTGTATTTTAAAAAAAAGCCGATCCTGAAAGGTCACATACTTAACTCTATTTACACAACATTCTTGAGCGATCAAGAACATTAATAAAAACAAAATCAAAGACAGGGAGAACAGGTTAGTGGTTGCCAAGGGTTCCAGCAGAGGGCAGAACAGGAAGGAAGCAGGTGCAGCCATAAAGGGCGACGTGAGGGGTGGCCGCGGTGACAGCACGTCCTGCATCACGACTACATGTCTGTCGATATCCTGGTTGTGCGACTTACGATGGCTCCCAAGATGCCACCACCAGTGAAAACTGGGTGAAGGAGACCCTAAATCTCACTGTATTATAACTGCAGTTGAATCTACAATTAACTCACAACAAAAATAATTCAAACATGTCTGATAAAAAATAATCTTCAATTACTAATACTGTAATAGGAGTATTTGTATATACATGAATATGAGAGCACAATAAAGGCATTTTCTGATTTACAAGATCTGAAATGGCTTACTTCCCATTCATGCCTTATCAAGTGGTTAAATGAGTTCCATCAAAACAAGCAAGTAAACTCAGATGACACCTTAAGGAAAGTAGGTGACACAGCCATACGAGCGTGCCTGCCCTAGACACTTGGCTTGTCTTGGCGTTGTGCTGATGAAGCACCTGCACATCCCCCTGGGACCTGCTGTCCACTGAGGATACTCCACTCGTCCCACAAAAGCTGACCTGAAAGAGCTAAGAAGCAGTGCATTACAGGTAGCCCACAGCCCTGACCACCTGATCCTCCTAGCCAGTTTTCTTCCAGAAGTCCAGTCTACCTGGTTCACTTCCTGGTGCTCCAAATGTATTAAGTACACTGCAAAGACTCACTTGTGCCCCTGCCCATTGATTTTCTGGGACGAGTGCCTGAAACTCCCAGGGACGCACAAGGCAGATAATGAGCAAACTCCGTTCAGCTGGGCTTATGCTTGCTTCTCAGTTTTTAAAATTAAACAATATATTGTTAGGGATACATACAGAGGTGACAGGTTTATGAAAAGAGTAATGAAAAGATTAACACAGGAATCAGGACAATGGTTAGTTCTAGGGGGAAAAAGGATACAACTAGGAGAGACACACGGGAAATTTCTAGAGCAGAATAATGACCTATTTCTTGGCTTGGGGCAGAAGGGCATGGGTTTAATTTGGTAATATTTTGGATTGTACATGTAGCATGTTATTCTGCATGTATGAATTTGCTTGGCTAAAAAAGCACTGCAAGGGCTAAATGGAGCACAGAAAATTTCACCTTTGCTATTTCCCCAGAAGGACACATGGATAGGAGTCGCTGAGAATTCAATTCCTTCCCAGTCTAAGGCCGCACCTTCTAATAGCTAGAGACGACTAAGGAAAGGAGAGCCTCAGATTGTAGTGCCCACCAGCACACAGGAGCTGTGTGTGAGTGAACATGTTATAGTTACTGTGTGACAATAGGAGGCATCTGCTGAGGAAGAAGATCCCTCAAATCCTAAGATTCTGTGATTGTATGACTTGAAATCTTAACTACAGATAAAAAGAGTCTTAATCCTTTAACAAAAGAACCACAGCCCTTTGAATAGAGGTGAATGTTGTCAGGCGTGGTGACAAAACGCACAGCTGTTACAACAATATTCTATTCACCTGACTCAGAGTGAGTTATCAGAGCTGGAAAAATGAGGTTGTGGCAGCAGCATGAACGAAATGTTACAAATTTCTTCATGCCTCTAGTTAGGTGACTGCACTCTCAGGCAGAGAACAAAATAAGGCAACCTCCTTTGAAAACTATAGTGAAGCAACCTCATTTGCACCCCAGTGAAGTAAAAATATCTATAAATTCAGTCATATGTGCAAACATGCACATCATATTAACCTCTGCCCTCAGGACTGGCACCTGGTAAAGAGAAAAACACCTTTGAGGGCAGCACTAACAGATGTAAGACACTAATCTTTCAGCCAAAATTTCCCCAAATTACAGATTTTTTTTTTCCAGTTATCATTCAAACTCCACACAAAGTAAGTATTTCCCAGCAAAATTACTTTATCAAATACACATAGGTGTGCAGGTATTCATGTATTCACTCATTCACCCATTAAGTGAGGTTAGGCCTAAGCAGTCCAAGTTAGTTAGTAAAACTATCTAGACCAGCTAGAACAGGCAAGCATTCACTTCCCTCCTCAGAAGCAAACACATACCTCAGTTTTTCAAGTCTATCCATTTCTTCAGCTTTGAGTTCGTGCAACTCCTTTGTTCTTCTGGAAGTTTCGGCATCAAGCCAATCGAGTCTACAGGAGAGTACAAAAGAGTCACCCAGTTCTCCTCAAAACAAAACCAAGACCCCCTTCAGCGCTAATCTTGGCATCTTTCTTAGGTGACTTCAAAAGTCTTTTAGGAGGCAGAGAGCCAGTAAACATAGTATAACTACCCCTCTCAACAATCTCAATTAGGAGCCAGAATAGCTAGACACTAGAGAATAAGCCCACTTCAGCTTTCCCAAATTTCAAAACAAATATTTACCTCTGTTTTTGCACTTTGCCCATTTCTTCAGCTTTTAATTCTTCTAGTTCCTTCAATCTTTTGGAAGTTTCAGCATCAAGCCAAGCAAGTCTAGCAGACAGTACAAAAGAGTCAGACCAATTCAGCCTCGACCTGTAGGTTATTACACAGACCACGAGTCAGGACCTCCCAGAGCTTAATCCTGGCTCCATTAAAGACTCAGCTGGTAACACACCTGGAAAGCTCTCCATGTGATGGTCCATGTAAATAAAAAGACATTTATGTACAGAAGTAATCCCAGTTAGCAGCGCAACAAGAAACTGCCCACGAGTGTTCTCAAGAAAACTAGGCATCCCTGGGCCAAGGATTTCTAAGGATTTCTTGTTCAACCATAAAACAAAGCCCTTGCCATAGTTTCATATTTAGAGAAAGAAATAGATTGCCAGGAGAGCCACAAAGGCATAGTGAAGGCAAATAAACGCAGAAGAGAAAAATCAGCTCTCAACAATTTTATTGCATCTGAACATTATCAAATTATTTAACCACCCATTTAATTTTTGTTTTCCCAAAATTTTAAGAACAATTTCAGCCAAACAAATGCAGAGCCACCTGTTTTCACTGCTCTTTTCCCATGGAATGTTCTCAACTCCAATCCCACCCCAAAATCCCCGTCCCGCCCCCCCCCCCCCATCTTCTAAGCCTGTTCTTCAAGCNCTCAACTCCAATCCCCCCCCAAAATCCCCGTCCCGCCCCCCCCCCCCCATCTTCTAAGCCTGTTCTTCAAGCCCTGATTTAATTTCCATCTCGCTCATGAAGCCTAGATATCGGCAGCAAAACGCATGCTGATCCCCTCTAACCGCCTTCAGTTCTGAATGAATCCCTTAGTTCTTAGGCACGTACCATGTTCTATCTTAAATGAGAGCTAGTGACATATCCTCCGTTGACTACAAACAAGAGCTGTGATTCTGTCGCCACAGTGATGGCGCCTGTGCCACATACAAAACAAGCAATTGGTAGACAACTAACACGTACATAATTTTTGAATGAATAAAATAAGGAATAAAAGAGAGGGTCTCTGTAAGCTATGCCATTTAGTGAAAACAAGGACAAGCTCACTTCTGAGTCTATGTAAAAAGGGTCCTTTAATTTTCCAGTCCTCGAACACCACCAGCACAAACCTGGCTGCTTCGTGCCCAACAGCACCTCTGAAGTGACTTTCCTCTTGAACATCTTCCTGCTGAAGAGACTGTTCTTTTGTGGCATCTTTAGCACTAGGTTTCACCCTTAGCCATGCAGCACTGCAAAAAATGAAAAGGTATACGCTTCATAAACATTTATTCCACATCCAACGGCTCATCAAAAAACGCCGGCAACTAAATTAATGGTGTCTACAGCACGGGGTCTTCAACCAGAAGCTGAATGGGAAGAACACTGTGATCCTCTGGGAGTCAGGCTCGGCAGCAAAGGAAAGAAGTTCTCCTTTGCTCCATACAAGCAATCACTATTTTAAACGAAAAAATAACTGTTGGTTATAGGTTAACTCCAACAAAAGCCATTACACCATGGATCTGGGTAACAAATCACATCCCTCATTACAAAGCAACCCTGTGCCAGTGTAAGGTCTAATCTAGCATGGTGAGCCTGTTACAGGGCAGGGAGAGGAGCACCCCAAAACTTGCCTTTTCTGAATGGGTTTTGTTATCTGCCGCATTAAAACAAACATATAAGATTTTTAATGGAAAGGAATTTTAATATAATTAGGGTACAATACAGAAAGGATAAAAAATATAGTTATTAAGTATTTAAAGTTTTTTTTTTTTTTTTGAGGGTAAAAGTTTAGTTAAATAGGATTGGCCTAAAGTAAGGCCCAAAAGTTTGCCACAAGTTTAAAGGACGTTTTAGTGGAGACCCATAGAAAAGGGTCAGAAAGAGTCAGACAAATCCAGGAGGAAAAGAGCAAAATTAAAATTAAGATGAAAGCTGCTATTGTTAACCTCCCCACGGGTCTCTCACCCACATCTGTTCTAAACAATTTAAGACTAAAAAGCAAGCGCAGTTTCTTTACATGTCCCTCTGCTCCACATGCCTCCTCCACCATCTCCTTGCTACTTTCTATCCTGCTTCCTTCTTCCTTTCTTCCTTCTGTCCTCTTATTTCCTCTCTCCAACATCTTCTTATCCCTGCTCAGCTCTACTGAGGGTGGAAATGGGATTCTGGAACTTCCCTCTTTCCTGGGGACCACCCTGTTACAAGCCCACAGCCCTATCCTCACCTGTCACACGCAGGCCCTAAACAGTCCATTATAGACCAGGCTTACAATACAAACCTCAACTAAAAGAAATTTTTATGATCTTACCAATTGAATTTATATCTCTATACCAACACATATATGAAAATACAGAATTTAGAGCAGAGAAATAAAAACTGAAAGGACATTATGAAATCAGAAGATCAGATTCTAGTCCCAGCTCACTCTACTAACCAAAGACATTATCTCACAGATTGTTTCTTCAACTGTAAAAAGAAGGTTGAAAGACAGGCACGCCCATTCATTCAGAATCATTCAAAATCTTAAGGTGAGTCCAAGGCAACAACTTACCCTGTCCTCTGACCATGTCACAGAAAGCAGCACCCAAAGTCACGGTCTTCTCCTCCCTACCTGACTGCTTTCTGCTTCCAACCTCCTGACCCCTTCCGTTGTTCTTTCAGAAACTATGGCCCTTTTGTTTCAAAAACAAGCTCCTCTAGACCTTTAACCAATTCCCCAAAGGCTATTTCCACTTATTTCCTGCCGTCCCTGAAGAATAATACCTTTTCTCCCGCCCTGAGGAGTGGCTCTTCATCTCCATGTGCCGTGAATGAACTTGACAAGGCAGTAACATGAGTATTATCTTACTGTCCCTGTAGGAGGGACGGTGTCTATGGTGTTTATGAAATTCATATGGCTTTATAATTTAAAGTTATCTTGAGCTGGAACTGAATTATTTTAAAGTGTTCATTTAGCAAAGATTTAATGAATGTCTGTTAAGAGTGACTAAATGCCAGGCACTGTGCTAGGCAGTGGACATTCATATGCAAGAGAGGCAGTTCCTGACCTCAAATAACTGAAATCTATTGCAGGAAGAGACAGTGAAGCCCATGATTCTCTGTACAAGGACATACATGATCCTGCATACAGATGTCCACAGGCGGCCATCCCACAAGCGTTGGGTGGCCCATGCAAGGAACCAAAAGGCTTCAAAAGAAATACTTCCAAGTATTACTTACCCCAAATAAGTGTTTCTTCTTAATGGGAACTAAGGCTGCTGCTATTTGCCCTAAGTAATAGTTCACTCTTGATCTGTGGAAGAAAAATAAGATCATGTGCTCAAATAGTCATCCCGAATCTTTACATACCATTTAGGAGATGCTGGAGGGGATGTGGGGTTTGGAGGTATCCAAGGAGTCCTGTGGTCTTTTACAGGCTGTTGGTTCATTTTTAATCTGGATGAGACTGTTGTTTTTTGCAACCTGCTTTTGCTGTGAGACTGGGTTGGTCTACTTTTTTCGGTTTTATAGAGTTCCTGCAAAAGGTAAATATGAATTATAAAGTCAAATGGATACCAAAAAAACTGATTCCAACCTCCAGTTTATTGAAGCTTGTAGAGTCCCTATGCTTTTCATGCATCTAGGTGCATGAAAGCTAGGTGGAAAGCACCGTGCTAGAAACGCAGAGAATGCAAACTACACTGACACATCTCCGGTGGGAGTGGCGGGGTGTATAAAATTAGAATCCCTGCCTTTGCCCTCTCTCTGTACATATAAGATATATAATTTTTTTCTATTTTTTCTAATTAAATCAAAAAAAGATAAACTAGAAAACATTCTCAGCAAAATACTCAACCTCATTAATTATTAGGTTTCTCATCTATATATAAAGTAGGAATTCCTTCAAGAGTTTCTAGAAGACGAAATGGGCAAATATGGGATGAGTAGGATATGAGGAAGGTGGGAAGGCACCGTCCTCTGAAGAGAACGAAGCAGGTTATTTTTAAATGCTGTGGAGAACAAGGCTGCCCCGGAGAAGAGCACCAGGACCACTGCACACAGGTTCCCTTGTGACAGCCCAATGAGCCCCTGCAAGAGTCTCTTTTGAAAGAAAAAAACACCTGACCCTAATCCATGATCTACGGATAACTGGTAAATACCCTTTCTCTGGGGTCACCTCACAACATATGGGTTTCCTACAAAAGCCTCTAGCTAGCACCACCAAATGGCGGTAACTACATCAAGAATTTTCAGATTAGGATGTGATCTTCTGGCCAGTTCTCCTCTGGTAGCTTACTATTAGACAAATGCTTAAAATATAGTTTTAAGTCAGCTGGCTCCCAAAGCCATTTTAGAAAGCATTTGCCGTAGGCTGCCTTTTAATATTGAGTGATCATTTATCTTAAGCAGGAATCAAATCTTAATCCCCTCATTTCACAAATTTAAATCAGAAGCAGAAAAAAGAGGATTTTAAAATAGCCTGCTGAATTAGGACCTACGTATCAAATTACTTAAGATCTTACCAAAACAGGACAAGAGAGAATACCCTGTTCTAGGACAATTATTAAAAATGGTTATTTTTTTGTCAAACAAAAGAAAAATAACCAGGAACTAACTAAATCAGCTTTGCTTAGAGCTGGACTCAAAGGCACTGGCAACTCAAATCCTGGCTCTACCACTAGTCTGTGTGCCCTGGACAATGTCAGATTTATACAAACAGGCAAAATCAAGAAATGGTTTTCTTACTTGCTGTACTCTTGCTGGTGCCATAGTCTCGTTCTTCTTCAATGGCAGATTCTTGGTCATGGGCTTCTTTTTTGCTGCTTTGGTTTTGGCTGGGGCTAATACCTCTTTTTCGAAGCTTGCATTCTGTTCTAGAATAGGTGGGGCTTCTTCTGGGAGAATGTCCACATCTAACATGTCAAGCTCATTCTCCAGCTTTGGGGTCACTGGGCGCTCTCTATCAGGTTGGTACTTATCTACAGGAAGATTTCAGAAGGACACACTGAGGGAAAAGCTATTCAAAGCAAGGTGATGAAAGTGATTCTCTACAGACTGGTGCAAGCTCCAAATAGCTATCCCAGGCCTATTGTAAGCAGAGGTGCTGTTTCAACATTGCTCCTCATCCCAAGGCTTCTACGGCAGCTCTACTAGCAGAAACTACGTGTCATGGTTGACTCCCCATGTCTCACACCACTCACCTTTGATCCTAATGGCAAAACATGTCTTGCACTTATATCTGCCTTCTTTTACTCGTGACCTTTCCAAGGTCAGGCGTGCAATGTCTTGTGGCTATAATAACAGTATCTCCTCACTGGCCCCTTCTTTATCTTCCATCACACTTTCACCTGGTTACCAAATTACTTCTCTAAGATATGGATACTTAAATGCTACTTCTCAAAACCTTCAATGGTTCCCAATTTGATAGAAAATAAAGCCTGACCTTCATATATTATATTCAATCTGCCCTGGGAGAAGAAACAGCTAAGAACAGAGTTCTGCAAGGTTTTTGGGTAAAAGAAGAAAAATGCACAAAAATCAGTATCGTTCCCACATTAAGGTAACTAATTAGTGAAAACAGAAGAGAAAAAAATATCCCATTGTCAAGAAAAACTATAAGGCACTTAACAATAATGTAACAAAAGTTGTACAAGACATTTATAGAAAAAAATTCAAAGGTATTTTTTTTTAAAGATTTATTTATTTATGCATACAAGCACNGGGGTACAGGCCAGAGGTGTGAGGGGGGTGAGAGGATTCACCAGAGAGAGCGGGGAGCAGAACAGGCAGATCAACAGAAGTACACTGCTGAGAGGAGCAGCGGGCACAGCAGGAGAGGTCTGCAGCGCCATGTGGGTCCCCTCCCTGGAGGGATCGAACTTGTGCTGCAGTGGCTGTGGTTTGCCTCGCAGTGGCGCTGCTTAACCCACTGTGCCACCAGGGAGGCCCCTCAAAGGTATTTTTAAAAGACAATAGAGGTTTGAACAAACCATTTACATGAATGAAAAGAATTATGTAAAGATGCCAGTTCTCCCCAAAGTAATCTATAATTTCAAATGCAAATTTAATTAAAATCTCAACAGATCATTTTTGTGGATCTAAACAGGTTGATCCTAAAATTCTTAAGAGGAGTGAAATTCCAAGAATGACTCAAATGAGTCTCAAGAACAACAACAAAGTGAGGGGTGACGGGGTGCAGTCTTATTCACCTAGAGATAAAATGTTCGTGATAAAACTGCTAACTGTTGAAGGTGGAGTGGGAATGGTGCAGAACGGCAGAATCCAGTGAAGCAGGATGGATAATCGAAGGCCACATAATAAATCAGTGGGTATGAACTAGACTGTTCAATACAGCGCTGAGACCTTATGTATCCACAAATATACTTAACAAAAATACTTAACAAAATAAAACTGGAGTCTCATTTCACTCCAAACAACACTTAAATTCTAAAAGGAATAAAATCCTCAATGAGAAAGAAAAACTTTAAAGCTTTTAGACGAAAACATTAAAGCTTTTAGAGGAGACATCGGGCAGATAAAGCTTTCACTAACTCAAATATAATACTGATGTACTTAAATTTAATTGCACTAAACTACAACTTACTTTTTTTTTTTTTTAAGATTTTTATTTATTTATGTATATAAGAACTGGGGTACAGGCCAGACGCATGGGAGGTAAGAGGATTCACCAGAGACAGAGCTGGGAACAGAACAGGCAGATCAACTAAAACACACTGCTGAGGGGAGCAGCAGGTGAGGCAGGAAAGGTCTGCTGCACCATGTGGGTTCCCTCTCTGCCTGGCAGCAGGGATCGAACTGGTGCTGCAGTGGCTGTGGTCTGCTTCATAGTGCGTTGCTTAATCCACTGCGCCACCAGGGAGGGCCCTACAACTAACTTTTGACTGAAAAAACCATGAAGCAGACAGATAAGTCAGAGTATGGAAGGAGATATGTACAGTATATATAACTGATTTAGGATTACTATCCAAAATATATAAAGAGCATCTACAAGAAAAACAATCCAATAGAGAAATATGAAAAGGATAGAAACTGGCAACTTAAAGAGAAACTCTGAACTGTCGATAAGAACATGAAGATATGACCAACAGTAAGAAAAATCTAAATTAAAAATGAGATACCACTTCAAATCCATCAGATGGAGGTAGCGGATTTCAGTGTGACAATGACAAATAGAACGAGGATGCATAAAAACAAGCAGCCTCACGAGCTACTCGTGCAGAAGCAAGCTGGCACCACTACTTGGGAGAGCAATTTGATCTAGCAAAGTTGAAGATGTACCCACACTGCCAGCCAGCAGTGCTGTTCTGTGTAAACACTCGACCCAGAGGAACTCTCACATGTATACACAGGAAGACACAGCACAATAAATGATCAGCAGTAAGAACTGAAAATAAACTAAGGGAAAACCTATAGAATAGTTAAATTAATACATTGTATTGCATGCATCAATATGAACAAAGCTTAGAAATCTAAATGGGAAAAAAGTAAACTGCAGAATGATACATACTAATACTGTAAGAGACCATTTACATGAAATGTATAGGATTTCAAACAATAATTTATATTGTTTATGGCTAGATACTTAAGCAGTACAAGTATAAAAAACAGAAGAAGTCCACACAATAGTAACAAGAGTAACCTGTGATGAGGGAGGGAAATAAAATGGAGAGTTTACAAAAGGGACTATACCTGTAATATTTTATTTCTAAAAGAATTCTGAAGCAAATAAAGCAAAGTGTTAAAACTCGTCAAATCTGGAGCGTGAAGACACAAAATGCTTACTATTTCCTCCTTTTTCTATATATTTAAAATATTGCAAAAAAGGAAAACTACATTGAGACTATTTAATTGAGCAGTACATCAAAGGTCAGATTCTCCCTATGCTATTTCTTTATCTGATACTTTTCAAGACCATTCAACCTACACAAGAAAATATATCAATAATTTGGGAGAAAACAAGCCTGACTGAATCCTTGGTCTATAATTTTTTTATTAACGTACAAGTTTATATACAGCAAATCAACTCTGACATCCAAGTCCTGAGGACTTTTCAGATGATTTGCAAAAATCAGCATGCAAATGGAACACAAGAGTTCCCAGGGCAGCTAAATCTGAGGACACTGCTGCTGGTGGAGAGAGAGCCAGCACCATTATATCTATCTGACCAGTTATACTGATACTGGCCAGACAGTGAAGAACTACACTAGCTAACAATGACATAAATCACAAGATCAAATCAGGCTAACCCATATACCCTAATTAAAATGGACAGAGAGAGGGATTTTCACCCAAGTGGCTTTCTATGACTTTTTAGGAATGAGAGATGAGGAAGAGGAGACCCTAGGAGATAAGAATGAAGGATTTAAGCAAAGTGGTATCTAAAAGAGAAACAGAAAATGTATTGTAAAATCAAGATAATAAGGATAGAAGAAAAACATAAATTAAATAAAATAGGGTCAACCACATCTTGCCCCATGAGAAAAAGGATTCATTTGCAAAGTCGCTATGACCAGCCTTCAATTTGTAACAATGATAACAATTAATGACTGTCATCCATTACATTTGCACCATTCTTTTTACCATTATGATATACTTCACATTCATCACCTCATTTGAGCTTCACCATGACACCACAGAGCAGGCAATGATTATGACAATTTTTCAGATGATGAACAGTTAGATGTTTTACTCAAGGTCACATGGAGAGAAATATGGCAATCATGTCTCATCTCTTGGCTTTTGGTCCAGCACTAGACCTGTTCCTTCTCCCTGTCAGGAGCTGTGGGGCTGTTCCATGTAAACACATTTTCCAGAGAACTGAAGCTCACTTACTTCTTTACAACCACATAGTCTTATTGCTTCAAAAATGCTAAAATCGTGGTCACCAAAGTATGTTTTTTTTGTTTTTGTTTTTTTCAGAAAATACCTAACCTAACCCAACCTTTTTTTTTTTTTTTAATAACCTGGGATTATTATTACTAACCAAAAGCAACACCTAACATTTTTATAGCACTCAGTAAATATCTAATTTGCTACTTACAGCAACTAAGCCGTCTAGTCATATGGTCATCAGAACTTTTATCCCCATTTTACTGATGAAAAAAAGGTTCAGAGAGATGAAGTCATCAGCCCAGGGTCAGAGACTGTTTTTCCCAAGATGGCTAGCTGGTTTGTCTTCACTCTTTCCTACATTGGTTCCTATAGTGAGTTTTAGATTAGCAGATCTTCCAACTTCCCTCTCTGAAGTTGGTCCTCATTTTTTCACTTATCAGTTATAAGTGTTATCGATTATCAGATCACTTAGTAAGTTATCTTGTAACTTATTTAGGAAATGTGTCTGTGTACAGCAGTAATGTGCTCAACACTTCCTCCAGAGAATTTTAAGTGAGCCCTGATACTCAAGACACTGTGACTTACTGCTCAGAATTGTTTCTTATTCAACTATAATTTGTCACAGTGTCTCTCGCATAAGTGCCTAACATGTGCCATAATCTGTCCTGGTCCTAAGGACATAATGGCAAATAGACATGATGCTTGTCCTTGAGGGAAATATCACCAAAGGCAAGACTTCTGGTTAAAAGGAAGATACTATAGGGCCTCCCTGGTGATGTAGAGGTAAAGTCTAAGCACTACTGCCCTGATAGCCTGAGGTCCATCCCAGCCAGGGAGCTGACCCACATGACACAGCAGACCTCTCCTGCCTCGCCTGCTGCTCCCCTCAGCCATGAATTTCAGTAGACCTGGCTGATCTGGTTCCCACTCTGTCCCTTGTGAATCTTCTTACTCCAAGCACCTCTGGCCTACACCCCAGCTCTTGTATACATACATAAAAATAAATCTTTTTTAAAAAAGGAAAGATACTATATTAGTTCTGCCTTCCTACTGATAAAGGGAAGAGGAGATCACATTAGAGTGAGTAAATATCTCACAGTAATTGAGTTACATTCATATTAAAGGTAGTATATTAAGCAATTCAGTTTCCACAAAATTAGTAGAAGAAACAAAAAACTAAGAGAAAAACACCAAGTGAAAACTGGACTAAAAATGTATAACTTTCAAATTAGTATAGGAAAAAAAGAAACAAGAAAATCTTAGTAGAGTAATATACAACAATGAAAGAAGAAAAAAAAAAACCCCGGTAAATGAAAAACAAAATAAGATAGAAAGTTCGAATATATCATTAATTGCAATAAAGGTAAGTAGGTTAAATATAGAACTCTAGAAAGTCATTTAAAACACCAAAAATATAAACTATTTATAAGAAACAGTCTTAAAACAAAACAGCTAAAAAAGGACTCAACATAAAAAGATGTTACTCTAGAAATATGTCAAAAAAGTTAGATAGATGAAGCAATATTAATATCAGATAAAAATGAGAAATATGAATGACAATAAAAGACAGATTTTTAATAACATATAAAGTCCACAAAAAAATATTTAACAGTCAGAAACTCTTACGCCTAATACTACAACTTCAAAATACACAAAGTCAAAATGAACAGAATTAAAATGAGAAATTAAGAAGCATTAAGTATCACAAGAGACTTTAACATACCTTTGTGTCAGTCATCTATAGCTCAAGTAAATAAAACCAGAAAACTATAGAAGAAAAAGAAATAAAAGGAAGATTGGAAAGGAGGAAATAAACCAAAGTTATTTACAGATGATGACTACATATACAGCAAGCAAAACTAATCTACAAATTATTAGAAATAAATGAGTTTAGCAAGGTTAGTAGATACAAGATTGATACATAAAAAGCAATTCTTTGTCTATACATTAACACTAAGCATTATAAATTAAAATTTTTAAAAGAGATCATTTACAAGAACACTGAAAATATCAAAACGAAGGTATAAATATAATGAAAGATGAATACCCACCCCAGCACACACACACACACACACACACACACGACACAGACACACACTAACTATAAATTACTAAGAGTACTTAAAGAAAACATAACTAAATGGTTAATACATCCTATTTGTGGATTGGCAAATTCAACATTATAAAGGTATCAATTCTTCATGAAAATTCTAACACAGGGAGCCTCCCTGGTAGCCTAGGGACCTCTACTGCCTGAGTTGAATCCCTAGCCAGGGAGCTAACCCACATATGTTACAGCAGACCTCTCCTGCCTCGCCCGCTACTCCCCTCAGCAGATCTACTGTATTTCAATAGATCTACTGTTCTGTTCCCCACTATCACTCCCTTGCACCTGGCCTACACCCCAGGTTTTTCATGCATAAATAACTAAATAAACCTTTTTTAAAAAATTCCAACAGATTTGTTGTTTTAGCAGAGTACAGGAGGTGAAGAAATTAACAAACTGAATCTAAACTTCCTATGAAACCACCAAGGATCAAGATTAACCAAGACATTCTGGAAGAAGAACAGGTAGGAAAAACTCTTCTATTGTGGATGAAGACTGAGAATTATTAACAGAGTGTGCATTAGCCTAAGAACCAATGAGGAGATCAATGGAAGAGAACAGAAGGTGCAGAAACAGACCCACAAGCGTGCGGGCCACTGATGATAGAAGCGGTACTGCATGCCACTTCAGGGGAAGAATAATCTTTTCCACAAATAGTGCCACCTCATCAGGATATTCATCTGAAGAAAATGAAACTTTTCTAGGAAATAACAAAGGAAAACATTTTCTCAACTGTAAGAAAGGGCATGAAAACAAAAATTACACCAGAAGATAACTACACCGGACTACAGTGAAATAACACATTTAAAAACAAGCCACCTCTTATTCTTAAGAAGACATTTACATGACAGATAACCAAAAAAAGGTCCCTATGCAAAACACTCCTACACAGAGCATTTACAAATCAGTAAAAAAATAAAGGAGAGCGAAAGGAAGACAGGAAAAGCAGGATAAAAGAGGATCGAGCAAGAGACTTGAACTGAAACGTCACTAAAGAAGACACGAAAGTAGCCATGACCATTTGACAAAAGTACTCAACACCGCTAGTCATTAGAAATGGAAATTAACACATGATAGCCTTGTACACCAACCAAGTGGCTAAAATGTTTTAAAATGAACAAGGATGCGAAACAACTGTTCTCATATGCCGTTGGTTGGACTATAAAATGACAAACTTTATTGCACTTTAGAAAACACACACCTTATGACTTAACAATTATACTCCTGTCCAGAGCTCCAACAGAAGCACATGCGCACATGTACCAAGAGACACACAAAACCAATCCCAGGAGTTTTCTTTCTAATCGCCTAAAACTAGAAACCCAAGAATTGAAACAAAGGAACAGATAAATTGTGATAGATGCATATAATACAACAATGACCATAAACGAATCACAGCTACACAGCCAGACTAGATGGATCTGACAAAGTGCTAAGTGAAAGAAGCCAGTCCCAAGAAACCTATTATGTAATTCTAGTTTTGTTAAAGTTCCAAATCAGGCAAAACTGAAGTATGGCATTAAAATCAAAATAGTAATTTGGAAGAAGAGGTAGGGAACAGAGACTTGAAGAGGAGGATAGAGAGTTTCTTAGTGCTCATAATGTACTATTTCTTGATTTGGGTAGTGATTATAGAGATGTTCATCTTATGGTAATTAACTGAGTTGTAAATTTGTATTTTGTGTACTTGTCTAACTATCTTTTCTGTATTTGTTCACACTGATATAAATGACACATGAAAAAATGCAATATTAAAATCTTAGAACCATTTTTAAACACTATCAGCATATATCTCTATAATAAGAATAAAGGAAAAGTAAATCTCTTTCCAAAACAGAAGAAAATGTCCTCATATGTGAATCTGCTAAAAATCAACAGTAAGCACCATATTAAAAAAAAAGCATTCCCATTAAATCTGGGGGGAAATGATGCTTGTCATAAAGGCTATTGTGCAATATTATCTCAAATTAAAATACTCAATAAAGCAGAAAGAGAAAAAAGGAAAGGTATAAAAATTGCAAAAGAAGAGGCAAAACTTTCTTTATTAGTAGGCGATCTTGTCCACTTGGAAAAATACAAAAAATATACAAACAAAATCTCCTACTTCATCACATCTAAAACATCAAGTTTAAGGCCTGTCATTATTTTATGCACCAATCGGAAACTTTAAAATATTGTCAATCAATTTAATAATGCATTTGACCAACAGAAGTGGCCAAATCTATACCTTAACACAACAAAGTACAGTTTCATAATGAAGATTTCAGCAGGTGGCAAAAATAAGAACAATCTATAAATCCAAAAGCTCTCCTGTTAGTAACAATAACCAACTTTAAAATGTAATAAAAAATATTTTACTCAACAGCAATAAAACTTATAAAACATAAATCCTGGAAATAAACCAATCAAAGAACTTAGGAATTCCTATATATTCCCATGTAAGGAATTCTTATATGCAGAAAATTATAAAATTCAGCTCAAGGGATGAATAAAGGCCCTGTATAAATGGATGGGACAATTGCATATTGTAAAGATGTCATTTCCTCCCTAACTAATCTGGAAACTCAATGAAATACTAATCAAAATACCCACAGCATTTTTCCTGGAACTTGATAAGCTCATTCTAAATTTCTCTGGAAGCAATCACCACCAGCAAATTTTTGAAAAAGAAGGAAGAGATGCTTCATGAAATATTAAAATATGTAAGAAAGAATGATGATTTTTTTCCTATAAAATTAAAATTTTTTTGTATCAGAAAAGATAACATAAGCACATTTCAAAGATAAATGATCATGAGAAAATATTTGCAAAATATATGTAAAACCAAGGGAGGATTAAAATTCAGAACACATGTAATTACTTCTACTAGCAGAAGACACACAACCCAGCAGGGTGATGGCAAAGGATGTCAATAGACAAATCACAGAAGAAGAAACAAGCATGCTGGGATGCAAGGAACACAGATAGGAAACAATATCCTTCCTCACTAAGATTCAGGGAAAGACAAAGTAAAACAAAAAGATACCATTTTCTACCAGGACTGGAAAATCTTTCAAATTATATAAAGTACTTGGTAAGGATGTGGAGAAACATACACTGAATGTCACTGCTAGTCAAAACATAATTATATGCCCACTTTTGGGCCTCCCTGGTGGTGCAGTGGGTTAAGCAGCGCACTATGAAGCAAACCACAGCCACTACAGCACAAGTTCGATCCCTGCCCCCGGCCAGGGAGGGGACCCACATGGTGCGGCAGACCTCTTCTGCTGTGCCCACTGCTGTGTACTTCTGTTGATCTGCCTGTTCTGCTACCTGCTCTCTGTGGTGAATCCTCTCACCCCCACCCCCACACACCTCTGGCCTGTACCCCAGCGCTTGTATGCATAAATAAATAAATCTTTAAAAAAAAAAAAACATAATTATATGCCCACTTTCATGGGCAAGCCGGCAGATGTGTTTAATGTGCATAGCACATAACCCAGCAGTCCCACTCCCTGGAATAACATGAACTTATTACTACATTAACAAAATACATACATATCAAATGTGCATGTGGAGGGGGGAGATATATGTATATATATATATCATTAAAGTACAACTGAACTTAAAAGAAAAGGGGGGGGGGTCTAACTCCCAGTTCTGTCTACATAGCCCAAACACTGTGATGTAACAAAAAGGAATTTTATTTTTTCCAACCTCCTCTGTGAAAGAACAGTGTAGGAGAGCACCTTCATAGTCAGTTACTTATCCAGGGAATCCAGTACACCTATCATGGACTTGGTTCTAACTCCTGGCTTTCCCCTCAGTGCAGCAACTGTCACAGTCCAGACAACCTCAAAGAACATGCAGAAACCCTTATGACACTTACCAGCAAGAAGTCTCTTTGCCACTGAGGGCCCACTTGTCTCCCGCGGGAACACCTCCTTGTCTACAAAGACTCTCCTCTCACTCTTCGGGGATGTACTCTGCCATGTCTCGGAGGCCCTTTGGTGACCCAGAGGAAATCTGTTTCGAATTTCAGAGAAACATTTCTTCACCTTTTTTGGTGACAGCTTCTTTTCCAAGAGGGATTCCAGAGCCTGCCATGAAAGTCAATTATTCTTAGTTTAACTCATGAAAGTCAAATTTTAATCACAAAACTAAAAATAAGGGCTCCAGAGAAATGTGTTATTAAATGGCCATGTCTAGTGGTTAATGAAACATTAACTTCAACACTTTATATCTTGGACATCTAATTAATTAATGCAAGGAACTGTGCATGTTATTTACATGTGTAATTCACAAAAACCAACAGCAAAGATAGAAAGGATCTGATTACTTTTATAGGTGTTCAAAACCTAAAATAAGGGTCCCATCTTAGAAATTAAATATAGTCTTTAGAATATAATCCTGTATAATTTTAGGCATTTAAAGCTTTAGTGAAAACCTCGCAAACACAAGTATTACTGTAAGTGAGCAAACAGACTATATGTAACATAATTTTCACAAACTAAAAAGTCAGAAGGCCAGTGGCTTTGGTCACTCCATGGCCCAGACCTGTCCCTCATTCCTGAAAATGGCCATCCCTCTAAGTACCAACTCATTTTTGTAACTGAGCAGTGAGGGCCTGTCTCCATCTTGTCAGTACAAATTAAAGCCAGCCAAACACAGCCAAACGGCTTGGTTCAGAGAGCAGGAAGGCAGTAATAGGAAGCTTTTGAAATGGTACAGTGCATCACCACAATGCACTACAGAGTATTTTCAAAAGCCGGGAGATAAAACATGTTCACATTTTCTAAAATGAAATTATTCTGGCCAATGAATGTTTCTTACGGATAAGTTTTAGAAGTATCAAATGGCTAGATATGCCCTCTAAAGATCTGCATACCCCCGAGAGTGAGTCAATTACACAAGAATGGAACAAGCATAAATCACATATTCATCTGCTGGATAATGGAACTGTAAGGGGAGAGGGGCCTTCGAGACCCCCATGGGGCGCTCTTGGTAGAACTGGCAAGGACTTAGTCCAAAATTCTCCTCACTATACCACCTTCCCTAAGCAGCTAACAGCTTACTTTGCCACCCTAATATAAAGGTCATCTTTTTATTTCTGGCTGGCAATAGGTGGTGCAGTGAAAAGACACTGGTATGAGGGTCAGGAAATAGGAATTCCATTCCTCAAGAGAAGTAAATGCGTCATCTCTCTGACGTTTGCTGCCCTTTTTAAAAGTCTATAAAACAGTAATAAAAAAGCCTACTGTAAATCACGGCACTGTGGTAAGGACAAAATGGCAAAATGACGTGGTAGGACTTACAAACGTCAGAGGACTATAAAGATTTAAGGGCTTATTGTTTCTTGCTGATTTTGTTACCAATAAGAACTAAGAACACTATCCATTCCCGACTAGCATATGCCAGCTGTGATTTCTACCAGTCTTTATCTTATCATGAGACTTGGCGCTCTGCTTTCAGTTATCTTTACGTTTCTCCTTTTCAAAACTTGATCTAAGCACACACTGATAGTCTTATCCACATACTAATCTGAGTGCTTTATGCTTCCCTTTCCTTTCCTATGCTAGCTAATTCCTTATTAAATGGCATGGTCAGAGAATGGAACATTCCATTTCATTAAAGGACCTGGTTAAGAGGTCTAGACTCAAGTCACTAACTCTCACAGAAGTGAAATACAGTATTTCAGAAAAGTCTATTAAAACGGCAAAAGTGAAGTGTTCCTTCTGCCCTCTGCGATGCTTGACATTACTAGGTAGCAGCTAATTCCTTTCATACCTCGATTTGTTGTAGAATCTCTATAACCACATCAGGAACAGAAGAATCGGCATCCAGCTTGGCAGAACAGAGTGAAAGCTGGCGGATAAGGCTACCCAGCTCCCTACACCGAGCAGGAACTGGGTGCTCCCCTCGGTCAGTAAACTGGGTAATGAACATCTGTAATGCCCGAATGGCTCCTCGATGGGCAGCTGCCAGCCTGGACATTGCCCATGACTGGCAATAAATAAGATACGAGAAATTATTTCCACATTCAGAACTTCCAAATTTTAACCCCTTCTTTTAAAAGTATTTATAGTCTTTCTTCTTTCTTTATTGAGCTATTTCTATTCTGAAATGTACAGTTAAACAAATTACAAAGTTTAAAGGTTTTGTGACAAAATCTTCTCAGTTTCTTATACCGACAGTAACAATTGCTCCCTAGAAAACAACCCCAAATTCCAAATATTTAAGGTGCTGGGCCTCCCTGGTAGCACAGTGGGTTGAGCAACGCACTATGAGGCAAATCACAGCCACTGCAGCACAAGTTCAATCCCTGCCGCCAGCCAGGGGAGTGACCCATGAGGCACAGCAGACCTCTCCTGCCTCACCCACTGCTCCCCTCAGCAGTGTGTTTCGGTCGATCCACCTGTTCTGCTTCCCGCTCTGCCTCTGGTGAATCCTCTCAGCCCCCACACCTCTGGCCTGTAACCCAGTTCTTGTATGTATAAATAAAATAAATCTTAAAAAGAAAAAAAGAAATTTAAGGTGATCACTCCCAACAGGTTTCTACAGTGCTGAAAATAATAGTGCAGAGAACCCACACACAACACTAACAAAACACTGGAGATATAATTTATAAATAACAAGTATTAATCATAATTGAATTGCATCATACCTTCTTTGTGTGCTTAATTTTATGTGGACTCAATTTATCCAATTCTTCCTGGATTTCTTTAACCTGTTTTGTAAAGGGGGGAAAATGAAAACTTCATACCTTTCCATTGATCTTTTTTGTAGAAAGGGATACATCTTATCTTGTCCAAAAATAACCATTATTAATTCAAGTCACTTGAAAATGATGCAAGGCTCTTCATTCATGCCCCCCAAAATAGTTACTGGTTTCAAGTTCAAGATGGTCAATAAAGCACAGGGTTCACCTTCCATCCCCTGGTCCCCAATGTAAGAGGAAGTTAACATGAAGGAGCGAAGGTGGAGGTGACTCTGGAAAGGTAGGAGGGCCAAATCATGAAGTTTTCAGTACCATGTTTAAGAGTCTAGCTTTCATCCTCTATGTTACAGAGTCTTCGAGGTCTTTGGAGCAGAGGATGGACAGGGTAAGATCTGTGTTTTAGGAGGCTCTCCATGGCAGCAGTATAGACTAGCAACTGATAGGGAGAACCCAAAGAGAATACACAAAAGCTAACTCAGGCATTTTCTTTTAAATGAAGAAGTCCAGGTTTGGGTTCAAGTAATAAGGCCAATGTGTGACTTCAGGGGCCGGCCAGAAATGAATTAAAGGCTTATTAATGAGTAAGGCATTAAAATTAAAACTCTTTTAAAATCCATCTGCAGTGTAAAAAATGTGAATACCTATTTATCAGACATTAAATGTGTACTGAAAGACACTTAGCATGGTCTTCATTCTTTACAGTTTAATAAAGTCATTCAAATTATCTCTACAGTATAAGCGTCTATTACATTTTGAATATGAGACAGATGGAAAAATAACAAGGTCCCTTCCTCTAAGGCTAGAGTTTATAACTGGGACCAAGAGTTTCAGTGCAACTGATCTATCTGACCATAGTTGTATAAATAAGCATTTTTTGTGGGGAAAGGATCAATGGCTTTAATAGATTCTCAAGTGTGTATGACCCTCTGAAGTCAAAAACAATTACTGAAGGAGTTTGGGCATCTCATCTCCACAAAATTTATAAATACACACAAAAGCAGATGACAAAATAAAAAATAAACAATGAACTGTTTGTCCATGTATTCGGAAAATTTAGCTTCACAAACACATTAGTATTTCGTGTAGGATGCAAACAGAAAAAATTTCCAAGAGAGGCAATGCCCAAGGGTGCACATCCCCCGCCAAGGGAGCCACACCTGCTGCTGGAGGACGTAGAGCGTGCGGGCAGAACGAACGGCATGCTCCTGCCTCCTGACGCGCACTCGCCGTTCTTCATCTGGATCCAAAGCGTCTTCTATCCGATCTAAAAATAATTTTTCCCCAAAGTGAATTATATAAAACCATATATAAAAACATAGAATTTCAATTACTCGAGCAAAGAAAGCTGAAGACTTTTAGTTTCATTAAGGAAAACAATGAGACTGTCTTAAGAAAGTATTTCATTTTTCATCAGCCAAGAAACTAGGATCACACCGCCTCTGAGGTGGAAGGGACACAGGACATTAACTCGAGCCAGCTCTCCTCCAAGCCGGATTCCAAACCAAACCCCACTGGACAGCCTTGGCCACTGTTAGGCATCTTTTACTATTTTAAAATTGTTTAATTGTTTACATTGAGTTTAAAATCTGTAATGCTTTCAATGTTTTCAAAAACTCTTCACTGGCCAATTTTATGTTTGGTAAGATTTCCTTTATACTTTCTTATCTTGAATCCAAAGCAGAAATCCTTTCTCCAACAGATTAAGATAGAAAGTGCTAAAATTATTTGAAAATCCAAAGCCTTCATGTAGTGGTCAGGAAGTAACCCCACACACACACACTGGTGCTGCACATTTTCCAAAGATTGGTTCAAATAAAATGTTTCTGGAAGATTGCCTATGAGATGTACAGTCCGGCCAGTCCTTCTAGTCAACAGCTTGCTAATATGTTTACAGAAAACCAATTCTTAAGCAAAACTCCACTATACAACTCAGATAAGATCAGTAATTTAACCAGTAAAAGTGTAAATGTCAAACTTGAAGTGGTAAGGCTGTTTTGGAGAAAATAAAAATTTGAAATCCAGAGTTACAAATACATATAGTCTCACAGGAGCCTGTAAACCAAATTGCCTCTATGTCCTGTACAGCCTGCACCCCAGGGGAAACTCCAGCTTTGCATCTGACATTCATGTTAGCTATGGGGTCTCAGGAAGGGTTTTTAATTGCTCACCTTGTAGATAATTCTGATGCAAAAAGTCTACAGCGCAGCACTTAGGAAGTGCACTGCAGACAGGGGCTGTCACTGTGACCAGTCCACACCCATTAAGTGCAGAAACTGAAAACAGGCATTTACAGGTTTTTATAGCAATGCGTGACTTCTATGACATTTTATTATACTTCACAAAGTTTTGACTTGTGACAGGTTGAAATTTAAAGCAAAAATATAAAAGCACCCAAGGAAAGCTTGAAAAACGCTATTGTGAAGGCCCCTTGTAATAGGTCACATTACCACAGCAATGGGCCTCGTGGCTCCATCGCCCAGGCAGCAAGGCTTCTCAAAGTATGCCGAGGGGCCATGCCACACACTGACCCTGAGCAACGCTATGAGCAAAGAGCCACACACTTCCATGACTTGATGCAGGACTGTTCCCAAATAGTTCACGGTATTACACAGCATACTCTTTATGAAGACCCACAGGAGAAATTTCTTTCCAGCCTCAATATGAAGAATAATTCTTTATTTTGCACAACTGTTTTTTCTGTTTTTGATTCTGTCAAATGATCACAATTTCCTCTGGCTGACTGCAAACTCAAAAACAAATTTGAAACCCATTCCTAGTAAATTTTATTTTTCCTTTCCTTGATTTATTCTGTAACACAATATTCTCATTTACATTTTTATTATATCTTTTTTTATTATAGACATTATGTAAGCCTTAAATCTTAAAATACATTTGTGAATTAAATTTAAAATGCAAAAGATCATTTTAGACCATGTACTTGCCTATTTTGATACGCTCTACTCTGATTGCCTACTTGTTAGTTGTAGTAACCCCGAATTCTCCGCATGGAATCAATCCTCTCATCCCAAGGAAACACAAGGGCATAAAGAATACTGAAGAATTGCAGAGAACAGTATTACACACCTTCCTTTCTACCCTGTGGTCAAACGTTTAACACATATGTCCACAAATTCCCTTTTCACTTCCATGTTTCAGCTAAACACTGTCTAACTTAGAATTGGATTTATCTACCATATAAACGATGTTCTTTTCTAAATAAATTTTAAAAAAAACATTTTGCCAGAAGGATTGCTGAACAACAACTGCAACAAAAAACCATTACAGGATAGTTTGCACTCACATGCCAGAAGGCCTAACGTTCAGACAGCAGGTCCACCTGCACTGGGCCCTGAGTCTGTCACCTTCTCAAGCACAGCTGACAGAGAAGGAGCTCTTCCACGTGCTCTACTGGAAAGGAGGCTAGGCAGAGTCAGTTCTTCATGAAAAAGACACTGGTCAGGAGGAGGAAGCAGATTTTGTTTGGAGGGGGAGCAGAGGGAGGGAAAGGGGCAGCAAAGGAGTACATTTGAACTATCCTGCTCTCATGACACCCCTTCAAAGTAAAGAGTCTAATCGTTCTCACCTCTTTTAGCAACTTCTTCAATGTTACGGATACAACTGCTCAATTCTTTCCGGAGTCTCTGAACTTCTATCAGGCTCTTGTGTTCACACAGGTTTTTGTGATCACTTATCCTAGCAGGTGGCTGAAGTCCTGGATCGTGAGTGGGTGGTGAATTTGGCATGGCTAGCTCTGACTGTCCCCGGTGCGATGTGTACAGGTATACCTTGGCACCTGAGCTGGAAATTTCCGGTTTGGGCGCCTGGTGTCTGCACTGATAGACTTCCTGACTCTTTGACTCCTTCCTTTCCACCCTGTGGTCAGATATTTTATGCCTAATGTGTCCATATTTCTGAGCGATTTGGGGTTGACTTCTTAGATGATGTTCTTTTACATGTTCTTCAAATTGTCTTCGTTTCACATCTCTTTTGGCTAGGTGGACAGCATAGCTAAGCCTCTCTTCTGATATGACAGAAAATGAAACAGAACTGCTTAGGTCAGCAGCATCCCTAAAATCCAAATTTTTACAATGGTATGACTCATTGTATGAGTGCTTCAGTTTTTCAATTCTAATTGCATGTGGGCAAGAATATTGGATTGCCAAGTTGCTTGAATGTGTAGGAACATTCCTATTAAACTGCAGCTGGGTCTTTAAGAAAAAAAAAAAATAAAAATAAGCACATATAACAAAAATAACATACTGCAGAGTTGGTATATATCTCTAATCAAGTTTCAAAAGTTTCACCCACACAATTATTAGTGCTAAGAGAAATTTTTTTGTTCTGCCAATAGAATCAGCTACTCTCCTACACCCTTAAATTCATCACCTACCTCTAGGGAGCTGTCCACAGTCACCCATGCCCACAGTACTATCCTTTTGACTAACACCACATTGGGTTCTTCCTCTAAAAGTCAATCCTTAAAGCTCTAAACAACAGCCAGTAAATTCCTTGACTCTCCAGCTATGGGCTTTTTGTTCCGTTTCAAAATGTTGGGTTCCAGCAATTCAACCCATAATGAGTTTTCCTACAGGTCCAACAGCTACATCTGGACCTAAGACATTTAAAAGATTTCTTTGGGTCTTCCTAAAACTTTTCATCTGGAGGCTGGACCACATTTTCCCTGCACTTAAGTGCACCTTGCTCCAAATAGTCCATTTAGATCGTCTTATCCAAGTTTAAGTTTTTGTCACTTTGAATCATAATAGTAATTATGTCCTTTTTTTTTTTCACTTAACAAACATAGGTATGTTTTCATATTTCTACAATTTTCATGACTGTATTTTCCAAAATCCAGTGAATGGTTTTTCCATGCTTAAATCAACTAGACATAAACTTATTAGCAAACATTTAGATTATTTGTTTTTCACTAACAGAAATATTACTTCAACTAAAATCTCCATACATTTAGCCTTTTTCAAATTTTAAGTTATTTCCTTAGGATAACTCACCTGTTTTGCTACTACTAGTTCAAAGGGAATAATTTTATAGCCTTGGACCTGTCAATTTAGGTAAGCAGCCCTAGAAGGCTCCATGCCGACAAATTCAGTGCAAGCTGTGCTGTGATACCTTATCTTGGAGAACTGGGACCTCCCCAACTCTCACATAGCCTGTGTTTATATGATAATGAGGATGAAGAGTCATTTTAAAATAAATCCATGTGCTAAAACTTCAGGAAAGTAATTGTGGTGGAGGGGGAAGTATTTAAAAAGCTCACTAGAAGTTATGAGAAAAGAAAACAAATGATTACTACCTGAACATTGCAGAATGATGAATGGTGCTTGAAACTTACAGTTTTACTTGTAAAAAGTCTTTAGCCCAAAAAGTAAAAATAATCTAATGTACCTGAGGGTGCTAGAAAAAAAATACTAGGAAAAAAAATGGGTGAATTCTTCTTTACCTGGTATATTGAAAGATGGTCTAACTATGACTCAAAATCCCCAAATGATAATAGACTGATAAATTTTACTTTGTTAAAGTACAAATTTTAAAAAACTGTTGCATGTATTTCACAATTAAAAACCACCATAAACAAATACAAAGAAGAAGGGCAAAACTGGAAGAAAGCTATTTATAAACACAAAGGGCTCCCTATAGTAAATCTTAAAAACTGAGGTGAGAAAAGATTAATACTCAATAGAAAATGGGAAAAACACAAGAACAATTTGCAAATAAAATACAAACATGGCTCTCAAACATGAAAAGTTGGTGAATCTCATAAAATTACAATTAAAGGGGCCTCCCTGGTGGCGCAGTGGGTTAAGCAACGCACTATGAAGCAAATCACAGCCACTGCAGCACGAGTTCGATCCCTGCTGCCGGCCAGGGAGGGGACCCATATGGCACAGCGGAACTCTCCTGCTGTGCCCACTGCTCCCCTCAGCAGTGTACTTCAGTTGATCTGCCTGTTCTGCCCTCCACTCTCTGTGGTGAATCCTCTCACCACCCCCACACCTCTGGCCTGTACCCCAGTGCTTGTATGCATAAATAAATAAATCTTTAAAAAAATTACAATTAAAATATATCAAAGTACCAATAGGTTAGTCAAAATTAAAAAATATAACAACACTTGCTATTGGTGGAAACGATAGGAAAACAGGCACTGTTGTAGCAGGCTGGCAGAAAAAGCAAGTTGCTAAAACCCTTAGGGAGGAAAATTCCACAACAGGTAACAAGACTATGTATTCAGTTATTGTCTGACCCAGCAGTCTCACTTCTCGGAAGTTATCATCAAGATACACTCCCCAACAATACATTTGCACAGGATTACTCATTGCTGTGTCGCCTGTAACTGCAAAATATTGGAATCAACCAAAATGCCCATGTAGGAGAGTGGCTGAATAAACTATTCCATAGCCACACAAAGGAATATTATGTATTGGTAGATACACAAAAGAATCTCTACAAACTGACGTGGAGGGATTTCTAAGAAACACTGTTCAGCGAAAAAGGCAGAGTGCAGGAAGAGTATGTACATATTACATGCTTCATATAAAAAAAAAGGGAGCATGAGATCAGCTGATCATCTGGGCAAAAGAAATACATACAAGAAAGAAAAAAACATTAAGATCTACAGGATATGGGGAGGAATTGGGTATAAATAAAAGAGGGAATGGGGGATAACACTTTCTTTCTGTAAAGGTATATTTGGAACAATGTTAATGTCTTACATACACTAGAAAGAGAGAGAGAAAGGGAGAGAAGAAGGGAGGGAGACAGGGAGTAAAATCCTTAAGGACAGAGAGAAACCCTAAAAATTAACACTAAAAGAAACCAACAAACCAAACTGAATTTCAAATAAATAACATAACCATGCTCAAAAGTGAATTAAAAGAAAAACAATTTATCTTTTGAACATAGCATATCAATTATATGATCTCAGGCTAAAGATAAAAAGTACTTTAAACAAATATTGAACTCTAATTTTTAGCTCCAGTTTTTGCAGAGACATGAGTCACAATTTTGAAAGTTTGTACATTCCTGGATTGAGCAAATAAATTGAATAACTAGAGCCAGGTTTCTCACTGCTGAATAAGAGAGTTACAAATATGGAAAGGTTGAATTCGAATTGGAGAGATTCGTGTGAACACAGACAGGTTTGTTTTCACACAGACAGGCAGTCAGGTACACAGAAAGGGCAGGAAGAATGGAGGAAGATGGGGTGGCAGGAGACATGTGAGTGCAGATCTGCAGGTGGAAGTGTTATGGGCACATGGGCACCTGCATCTGCTTCCAGCTCCATGCTCTGAAAGCGCCCTGACACACTGAAACCTGAGGACCAATGGGCACTGAGTCCCAGATACTGATTTCTAAGTTCCATTCTGCACTAAAGGCATGAAGGCTCCTTGGATAAATGACTGCTTCCAGGGTTATTACCCAGAATATATTTTTATACCAAAAATGTAGTAACTTTGATGCAAACATGACGAACGCACACAAGATAGCTTGAAGCGTCTCACGGGTCATATCAGCGACCACTTGAACACTGAAATAAGTATCTGGACATTAACATAAAAGGTAAGAGACTATAAACTACTGAGTAACTTAAGACTCTGAGTCTTCACTGATATAAGTACACCATCATTTGTCAACCAACACAATAAAAAATTGATTCAGGCAAGAACCAACAATGTATGCTAAAAACAGTCAATGAAAGTTTAGGGATATCAATGTAGTCTCAAAGACAACAGATACTTTCAATTACAAAAGATAAAAGAATGACTTTACAATAGAAAACCTGGCAGATACCACTTTCAATGACTGAAGTAACCAGTGCCCGTAAGGGCACTAAAAGACAGCATGTACCTCCTGATAAGATGTGCTGAGAACTCAGCTTTGCTCCAGCAGTTTTCCCATCACACTTGCATAACATGAGTGTAATTATAAGAAAAATCCAGATGAACCCAAACTGAAAGAAAATCTTCAAGCAATTGACATGTATTCTCCAAAAATGTCAATGTCACAAAATACAGCCTCGGAAATGGCTCAGATTAAAGGAAACTAAAGATACACGACCAATAATGCACATATGATCTTAGATTTTCTTTTGCTATGAGGACAAAGTACAACTAAGAAAACCTCAGCAAGGTCTATAAATTACATGACAGCTTTTTATTAATGTTGATGTCCTGATTTTATCACTGTACTATGATTATTATATGAGAAGTTGCTGTTTTTAGGAAACTTACAGACAAGTACTTAGAGATAAAAGGGCATTATGTCTGTAACTTAAACTGTATGGAAAATAACGGCTGGCACATGAGGGGAAGAAAGAAGAAGGGAGAGAAATGTCAACATTTAGGAAATCTGGGAGAAGTATATGTACTTCTATATACTATTCTTGTGACCTATCAGCGCACAATTAAGTCAAAATTCTTTTGAATTGTCTGAAACTATGTCAAAATTGTTCAAAATTCTTCATAAACCACGAGGAGATATTACTACATATCCACTAGAATGGTTATTTTAAAAAATGCAAAATCGTGGCAAAAATATAGAACATAGGAACTCTTATACAGGACTGGTAGGAATGTAAAATGGTACAACCACTTTGGGAAAGGTCAAAAAAACTAATCATATACCTACTTATGACCCAGTGATTTCACTCCCAGGTATTTTATCCAAGAAAAATAAAAATGCATATACAAAAAACATTTGTATAAGAATATTTATAGCAGCTGCATTTACTATATTTCAAACTAGAAACAGCCCAGTATCCATCATTGGAAAATGGATAAGGTATAGTGCACTCCTCAATGGAAGACTCACAGAATTAAAAAGTAGCAAAGTATCTCTATAGCAAAGTATCGCTATAGGCAACAACATGAATGAACCTCAAAAACATGATGTCAGCTCACAAAAGATTTAAACAAAAGAGTACACAGTATATTCTATTTATACAGACTTAAAGAACATGCAAAACTGATCGGGTGGAAAAAAAAATGAGAACAGTGGCTGCTTCTGGAGAGTAGGAGTGGGGACATAAGATAATTCTCTGGTTAATAGACATGATCTGTGTATATGGATTACACAAATGTATACAGGTGTATGCAGAGTTGCCAAAACTCAGCCAACGTTATAAGCATATACATTTTACTGTGTTCATTTCAGATGTAAAAATTTTAACAAAAGAAAATAATGGTAAACAGGGGCCTCCATCGTGGCGCAGCGGGTTGAGCACCCGCACTGTGAAGCATCTGCAACACAGCAGCATGAGTTCGATCCCCAGCCAGGGAGGGGACCCACATGGCACAGCAGACCTCTCCTGCCTCGCCTGCTGTTTAACTCAGCAGTGTATTTCAGCCCATCTGCCTGTTCTGCTCCCCACTCTGTCTCTGGTGAGTCCTCTCACCTCCTGCAATTCTGGCCTGTACCTCAGCTCTTATATGCATAAATAAATAAATCTTTAAAAAATAAAAAAATGGTAAACAATGAAACAGGAGTGGATGGTTCCAGTTCTAAAGTAGTTACAGTATTCATGTCTGCAATTTACTTTGATATGAGTCAAAAAATAAGATGGGGGCCTCCCTGGTGGCGCAGTGGGTTAAGCAACGCACTATGAAGCAAACTGCAGCCACTGCAGCACGAGTTCGATCCCTGCTGCCGGCCAGGGGGGGGGACCCACATGGTACAGCAGACCTCTCCTGCTGTGCCCGCTGCTCCCCTCAGCAGTGTACTTCTGTTGATCTGCCTGTTCTGATCCCTGTTCTGTCTGTGGTGAATCCTCTCACCCCCCACAACTCTGGCCTGTACCCCAGTGCTTGTATGCATAAATAAATAAATAAATAAATAAATCTTAAAAAAAAAAATAAGATGGGTTGATGAATGGATTCTACAGGGACATTATGGATTCTATAGATGTACAGATGGTACATTTGCTTGTGCAATCAAACATACAGTGAAATAATAATGAGATCTGGGTGTTCATTATAAAACTAATTTTTCTGTATGTTTGCTAAATATTTTCACAATACAAGTGTTGTGGGAAAAGATATTGTGGGGACAACCAGATGAAGCTGAATGTAATGGTTACTGGATAATACTAGGAAATGTTTTGTCCATATTCTCAAGTGTGATAATGGTACTACGGTTAAACAGGAAAGTTTATGTTTAGGAGCAGTATTCTAAAATATTTAGAAGTGTCATGATGTTTACAGTTCAAAAGCATTCTGCTAAATTTTTAGAGATGGGTAGATAGAAAAACAGAACAAACGGCTCACAGTTGTTGAAATATGGTAAGTCATTTAAAAGGTGTTTGTTGCCCTTTTTTTTTCAACATTTCTTTACACTTCAAATGTTCCATAGCAAAATCTGAAGAAAAAAAGAAAACAAACTACCTGAGTGTGAAGTCTCCTTGGGTCACTCATTCCACCTGGTTGGTGACTAGATGCTAGATGAACACAGGTTGAAGCAGGGCGGCCGGGCACCATCATATCAGACAGTGTAGAATAACAGTGCAAGCCTGGTCATCGGCCAACAGTTCCTAAAACTATTGCCTAAAATCAAAGAAAGCTACTTTGAGATTCCACAGTCATCGAACCAGAGAAAGAGTAAGTAAAACAATGTCATCCCAGTGCAACAATATTCTACAGGTTGGCTACAGCAATCTCATACTAAAGAATAAATGCTGAAGGGGCAAATATGATAGTATCCTCCATTTACAAAAGAAACCAGTTTTTAAATTTAACTTTTCAAGAGAATAGGCAACCACACTATTTAAATGACAATCTCTTGAACCCTTTACCAAATTTCTAATCTCAAGGTTCTCCAGTTAAGACGTGATTCGAAAAAGAGCTCAGCTACGGCAAACAAACACTTCCCAGGAGGGCAGTTTGATTAATCCTAACCACTAGTCAAAATGCAGTATGCTTTATTCTTCAGGGTAGCTAAAAGGCTACAACCCTGAATGACTCAAAGTAAACCTGCAGGGTCAGAATACCTAGATTTATCAGGACCTGCCACTAACTATCCCCCTCTAGTTTTCAATGTCCTTTTCTCTTTCCAGCCCCCCTTATTCTCACACAGTGAGATAAAAACACATGAAAGTGTTTATACTTGTATCATTGCTTCACCCTTTTCTGTCTCTTTACATGTACTCTTATTTGCCCTGCACTCTGAGGAGAATACGTTTCCCACACACTTGTCTCATGTTATTTACCTATTTCTCAGGTATGTCTCATCTTCCCCGCTAGACAAGGTTCCTTGAGGATAAAGGCCTTGTCTTGCTCTTCTCTGGTATTTCCCATAATACAGTGCTTTGAGCATAGCAGATAATTTAACTCAACATTTGTTGAATGAAGCTGGTTTTTCATAAAACTGACTTCTAAATGAACTAGGAAATTTGTTCTCTCAGAATCCTACAGTAAATCAATTGGGAAATTTAGGTTTTAAAAAACTCTTAAGTTTGAATGAACACAAGGTTTGGAGACTGGATTTGCTTAAAGACAGAAACATCTGTAGGAATATAAAGGCAGTTGTCCAAGACTCCTCATTTCTAAGGCTGATCATAAGAAATACGATCAAAAATGATAAAGGGAGGAGGCTCACGAGCGAGGCAAATCCCAATTGGCTTGACACCCCACTGTTCAGGGACCAGAGCCTAGAATGAAGGAGCCTGCGGAATTGGGGCAAGGGCATCTGTAACTTTTATGTGGTCAGCACTTTCCTGTTTGATGCTAATAATCCGTTCTCCACTGGGAAAAAAACTGGTGATCCCCACAGTTCCAGGTTTCCTCAAATGATGCTACACATACACAAACACACAGACACACACACACACAAAGTCCACCCCCAAGTTGTCCCCCTGTACACAGTCCTGAAGTACCACTCTCCTTACAACCTGTCCTTCCCCATTGCTCCAGGAAACCTCCCAATCTGTTACCTTATATACCCTGGAACATCTCTTCCCCATCTAGAGAGACACCCCTTATCCTCTATGCTTTTATCCACAACCCAGGACAAACCATCCCCCCAAACATGTTCCCTCCCAAAGTGCCCCAGAATTCCCCCCAACTTGTTCCCTATATCTACTACTGGAATGGCCCCCGAAATCTGTCCTCCCCCATATAATTATCTCTCAAGTCATCCTCCCCCACTCTGACACCACACACTCCTCTAATTGGTCTTCTCCCACCCTGCTGTGAGTGTCGTCTAAAATAGCCAAAGCCTGGTTCCTCCCTGACAATGGGGGGCACTTCCACAACTTCTGGCATGCCTAGTGTTGTTCTGGCCCCTGCCACTCCCAGCACATTCTCAGAGCCTATTTCTTCCCCCACAGACCTTGGGGAACTCCATAACCTGGTCCCTCGCCCACAGGTATAAGACACCCCTGCTGCCTGGTTCCTCCTGTCCTGTCCCAGGACACTTCTACCTCCCACCTCCCCTGAAGCCCCAGGTCCTTCTGTGGATTGTCTCCTCACTGCTGTGAGGCCTGACACAGATGCATTCGTGTCTTTCCCTGCAGACCCAGTTGCCCATACTGCAGCAGGCACACGACCAGCCGCAGGAACTCCTGTCGCTGCGAGCACTCCCAAAGACAGGGGTATCCTCGCAGCTTCAGGGACTGGTCCATCAGGTCTCCTTCTCCACGGACCTGAGACACCCTCAGAGCCAGTCTCCCCCTCCACAGATCCAGAAGCCCTGGCAGCAGCAGGCACCTCAGTGACTCGCCTCCTACCCCATCTGCCTGAGCTATTTTCAGAGCTAGTATTCACCACCAACAGCCCAGGGGCCTGGGCTGTGGGTCCTCCCATCATCATGGGAACTCCAGTGACCTCAGCCATCTCAGCAGTCTGTCTTCTGCCTGAGAAGCCCAAGAGACCTCCAGAGAGTGTCTCCTCCCCCACAGGCCCAGGTACCCGGGTGGCTGTGCACAGTTCCCCAGCACTGGATATTCCTGTAGTCTGTCTCCTTCCCGACAAGTCAGAGATGCCCCCAGGGCCTGTCCTTTCCCTCAAGGGCCCAGGCATCCTGGCAGCTGTGAGCACCCCCATCCTTGTGGGATGGGGACCTACAGCACCTGAAGGTCCTCTTACTGTTTCTCTTGCTCTACCCAAACCTAAGACACTTCCAGAGTCAGTCTCTTCCTGCACAGGTCTAGATGCCCTGGGAGTCACAGGTTCTTCACCACTGGTGGACACTCCTGTAGTCACAGGTACTTCTACATTCTGCCTGCTCCCTGGCAAACCTGAGAAACCCCCAGTAGCATTATCTGCCTCCTGAGAACCAGACACCCTAGGCACCTCAGGCATTTCAGCAGCCACAGGAACCCAGGCACTCTGTCTCCTGCCTGAAGATCTTGGCATACCTCCATTGTCAGCATCATCCCCCACAAGTCTTGGCACCTCAGAAGCCATGGAAATTCTGGCAGTCATTGGAACCCCAATAGCCGGTCTCCTTCCCCAGGATTCTGGGAAATGCGCAGAACCATCATCCTCTCCCACAGGCCACACCTCCTCAGGAGCTGAGGTTATTCTGACAGAATCAGCCCTTTCCCACACGTTCAAGACATCTCTTGAAGTGTTTTCCTGATCCACAGGGCCAGACACCCACACAGCAGCAGGCACCCTGGTAGGTACACTTCCAGACCTGGGCACACCCACAGTTGTGGGTGCCCCTGCTGGAACACACCTGTGCTTGGGCACATCTGCTGCCTCAGGTCTCCCCACTGTCTCAGCCAGCTCCACAGCCTGTCTCCTCCCGCACAGACATGAAACATCCCCACAGCCAGTCTCTTGGTCCACAGGTCCAGGTACCTCTAAAGCTGAAGGTACCAGAGTCATCTGTTCTGCCAGAGCCTGTCTCCTCTCCCACAGGCTCAGGTCATTCCCACAGCACATCTCATCTCCAACAACCGCTGGCACTGCCTCAGCCAGAGGCATCCCTGGAACCTGCTGCCTGTCACACAGGCCGAGAATGCCACCACACTTTGTCTGTTCTCCCAGGGCTCCAGTCTCTACCGCAGCCTGAGACACCTCCACAGGCTGTTCTGTTTGTTCTGTTCCCCACAGACTGGGGACACCTTCACAGCCCGCTTCCTTCCCCAAAGTCTGAGGTACTCCCATAGTCTGTTCTATACCCCACAGACCTGGGGCACCCCCAGGACCTGCCTCCTCCTCAGTACCAGACACCTCTGCAGTTTGTGCAGTTTCCTCCCATGATGCCGGTTCATCTCCAGAGCCTGTCTCTACCCACACAGCCTGTCCCCTCTCCCTGAATCCTGGGTCACCTCCATATCTTGATTCCTCAGTTGCACAAGGTACCTCTACAGGCTGTCTTGTGGCCCACAGGCCAGGGATACCTCCAGAGCCTATCTCCTCCTCAACCTGTCTCTGCCACACACCTGGGACACCCACAGAGGTAGTTTCCTCCTGTATAGCTCTGGGCACCCCCGCAGCATCAGGCAACTCCGCAGCCTGTCCACTTCTCCATAAGCCCGGGATATCCCCGGAACAGGCTGTTCCATATGCCAGAGTCCCTGGCACCTGCACAGCCTGCCCTCTCTCCCTCAGACCTGGAGCATCCCCATAGCCTATAGCTCCCTCCACAGCTGTAGGTACTTCTGCAGCCTCAGGGCACCCCGCAGTCCCAGGCACCCTCAGAGTTGGTTCTTTTCCCCAAGGACCTGGGGCAACGCCACAGCTTATTTCCTCCACTGTCCCAGGCATCCTTATAGCTTGTGTTCTCCCCAGCTGGTGTTGGACAATGCCAGCACTTATCTCCACGGACTCAGAAACACCAGGAGATACCCTCACAGCAGGTCTTTGCCCACACAAGGCTGAGACTCTCTCACAAACAGCCCTGATCCTCATAGCTGTAGTCACCCCTGTAGCTTGGGGAACTGCCACAGTCTGACTTTTCACCCACGGTCCTGTGACTCCATTACGACTAGTCTCTACCCACGATGCCCGTCCAGGGACACCCCTTTCAACTGGCCCGTCTCCTGCAGGCACAGGATAGAGTTCCACTCTGCTTCCTTCCTCACATCCTGAAACTGCCCTCATAGCCTGCACCTTCAACCACAGTTCCAGAATGCTCTCATGCCCCATAGATCCTGGACGACCTTTTTTCTCACAGCTCCGGGGACTCCTGTAAACTGTCTCTTCCTCCTCCTGTTTCCCAGTACCAGTCACCCACACGGAGCCGGCAGGCCCCACCACCTGGGGTTCCCCCACAGTTCCATTTACCCACACAGCCCCAGCGTCCCTTGAAGCCTCGATGGAGCCTTCAGTGCCAAGTGCCCCCAAAACCTCGTTCACCCCAGCGTCCTCCCCTGTCTCTGCGGCCAGTCTTCTCCCCCATGACCGCCGAATGTCCTGGAGCCTTTCTGCACGCACACAGCGCATCCCCCAAACTGAAGACCTAGTCCGGCGCCTAGTTCCATGGCCTCGTGAGGTTCCTAATTCCCATCTCTTGCCCCACGGCCGCCGAACTCCCCGCCCTGACCTACTGGGTCCCACACAGGGGCCAGGCATCTCTGCCGCTAGCTCGCCCCCAGGCCGCCCGGACCCACCGCCATCTGCCCTACTCATAGCTCGAGGGCGATTCCCGGCTTCCCTAACGCAGCCCCTGGGCCTGTCCTTCTCAGCAATAGGCTCCCAAGGCGGCTCCACACAAACACTCACACTCCCGACTCCAGCCCCCACCTCACCCTCCCTTCCCCCAGTCCCAGAGCCCGCCCTCCCAGTCCCGGGCCCTGAAAGCCTAGGTTGGAGAAAAGATAGTTGTGGGCGACGGAGCGACAGGATGTGCTCCGGCTCAAGGTCTCCGCTTCCCGAGATCCACGACTCCTAACGCAGCTTCCCAGAATCCCCCTAGCCCCGGCCCGAGCCCACCTGGCCTGGGGCGAGGCGCGCCTACCGGGAAGCGGGCAAGGGGGAGGGGGGCCCAACTAGGCCTCGCTTCCGGTCGCCAGCTCAGTTGCCATAGCAACAGGCGCAGAGCGACTTGGGAGGCCTTAAGACTCCTCAGCCACTTAATTAAGGAACTACACGGCGGCGAGTTTTTCAACCTCTGAACATGGGGCCAAGGCCTAGAGCATACTAAGGCAGAAGTCTGGGTTTCGCAGTGGACTCTGCATCAAAAGAGCTGAGAAGCTAGGCAAAAAGACGATGCGGATGATTTTGTCCGTCAGAGGCTGCCGTAGCAGCTCAGGTTTATGGCGGCCCCCTTAGGTCCCGCCCTGCCAGCTTTTTTCAGCTTCGCCCCGCCCCACATGGGTCTCCGCCCCGCCGCAATCTGGTCTCTAGCACACTTCCCGCGACAAGCCGTGCGTAGTCCCGATGGCCCAGTACGAAGAGGTAAGCGTGTCTGGCTTCGAGGAGTTCAGTGGGGCTGTGAAACAGCACGAAGGCAAGACTATTTTCGCCTACTTCACCGGGTCTAAGGATGCCGAAGGACAAAGCTGGTGCCCCGACTGCACGCAGGGTGAGACCGGGATTCAGGGGCTGCTGCCCAGCGGAAGTGGCAGAAAGGCCTAGGATATGGCTGGAGAGTGAGCTTAAGCGGCAGAGAGGAGACCCTCGGAGCAATTTGTCATCTTTCCCCAGTCCCTCAAGCCGTCCCTTCTCTTCTGTTGTCTTTCCCCGCCCTGCCATTCCACTTTCTACCATTCTCCTGATCTTGGAAGCTAGTCCTTTTAAAACTTTTCACTTCCCCATAAGAATGGCGTCTTACAGATGAAAGTTGTTCATTCCGTAAGTAGGCAAATATATATGCTTTTAGTTGTTCCCTGGGCGATTCGGCATAGGGATAGACCGGGACTCGGACTTGATTCTCACTCTTAAAGTGCCCTCAAATCACTGACTTATATTAACCTCCTCAGTTAACTACAGGTTAAAGTTTGAATACATTCCAAGACTGGGATGGGGGAGGGGGAAAGAAGAGGGACGCTCTTTATCAGTGCCTGTCCGATAGAGTTGATGTTTGCAGAGTTGCTATGTAATCATTTTATATCAATTTTTTTTTTAAGCTGAACCGGTGGTACGAGAGGGGCTGAAACACATTAGAGAAGGATGTGTGTTCATCTACTGCCAAGTAGGAGAAAAACCTTAGTAAGTGGCAAAATAGACATGCATTAGAACTGTTGCAGACTTAGGTAGGAAGGTCTGTGGGAATCAAGTTCTGCGTTCTGAGGTGCTGTCGATTGAGTCAAGCAATTAGAAGCTATTAAATAAAATTCTAATGTTCAATCACTTGTATTATGTAAGTTAGGTAATTCAATGAATTTGGTCTGGTGTTAGTTCATAACTGTCTTTACATTTTACATTTACATTTTGTATTTTAGTCACTCTTTAAATGAAAAGTTTATACAGGGTGATAGGTCAGGGTCCTCGTTTTAAGTTTACAGGAAAAACAATTATTAAGCCAAAATGCAGGAATATGTCAAATATTAAGCAAACTGCAGGAAACGAAGAAAACTTTTCATGACTACTTTTCTTTTTAAAACAGTTGGAAAGATCCAAATAATGACTTCAGGAAAAACCTGAAAATAACTGCAGTGCCTACACTACTTAAATATGGAACAGTGAGTATCATTCTGTAATTCCGTAGTGGCTACAATTCACCCTGTCAAACTCTTGATTTCTGCTCCATTAAAATTTGAAAAGATCTTGAGATTTCATCCCAAACATTGCTCTTCAGAATGTATTAAAAACATCCACCCCATGGTCAGTCCCAATAAACTATTAGTTATGCAAATACCTAAAATAATACTTTTTTATATTTTAAAATACTCAATTCTATAAGCACTGCTCAGAGAGACTGGCATCAATGGTTATTTTCTATTTAATCGGTAATGCTCGCTGAAGAGAAAGGGCATTTTTTTCTAGTCATGAGCCTGGGGTTCTGTATTAAAGAATATGGGGATGGCACTGGGCTTGCTGTCTCCTGTTTTAATCTACATAGCCAAATATTTTAATGATTACTCTTCAGGCAGATATTTAACTGTTTCATAAAACTTGTTACAACTAGTTGTTGTTACAACTAGTTGACACTATCTGAAGGGCATAATTTCTCTGTTCCAAAATTTGTGTCATTCATTTGGCTTCTAGTAACAATTTTTGTAGTTGTGGGTTAAGATTTGACTGTTTTCTGTTACAGCCTCAAAAACTGGTAGAATCTGAGTGTCTTCAGGCCAACCTCGTGGAGATGTTGTTCTCTGAAGATTAAGATTTCGTGATGGCAATTGTGTCTTGATCTCCTGATTTGCTCTAGTATAAAAGAAACTGCATACATGACTGGAATTCATGTTAACAAATGATGTAAAAAAAAAATCTTGGCATATGGCTAAAGAATAGAGTGATATTAAAGGGCTCATGAATCCTGACTTTGCTTGTAACATGAGTATCTTTTGCATGTAAAATGAGTCTTCAGGAACAGCAATAATGGCATAAAGGATTGTGCCACCGGTGGGAACAGAAACATCTCCAAGTACCTAGTACTGCAATAGTCCAACTCCCAAATGTCTAAAGGAGTTAGGATCTTTTACCTTAAATTCCATGAATTTACAAAGAACTGATACTCCCAAAACATCTTCGTTGGCTTTAGAACTTAACCAACTCACTGGAGGGAAGCACAGCAAATCTAACCCAGACTGCTTAATGCAGGCAGTTTTGTTTTACAGCTACTGAATGTGCCTGACTACATGGAATGAAGTGAGTTGCAGAGGTCAGAAGCTATATAAATTTCTAGCAGTGGGAAAAATCCCAACCCATGAGTCAGTCACACTGATTACCACTTAATAGCCATGTAACTGTAAGCAAGTTACTTAATACTGTATAAACTTCAGTTTCCTCCTTTATGAACAGGATTGTTACAGTAAAAATCAAAGTGCAATGAAACACTTAACAATGAGATTGGTCAAGTAAATAAATGCTAGCTTTCCTGAATGAGCACATGTAGTTGAGATTCCTCAACTTTGTTCTAGCCCAAGGTCAGGAGTTCAGTTAGTTAACTGTGATCTCTCTGCCATCACCAGGTGACACATTAGTGATTCTTCCAACAAGTGATATACAGGCATGTCTTCCTCTCCTGCAGAATCTGAGAACTTTTATGCAGTTCCTGCTCTCTGATTTAGACATCACTGACTCCATCCTCTCAATCTATAAATAAGACGGATGGGGTAGTTGATCTGAGGGACACCAAGGTTCCAAGAGAAAGATCTGCTAAGGTCCCACTGACATCAAGAACAGGCCAGACTTAAAGCTAAGGCTATTTAGTGGACATCCCCTTACCCATGTCCCACGTGCCACCTTAAATTGGTCTAAAGCACCTAACATTTCTACTCTTAGCCAGCTGATTATGTTAAATACTAATGAAAGTTAAGAAATCCACAGGAAAATCAAAGTAGAACAATTCTAATTTAACAGAAATAATCTATTAACAATAAAGGCCCATTGAATGAAATAGCACACTAGAGGTTCTAGGTGCTACCACAATAAAGATAGGTAGAAGTCTTTTTTTTTTTTTTCTTTCTTTTTTTTTTCTTGTCTTCACTGTACAAAAGCAATATATACATGTCTTAAGAGCCTGGTCTGGATCCAGCTTTTCACTTTCCTGATGTGTTATTTTGCTGTTGCTGCTCTGCCAGGGCTTGCTGAAGGCGCATCCGCTTCCGGGAATAGTGCTGCCAGTGCAGAATTTGCTGCTCATCAATAAATTTCGCACACTGAGCATTCACCAGCTCCTTGCGGAAGTGTTCATATTGGAGCAGTTCTAACATGTGTAAACACTGAGGGTACCTGGGTTTAAGTTTAATGATTGACATAATTTAAGTCAATAAAAAGTCAAGGGCTAATCAATCCAGTTACTTCTAAATGATCTTGTAGCCACAAATTCTATCACATTAACTTAGTACACTTCAGTAGCACTTAAGCAGAGAATCTGGTTATTAAAAAGTCACCATTAAGCAAAATTTCCAAAAATGAAAAACCTTAAGTTCAGAAAGATCAAATAACTTGCCCAAGACCACACAGTAACTGGTAAGCAGAGTCAATGCTTAGGGGCAAATCATGATACTGTATTCTAGATTCCAAGGTGAGGACTATGAAACTTTTTATTTTAGGAATTGTGTGCTTAACTGATAACTAAGTTATCAATATGATAAAAAGGTTTTTATTTGAAAGTGAAATTCAGAAAGAAATATGCACAAATTTATACTCTAGTTTTCCAGATATACAGCAACTCTGCAACCTAAGACTGAGCAAGCACATAAATATAAAGGAGCCAAATTTCTGGCTATCAGAAAAGGAGTCACAGATAAGAAAAGGGGAAGGCTAGTGCTATGAGTTATTTAGCTGGAACTGAAAACATCATTATGGACTCATGGTTTTTAATATATAAACAAGGATTTAGAACTATACATAAACACATTCACACACACTTCTAGCTGTGTGTGCTGAGAGGGCCCAGAAGCAACGTTAGTACCAAGGAGCACACTCAGCGCCCTAAACATGGATTTTTAAATAGCATTTTTCAGGGTTCTTTGGGCTAAGGAACCAGGTTTCCTGATTCCAGGGCTAAGACCGGAAAAGTACAAGATCAGCTTGAAAAGTAGTTTTCTCTAATGCCAGAAAGAAAAATGCTCAAAAAATTAAGAGGATATATCAAAAGTGCCCAGGAACTAATCTGGTAGGGTGCCCATGACCAAATATGGAATCATTAGAGCAAAAGTATACATAATTATATCCACAAGATTGAAATAAGAATTCATGAGTCCATATTGACCCTATTTTTTAATGAATAAATCCTTCCTTACAACTAAATTCCAACTAACAAATATAGAATTAAAAAATTCATTACAGTAAAAACTTCCAATATTTTCAACAGAAGCTAAAATTAGTGGGGAAAACTGATGACAAATATTATATCATTTTCCATTATTTCTTTGTAAGATCTACATTAAATAAAAAGGGGAGGGGAATAACTCAATATGGAGAAACCTGGCAGCCACACCTGAACATCATCAGTATTGGGACATCATCAATTGACTTCCCATGACTCCTGTCACACCAAGGAGACATCACTTCTGTGTCACAGACAAGGGGGCATGCGGGGGTTGAAAATGACAAAACACCAAACCAAGGAATTCAAGATTAAAAGAGATTAAAGAAAACATGACAACAAAATGCAGCATGACGCCTGACTGGATACTGTACCAGTCAAAGTGAGACAGCTGGCAAAATGAGGTCTGTAGATTAGATAATACAGTAATGTTCTGGTTTTGATTATACTGTAGTTATGAAAGATGTTAATTTAAAATATCTGGGGACTATACAGGAATTTTTTTTCCAGCTATCTTGTAAGTGAAATGATTTCAAATAGAAAACGTAAAACTTAAGTGAGACTATTAAAAAACATGAGATCTTAAAGGTGTACACAGAACCAAAATGGCTTAAGTGGTATACAACTAACTAAAGTTTGGGAACAGTACATGTACGCAATCTCAAATTTTAATATGCACGTTATCACCTCTTAAAATGCAGACTCTGGGTTAGTAGGTCTGGAGTGGGACCTGAGTTCTGTATTTCTAACAAGCTCCCAAGTGATATCAATGTATCCAATACCATACTGCCCTTTAAAGATATTAGAGATTTGTTTTCTACACTCCAAAGACACAGTGGCTTATTTTGATTGTTGTTGGTAGCTAAGCCTGAATGCCCTACTCACACCTACCCTGACCTTGCTTTTCTCAAAGGCATTGGTACTTAAGATATGAGTTTGAATACCAGCTCTGTCATTCACCAGCCAGTGGCCTTGAACAAGGTACTTAACCTCTCTAAGGTTTAGTATTTTCATCTGTAAAATAATGTGACAACCAAGAGGATAATCTCAAGTAGAATTTAGTTAACAACTGGAATTTAGACATACAATGATATTTATCAAACTTGTAGAAGACAATGCTCAGAATACATTAAATAACAGAATAAGGAGTTATAAATATCCTGAGAGCTACAATTGTAGCATTAAACAAGATGAAATAGAAGTACAAAAAGGAAGTTTGCATTTAGATTTTTAAACAGTGAACAAGACATAAAGAACTGATAAAAACAAATGAAGGATTTTAGTTGACATAAAGCTCCCAGAAAGTCAACAATGTGAATCCTAGCCCCCCAAAATAGGTAAGACATGTAAACTTAGGTTGAACTAATAGAACTGTAGTGTCTATAGTGAAGAAAGGAATTCTGCCAAATCGCATCTGAAAGCCTGTGTTTAGTTCTAGGCTGAACAACATGTGGCCCAAATACAAAGTTCCAAAAGAGGGCATGGCTGAGAAAAACAGATGTCAGAGACATTACTGTTGCGAGTACTGGCTACTAGTGAAGCAGGTCAAATGGCAGATAGTATCTAGAAGGGAACGCTGTTCCTCAGCCACTGACTTGGAGAATGACCCGCATGGAATGACTATCTTTCAGATTTTAAATTATAGCTGGAAATCTGGATTACTTTGTGCAACTTTAATCTGGATTACTATGTGAAACTTTCCAATCATTAAATATTGGCAACTATTAAAAAAATGAAAACTTTATGTAGATTGAATGAAATGCCAACAGGGGTTTATTTACAACCGCTGTTGAAATTACATATTTCAAATGCTCTTGCTTCAAGAGGCATAGACCAGTTCTGGACTAATCCAGGGACAAAACTGTAAATTCAAATGAAAGCCACTCACTTGTGGAGGTACATGACATGGAACTATATCATAATTTAAGGAAGAACTTTTTACCGAGCTAACAATAGAATTGGCTGTCCCTAAACAGAAAACAATAGGTGCTCTCTAGAAACATCCTCCATCCAGAGTGTAGATGACCATCGCAGCAAAGTTGTGGGTAAGACTGAACTTGATGGTGCCTAAGGTTTAGTGTCCAGCACTAAGTCTGAGATGTGTTTCAATTTAGTAAAAAAAAATATTTTCTCTGGATTGTATTATGAGTAAGTGGTTGTTTATAAAGGGTCAGTAAAGGTGCAAAGGGTCCTGTAGAGAACAGGAAGTTGTAGACTTCATGAATCGGTTGAAGTGACTTGGGTAAAGTACAAACTTAAACCATTTTACTCATACGTGCATGTGTTTAGGGGAAAAATGAAAAAAATTCAATCTAGTACATGTTAAAAAGTAAAGCATCTATTGTACAAATTAAATGAAATACAGTAAAAATGCTGTGGACAGATTCTTGAAAACTACTACTTTATGTGAAACAACATAGTAAGAAGCAGGTCCTTCAATAATACTTCATCAATGGGAACTATTTTTTTTCTTACAATCCTTATAATGAAATTACAATGCTACTCAAAGATCTGTTCTGTGTGTGTGTGTGTGTGTGTGTGTGTTTAAATTGAGCATAGTGCTCAGCATACAGGAGGCCCTAAAAGAAAAAGACAGCAACTATTAAAGGCTCCAGTAAGGTTTCCTACTCCAGAAAACCTTCTTTACAATTACCCATTCATTTTCTAAGGATATGTTGTTGCATTTATAGATTGTGGATTCCATGGGAACAGAAACCCAGTAAGATGGAGTGAGTGGTGTAAGATGAGGTCAGACAAGACGAAGCCAGAATCTATAAGGCTTTACCTCAAGAAAAAAAGAATGAATTTTATTCTGAGTGTTAATGGGAGAAAATAACATGTGGTTTTACATTTTGAGAGCTCATGTTGGTGTCTGTGAAAAAAATTGTTTCATCTTGTTTGACTTTGAGGTGGAGAGATGGCAAAAGAAAAGAAAGAGTGGAAGCTAAGCTAACCAGTGAGTAAATTACTGAAGTAATCTGAGTTAGAGATGCGGATGTCTTGTATTTTGGTGATAGCAACTAAAACAAAATGAAGAGTCATAATATACTTTTTCCAATGTAAAACTAAAAGGTCTGTTAAATATCAGTTTAGAGTATAATAAAGTACACACAAATTTAAGACTGTAAAAATTAAACTTACTTTAGATACTTGGCATATTCTGGTTCTTTCCAGTAAAGCAAGTACTTAAGATAATTAACAAAAGCTTTGTCTTTGAAGTAACCTCTTTGGGCAAGAACTGAAAGGCATAAAAAAAAAAATACATCTGTAGAGCAAATCAATCCCTGGACTACTGACTGGTGAACCCCTAACACAGAGAATCTATTTACATAATATACCCACCACCAACACACACTAAATTCAAAACACAAATCTCAATTATCATATATAAATTAGCAGTAATTCTATCCAATTGCATTTGTACAAAAGCAGATACTATTATGAATTGCAACTTCTATAAGAAGTCATTAGTAATTGCTCAATTCAATGAGGTGCTCAACAACTTACAATTAAGATAATTTGGGTTGGCTAAACACTGCACAAATTCCAACTCCAACTGAAACCGAAGTCGATTTCCAGCATCATCTAGGAGAGAAGATCGTAAAATCATCCAAAATAAACGTCACTTTATTGATTTTCAGAAAGAAAACAAACCTAATGCTGAGATACATTTCTGCACACAGAAATGTGTAACTTAAGAGTGAGCAGAGATAGGCCTTTCTAAAAAGTCTGAGAGCCCTGATAACAAGGAGTAAGTTAGAAGTTTCTCTGAAGTTAGAGATTAGTCATCAGAGAAAACAGGAATACACACGAAGCAGGATATTTACCACCCCAAAGCCACTTTGTAGGGGTTTTAACAGTAACAGCTGAGTCTCCAACTATTGTAATCATTCATTACAACAACTGTTAAGTGATTAAGCAAAAGCTAAGTGAATGAGAAACACTCAGAAAAGGCTTAGAATGCAAACTGAAAGAGTCGACGATGGAGTGTGCACGATCAAAGGCTGTGCGCACGTGAGAAGCATCGGTGGCAGAATGATAAACCCAAGTTTGTCGCAGTATTTCAAACTTACTGAACCTCATTTGAGACGCAGCAAACCGTTTAAGACCCAAGTTCTCTCAGTCTCACCCCAGGCTGGGAAGCCGGTGGGATCGGTGTTTGAAAAATGTGAGGAAAAAGGATCTGAGAACTAAACTCTAAAAAGGCCAAACTACCTTCGCCTTTTCAGAAGCCACAAGAGCCTTAGCCCTTGGAGTTCCGAATTCTAACCCTACTGAGATCGAGGCCTGGAAGAAGTTCTCCGAGAAGCAGGAGAAAGTGTTTGGGTAAAGGACACTTATATGCTAAGACTCCGGGCGACTGACCTGTCTCCATAGCGACAGCAGCGGCCATCACAAGGAAAGACGTTAAGTCCCCAGCAGCCAGGAGAGAGGATCCTCCCGGAGGAGCGGGGGAGGTTCCGGAAGTCACTACTCCCTCTTCCTGTCGCGGGGCAGTATGGGATGCGGGGGCGGGCACAGCCTCGCGCGGAGGCGGGTGGCCACGCCCATTCAGGGATCGCCCCGCCCAGCCCGGGCTCCGCCCTCACAAGCTCCCAAAAGGTAGGCAGAGATGCGGGGGCTGGCGAAACAGTGGGTGGCAGCGCCCAGTATTTTAAGGGATATTGCAGCCCTCACCAGACCTCTACATCACCGGGCCGTGGCACTCGTCCATCCTTGTGCCTGCGGTGATGCAACATGCTGCTCTGATGTCATTCCTTATCTTGTGACGTAACCCAGAGGCGAGAGACTATCCGGACATTGGCATAGGGCCCGCTGAGGCCTCACACACCCCATTACACTCGTAGAATGGCCTCACCTCTTCAGGGCAAGCCCTCTTCGTCCAGGGCGGACACCATCCGCTACAAAGAGACGTCGACGGTTCGCGTAGAGACTTCGTCCCACCGCGTGGAGACATCCTCCCGGCAGGTGCAATCGTCTTTCCGGCAAGTAGAGACTTCCCAGCGCCACAGTGAGGGGTCCGTCTTCTCCCCGTCTGGAAAACGGCTCCCTCACGTCCTCGAGGTGTCCTCCCAGCACGTGGAAACTTCCTCGCAGCGCACAGAAACGTCTTCCCGCCACGTCAAGACCTCGTCCCTGCGGGTGGAGACTTCTGTACAGCGCGTGGAGAGCCCGCCCCGGCGGGACAAGCCGGCAGCCCGCCAGAACGTAAAAACACCCCGATGAATTGCTTCCCAAAGGCCACGAAAGGGCCACGGGCTCTCAGCCAGGATAGAACTGCCTCCAGTTTGCTGTCAGCCAGCAGCCCGGTGGACCTATCATCTCGGGTTTCATGGAAACAGCCCATGAATCAATATGAGAAATAACCAAGCTGGGTTCGGGCCAACATTTATTGACCATACTGCACCCTGGACCATCTGCCTTTGATCCACTGAACTGTTTTAGCTAGAAGCCAGCACAAACAGTTTTCAGACCCATGCTACTGTGTAAATTGGGTTGACAGACAAAGTGACTCTGAGCAGGTGAGTTTGGGATTTATGGCCCTGAAAGACCTTCATTGTGTAAAACTTAGGGGGTAGGAGCAAAACCGAGGTCATGACCAGTGGCATGACTATCACAAGGAATGGATTTGCAGTCATTCATTCATTCATTGACTTTTTTTTATGTTTCAGATAGTTATTTATGCTGAACCTTTGTGCATGGTTTATCCCCACCCATGCACTTTTTAACATAGGGCAGATGTTAAATATGAAATAAGAAGGCAGACATCATCATCAACAATCAGGAATAATCTTAGAAGAGAAAGTGAGAGACGGGGCTTGCCAACTTGACCTGTGGTTAGAGGTGAGGAGTATTTACTGATCACCTCCTCTGTGCCAGGCATTATTCTAGCACTTGCTCAAGAGGCAGTAAACAAGGCAGGCAGGGTCCCAGCTCTAGAGAGGAGCTTGCATTCTGTGAAGCAGCAGACAAATGACAAAGCAAGACTGTTTTCTAATGTGATTAGCACTATGAAAGACATAGAGGGGGAATGTGGAAGACAGTGGCGGTCAGGGTGTTCTTTAGATAGGATGGTTAGGGAAGGCCTTGCTGATTATACAGCAGTTAAGTTGAAGTTTGCAGAGATCTGGGGGAGGGCATTGCAGGCAGAGGGGACAGCAGATGCAAAGGATGCATGGGGGCAACTTGCAAATGCAACAGAAAGACCATAGTGGATAGAGGGTGAGGGTAGTAGGGAAGAGAAGGTGTTATAGAAGCATGCAGGAGCCATAGAGGCCTTATAGTAAGTAAGCCTCAGTAAGGAGCTTGGGTTTTATTCTAAAGTCAAGGAGAAGACCTTGGAGGACTTTCAGCATGGGGCTTGTGATGCAATTTACATCTTTAAAATAACCTGTCCTCTCTGGGTAGGGTGTAGGTGTTCTCTACCAGGAGCGATTTTGTTCCCTAGAGTACATTTGGCAACGTGAGACATTCTGTTTGTCACAATTGGAGAGTGCTACTGGACTCTCTGGTGGAGACCAGGGAGGGATGCTGCTAAAGATCCTGCAGTGAACAAGACAACACTAGCCCCTACCCCCCCAACAAAGGAGTTGCCCAAAATGTCAACAGTTTGAGGTTGGGAAATGCTAACGTAGGTGACAAGAGAAGAAATGAGTATCTGTCAGAAAGCTGATCCAGCAGTGGTGCTAGAGAAAAGAGGGCAGATCAGGAATATGTTTTACAGGCAGAGCTGATTCTGTTAGTTGCCATAGAAGGTGAAGGAAAGAGGAATAGAAGACTCTAGGATGATTTCTAAATTTTGACTTGAGCGGTCTGATACACCTATCTTTGTTTGGTGGCACCATTCTCTTGGATGAGAAACACTAGGGGAAGATCAGGCTTAGAAGAGAAAATCAGTGCATTTTTGGCTCACCCCTTCAGGGCCTGGGTTGACCTGCCTAAATTTTCCTTGCCTAGAGTCCTTTGGCAGACACAAAACAGGGGAAGGTTTGCACGAAAATATAAGAAAAATGCTCCCCAAAACTTGACTTTTACACTACTCCTAGGAAGAAGACCTTAAACAGAGGTTCAGCAGTTCAAAATTTTCTTTTACATTGTTTTTTTATTAATATAAAATATTTTTTTAAAATTTACATATACTTGCCATCAATTGTAATCCCCATCTCACCAGTGCACCATCACCTCAGTCCCTCGTGCTTCCATCTTCCCTCAACCCTCCCCCAGATCTACCGAAGTACACTGCTGAGGGGAGCAGTGATCAAGACAGAAGTCTGCTGTGCCATGGGGGTCACCTGCCTGTGCAGGGATCAAACTCCTGCTGCAGTGACTGCAGATAGCTTCATAGTGCTGCAACTTAACCCCTCGAACCACCAGGGAGGCCCAGTGTGTTCTTTTAAAAGGATTCTGATTGGGACAAATAATTTTTTTTTTACATTCTTTTTTTTTATTAATATAAATTTTTTTAAATTTACATATACTTGCCATCAATTGTAATTCCCATGTATTTCCCATCACCATATCACCAGTGCACCATCACCTAAGTCCCTCGTGTTCCCATCTTCCCTCAACCCACCCCCTCCCCTCTCCACCAAGTGTCCCCAGTCTGTCCCTGTCTCCTCATTTTTAGTTTTTGTGTCTTTATTGCTGTTATTGTTATTATTATTGTTCTTATTCCTTTCCTTGATCCTTATTTGGTTCCCTTATGTTCCTCCTAAGG
>JAGFMF010011660.1:1296044-1311742 GCA_019455555.1 Galemys pyrenaicus | reverse complement strand
TTCTGACTTACTTCGCTGAGCATAATCCCCTCCAGATCCATCCATGTTCCTATGAATGAGTCTAGTTTTTCATTTCTGATTGCTGAGTAGTATTCCATTTCTTTTACATTGTTGAGGTGGGGGGTGGGAAGAGAGAGAGAGCATTTTTTCTATGTTAATGTGTAGTCCTAGCCCCAGTTTTCTTGGGATGAAGAGCAACTGAATTGATCTCTACAGTGTTTCTCCACTGGGAGCAGTTTTCTCCACATGGGGAACAGATGATATCTCTGGAGATGGTTGTGTCACAACTGTGGGTGTTGGATACAACTGGCATCCACTGACTAGAGGTCAGGGTCGCTGCTGAATAACCACAATACACAGCTCATCCCCCACCCACCCTGACCACAAAGAATCACTCCTCAAAATGTGAGTAGTGCCAAGGTGGAGAAACTCGGGAAGATTCTAGCAGCTTAAAAGGCTAGAGTGAGGTGACTTGGGGGAAGCACCCCACTTCATGGCAGGATTGTGTTATGAAAGAGGATTCGAGATATCACCTCTGTCTAATGTCAGGACAGGCATTCTCAGAGGAGAGGGATATGTTGTTTTGGGGGGGAATCTTACATCTCTGCTTTCCATAATTTATGTGATATTTGCCTCAGGGAAAGTTCTAGCAAGATTCAAATGATCTTGATTCTGTGCGACTTCATTGTGAGGTGTGGACACTTGCTATTGCCATGAACAGTTCTAAATCATTACCCATACTGCTTCATTGAACTACAGGGGTGTATACTGGACCGTCCAGTAGAATAGAAATTCAGGCCAAGTCAATGTTACAAACCCCAAAGACCACTGTCACGCTTCTGCCTCATAAAATTCAGATATAAACGAATAACTAGACTTCGGAATTTTGGTCTTTGGTGAGCTTACTAATTCTTTTAAATGTGACAGACTATGTGCTTTATATTCAAACACTCTTAGTGTTTTTTAAATGAATGGGTATGTTCCTTCTTAACATTTTTACTACGAAGTGATATGTGCTTAATGTAACTAATGAAGTAATTTTAAAATGTGTAAAGAAAACCGCAATAATTTGTCATCTTCCATTTCCATCCTCTGAAAGCAATGCCACCAACCTGTGGATATCCTTCCAAACCTTGTTGCATTAACTGCTTCTGTCCCATTCTAAGTAGTACCGGGAAGACTGTTCAGAAGATCACTGTGAAAAAGCCAAAGACTGGGCTTCTAGATGACTGATCCTCTCTGAAGAATGTAGGATCCTAGTACCATCTTCCTTTTTGTTAACCCTTGTTTCATAAGAAGGGTTTTACCTAGGTTTCTTCCTAGCTAAGATAAATTTCATTCATCCACGTTTCAAAGCTGAAATCCAAAGATACATACAGAGCAAGATAGCATCCAAAAAAGACAAGAGACATGAAAGGAATGGATATGATAAGGTATTTACCATGCGTGCCATTTTACACATCAAATTACACAGCTTTAGAATAATCCTGTATGTTAAAGAAAGTTATGTCTGTCACATAAGCTGGGCCTGATGTACCTTAATGTACCTGCTGCCTGTTTTAAGTGTGTATTAACCATACTGCTGTGTGTGTCATCTGCCCTGCGTTGTTCTTCCTTGCAAGCTCTGAAGGAGTGGGGGCCGGTGCAGTGCTGTTGCTTCTACAATGTGATATATAACGCTGAGCCCAGTATGTATATAATAAAGAGCCAAGAGCAATGCTTTCCCTCCAGTCCCAGCAAAAATAATAATAATAATAATAATAATCCGTAGTGTCTCTGTCCACTAATCCTTGAGATGTGTTGTGCTATTCCATAGCTATTGCTTGCCTTCACTTACTGCTAACTAGGCTAGTTTGAAAAAAATAAGTACAGATCATTCCGAGAAAGAAGTCAGTGTCAACCATGTTCCTCTTAATCTGCTTGTTTATATACAGGCTGAGGAAGCAGTGTCACCAACTGACAAAATTCAGCACGTATATTTGCCATCAGGTTGTGTTGAAAATATTTGAAATGGGGCCCCCCTGGTAGTGCAGCGGGTTGAATGCCACACTGTGAAGCATCTGTGGCACAGCTGCGCATGAGATTTGATCTCCAGCCAGGGAGAGGCCCCACATGGCGCAGCAGACCTCTCCTGCCTCACCCACTGCTCCCCTCAGCAGTGTATTTCAGTTGATCTGCCTGATCTGCTCCCCACTCTGTCTCTGGTGGATCCTCTCACCCCTCACACCTCTGGCCTGTACCCCAGCTCTTGTATGCATAAAAAAATCTTTAAAAAGAAAATATTTGAAATGAAAGAATGTCATTGATAAAATACTCTTTCCCCAGATCACACAAGCCATGGGAAGAATCCAGCCAGTGATGGGTTGGCTCAAGTTGGCCTCTAGATCTCCCAGGACTCCTGTTCCTTCATTCTTGCTCCCATCCCAATGTGACTAGAACAGATATCCAAGCCCAGGATATTTGATCCAGCCTCTCTAAGGTTCTACCTGTTATATGTTATTTTTCTGGAGAAGTTCTGTGTTTAAAAGCTTTTTTCCCAAAATAGTTGATTTTTATGGTACAGATGGAAAGACTGAAGCCCAGAGAAGCTGACAGTAACTTTCCAAAAGCAGAGTTTCTTACAACTGTTCACTGCCTCCCAGGATGGTTTCATTAAATAGCCAAATAAAGGTAGGTATAATGTCCTTAATTTTAATTGAGCATAGTGACTAACACTAAGGAAGAAAGACAGAAGTAACATTTATATGGAATTCTACATAGCACCTCATTCCTTTGAGGTTTTAAGAACATCTCATTACTGTTTTGAAACCCTGATATTAGACACATAAACATTACCTCATTATGTTAAGTGTTCTTGGTGAATAGACCCATTTATCATTTATCCCTAGTAATATTCTTTACTCTGAAATCTGTTTTATCTCACAATAACATAGCTTCTCAAGCTTTCTTTTGATTATTATTAGGGTGGTGCATTTGTCTACCATTTTACTTTCAACCTATTTATGCCTTTATATTTAAGTGGGTTTGTTCCAGTAATTCCACTTCTGGGTACATACCTAAAAGAGTTGACAGCAGAGAACTAGATATTTGTTCTTGTTCATAGCAGCAGCATTCACAAAAACTAATAGGTGACGGTAACCCAAGAGGCCATCAATGAATTAAAAGATACTATGTGATCTACACCTACAAAGGAGTATTATTCGGCCTCGAAAAAGGAAGGACATTCTGCTGTGTGTTACCACATGGACGAGTCTTGAGGACATTATGCTAAATAACATAAACCAGTCACAGAAAGGCAAAATAAAATGGCCTACTGTACTATATTGGGTTTTGTATTTAATGCAGGCTAATAATTTCTGTCTTTTAAGTGTATGTTTGTCAATTTATATTTTCTATAATTATTGATATGGTTGGATTTAAATCTGCCATGTAGCTATTTGTTTCTGTTTGCTCCCTTTCATCTTTGTTCCCTTTTCTGCCTCTTTTGTTTTGGATTAATTATTTCTAATTATTCCATTTTCCCTCCTTACTTGGCTTACTGCTCTTTTTTATTTTAATTTCATTACAGTTTATAGCAAATATTTTTAACTTATCATATTCCTTTTTTTTAAAGATTTATTTATTTATGCATACAAGAACTGGGGTACAGGCCAGAGTCCAGGGAGGTGAGAGGACTCACCAGAGACAGAGCGGGGAGCAGAACAGGCAGATCGACCGAAATACACTGCTGAAGGGAGCAGCGGGTGCAGCAGGAGAGGTCTGCTGCGCCATGCGGGTTCCCTCCCTGGCCAGCGGCAGGGGTCAAACTCGTGCTGCAGTGGCTGTGGTTTGCTTCACAGTGCGTTGCTTAACACACTGCACCACCAGGGAGGGCCCAACTTATCATATTCTACCTTGACATGATATGCTGCTCTGTACATGATATTGTGGCCATACATTTTAATTATGCATATGTTATAAATTCTAGAGTAGCATATTTGTTTTAAACAGCTGATTATCTTTTAAGCAAACTCAAATAATGTTTAAAAGCTCTTTATATACACTCACATGGTTGCAATTTGTTTGCTTGTCATTCCTTTGTGGAGATCCAAATTTCTGTCTGGTAGCATTTTTCTTCTGCTTAGAGAGGACTTTTCTTCTGGTGCAGGTTTGCTGGTGATATATCATAAAAAGTGATATTCTGTCACTTTTTGTATGTCCAATAAAATAGTTTTCCCTCATTTTTAAATATATTTTTGCTAGGTGAAAAAAAATTCTTATTTTCTTTCCCAATATTTAAAAGTGTTTTTTTTTTTTTTTTACTGCCTCTGACTAGTATTATTTCCAACTAGTCACCCAACCACCCCACTCCCCCAGATTTTGAGGTTTCCACCATGGCTGACAAGAAAAAGTGTGAGTCTCAGCATTATGTGAACGTCAGGGTTGGTTCCCTGTATTATCAGGGGTGTCTCTTCCTACTCCCACACGCTTGTGGTGATGCACACTCAGCTGAATGCTCAGGGCCAACTGCTGCTTGTTCTCTCTCATTTTCAGTATGTGCCCTGCAAATTCTGGCTGCCTTGAACTATCCAGACCACCAGCTCTGTCTTCTCAGCTCGGGAAGACTGCAGGAAGATGAAGCCGGAATGCTCCGTCCCTACACTGCTGTCTCAAAGCTTTCCGTAAGCAGTTAGCTGCAGCAGTTGTAGAGTTTATTTTCTATCTGCTTTGTTTTGCTTTTGTATTTTAGGTAGGAGGGTAAGTCTAAATCCAGTCCCTGTTACTCCACCTTGGCAGGAAGTGTCCTTATTTAATATAAGTTTTGTTGGTGATTAATTTTTTAGATTTAGTCTTTAGGTAATGAATTATTCAGGTGGGGCTATATGTGGAGTTATTATCCTAGCCGAGAGATGGACAATCTTGCTGTCCCCAAAGATGGGTACAGCAACTGTGGGGACTTTCTGAACCTTTTTGGGAGAGAAGGTAATAGCATCTTTATTCTATAAAGAACAGTTGCATGTATAAGAAACAATTTGTTTTGCTTTTGGTATGGAAGTGGGTTATGGCAGTTAAGTTTTCGTCCCTTGGCTCCAAATCCCCCTTGCATTTTACACATTGTAGCTGAGCTTATGGCTCCATAAATCACATTCCTGCTTTGTCATCTGGCTGCATGTTGAGCTCAGTCCATAAGGAACACTAGGGGAAGCCTTCAAGGCTGGAGGACTGACTTCTTCCCCTCTGCTTTCTGTGGGCTTCCTGCCTCCTTGTGGTTCTTATGAGCATTACACCAGCAATCCCCACCTCCACCTTCCACAGCGTTAGGGTCTTCTCGGCAGAAACTGAATCTACTCTGCAGTGTTACAATATTTGAAGAATCAGTCTCTTTGCACCCCACTTTAGCGAACCCCACCACCACCACCACCAGCAGTCACCCAATACACTTTTTCAGAGATCTAAGTTTTAACTAAGGGGTTCCTCACTACCTTTTTAGGTTTCAGTACCTTTCTCTTCTCTTTATGTCTTGTCCTGAGAACATTTATCCTTATGTTATGATTTGTGCAGGTTTCCTGTTCTGAGAACGGACTGTTCATATTCTTGCTTACTTGTCTTATGTTTTTCTTTTAAACTTTTTTAAAATTTTTCTTACTTTTATTTAGTAGAACTGGGTTATAGACCAGAGGTGCAGTAGGGTGAGAGGATTCACCAGGTACAGAGTTGGGAGCAGAACAGACAGATGGACCAAAGTACACTGCTGAGGGGAACAGCGGGCGAGACAGGCGTGGTCTGCTGTGCCATGTGGGTCCCCTCCCTGACTGGGGATCAAACCCAGGCCAAGGGGGTGACAGAGCTGAGATTTAACCCCTAGGCCACCAGGGAGACCCTCTTCTTATGTTTTTCTAACTGGGTTTTATGAGTCCTTTAAATGTTTTGAACAAATTCTCACTTGTGTCACAAACATTAAAGTTTCTATCTTTTAATATATTATATTTTTTTTAACTTTCAAAAGACAGTTACTCAACTCTTGTTATATTCCAAATACTCAGCAAAGTAAGTACTTTCTGACCTTTATCTTACCTGGTTTCCTAGTCCTCAGTCTAGTCTATAGTCCCTTCATCTTAATGAGGACAGTGAGACCCAGGGTGAAAGCACCTTGCTGGTCACACAGCACTTGGCCTGCCTGCAACATTAGTTAAATTGCCTGGTAGTGTGTCTCCATTGATTAGGTTCCTTTTTACTCGTCCCAGGGCCACTTCCTCCATTAAGCACAATTTAGGGCCTGTGAACTTTATAAGGGTCTGCAAAAATGGCTGAAGTGTGGAAAAATTAATTGACTTAAGAAAATTGAAATTTTTAAGAGAATGTGGATACATTTTATATGCATAAATATGGTACAGATCAGGATCTCCATAAATAAAGCCAAGACGTCCGGAGGTCTTTAAATGGCTCTGCTGAGGTAACTATAGATGGACATCAGAACTCTGAGGAGGTGCTTGGTAGGAGCCTCTCTCCAAAAGCAGTAAGAATAGACCAAGCAGAACATAGTTATGGCAGCATTTCTGGGGTAAGCTATAAATAAGTTTCCTTCCTTTTCTTTTTTGTCCTCCTGTGACCAAACAACACATTTTTTTCTCAGTTAAACCTTGGGTTAATGAATTCACCTCTCTGGGCCTCTCTGTCCCTACTATCCTATGAGATGATTGGACCAATGTCTAGATTCACTGTTCACAAAATGAAGGAGGCAGACCCCTGCTGTGGAAGGTGATTGAGGAAGTGTGGAAGCACATTTTAATTCAATAAACATACCGATTTTAGTATGTATCCAGGGAAAAAACAACAAACCCTCAAAATTATAATTTTACAAATATTTTACTATAGTGGGCATTTGGATATGTTTAAATAAATTGATTTAAAGGAAAATATTTAATTCCATAAGCAACTGGATATGGCCAAAGGTTTGAAAGTGATATGGTACACACTGACTGAAGTTTTGGGAACTAAATTGTTTTTTGAACTCCAAAAGAAAGGCCAGGGCTGTGACCTCAGTTTAGTAGATTGCAATCAATGTTTTTCTTATTAATGAAGCAAAACAGGAAAATAATTGGACTGCTTACACAGTAAAGGCAAAAATTACGTAGTGAAAATTCTTGTTTCGCTGAATATAAAATATGTTAATTTGGGGAGTTATCCTTGTTAAAAAGAAAATGCCAGTCCCCAAATGGATGCACTTATGCTAAGCCCACGAAGACTTAATCCCTAACCTAACTGCAGTTTCCGCCTCCCTCAGAGAGAATCTTAACTGTTCAGTGTGGAATCTTCTAGTCAACACTCAGGAAGCAGCTTTTTCCATTCCCCAGAGGAAGATGAGACAGTCCGCCACAAGGCCTTTCCATACCCCATCGAGGTGGTCTGAACTAATTCCTTCTTCCCTTATCTTGTGCTCCTCCTGCCTATAAAAACTTTTCATTTCGTACAGCTTTTTGGAACTCGCTGCTGCTTGTTAGAGGGAATGCTCCCTGATTCATAAACTGTTTAATAAAGTATTAGAACTTTAAAACTAATTCATTTGGAATTTTCATTATTTAACATGATCAAAAAACTTGGAGAAAAATGCGTCTGAGACCTCCTCCCACTCCACCCCCCTAGTCCGTGGCCATCTTCAAGTCTGCCATGACAGACAGCGGACAGCAGAGGTCAGACAATCCCTGCCCAGTGGCAAGGCTGATCCTTGAATGGACAGAACCCCGAGGAATGCCAAGCAGGACAGGAGCCTGGGGTGACAGTGGCTAACAGAAAACCCAGCCCATTTGCCTTCAGGGGTGACAGCTTCTGAGAGAGACTCCACAAGTACCTTTGTCCTTCAGGGATGTCCTGGTGTTCTCCAGGGGGCATTGCTGCAGCCACCCCCAGACTGGTATTGCTGCAGCCACCCCATTCGCATTCCCCAACCCCCAGATTGGACTCTTCTCTTGGGACTTTGAAGCACCCAGTGTCTAATCCAGTGATTGCTTCTCCGCCCTGACACTAGGGAACATGCCCTCCTCAGAAATTTCTCCTCCGCCGGTTTCCATGTCCTCCTTTCATTATGTCCTCTCCTTCCATCCCAAACCCCAGATGCCAGTTGCCCTCGGTGTCAGATGCCCCCAGAATTATTTCCTCAGCTTCTTTCTCACTTTGCACACTTACACCATGTCCCTCCCGCCCAGGTGTCTCTCCTGAGCCCCAGACCTGCATAGTCTGGACACCTGTCCTCGATGGCCTAGATTCATCTTCTATTACAGCGTCCAAAGCTGGCCCTTCTGCCTCCCGTCCCTGGCTCCCCACCTTGCCAAATGAGCACGGTTCGGTTTGCGTGGACACAGACATAGTTGCTGTTCTCTGTCCTCACGAGGCAGGGTGCTCCCCGCCAGTAAGCAGGGCAAGGGCAGGGGACTTAGCTACCCCAGCACTTTTAGGGGCACACTCAGAAAGCCAGACAGGCTTTGAACAAAAAACAGAGCTATTTGATGACGCACGCACCTTCATACACTCCATGGTCTTTTCTGCTTCTACTTTGATTCACCAGGTTTACTGGGTTCCCACTCAGCGCCAGCTTCTGCCATGGCTCCGAGGGGCTGAGGGAAGACAGAGGACTGGATGACTCAACCTCAGAATCAGATCAGCGCCTACTGTTGGGGCAGGTCAAGAGGGGTGACCCCACAGCGCCTTCTCCCGTTGCCATCAGTCTGTTTTAAATTGCTTTCACTCCCTGGCCCCCCAACTGGGAGTCCAGAGTTCAGCTGGTTTAAACGGATTGCTGCTTTCACCAGTAGCAACATGCTTCAGAGCCTGCACGATCACTTTATCCCTTTTCTTAAAGGAGGATCCAGCTCCACCATTTCTATTCTGATTTGGCTTCTTGAGGTGTGACGTGGGAGTGACTCAGCTGGCATTGCCTGGACTCCGGGGCCACTGGGGTAAGCCAGCAGGTGGGCTGTCTTGGCTGAGACTGTCTCCCCACTAATCTGAGGTCTGCGGACTAGGCTCCATGGTTAGCAGAGTCCAGACAGGGAGCGGCAGGAAGACAGGAATGTCTGCCAGCTAGGAGTCAAGGGCCAGCCAGGGTGGGAGCGCCCCAGCATCCACGCGGCTGTTTTGTGTACGTATTAATGGCCATCGCAGGTGGTTTTATCTTTGCTTGTTTGCACCTACCCTAAGGGTGCTGAGATGTCACTGTCTTAATATTCTCTACCGTAAAAAACGTGCGCTGCGTGTTGGATGTAACAGCACTGCCTTCGTCAACTACCTGCAAGCCTTTCACTTTTCTATTGAATTATTTCCTTGCAGCACATTCCCAGGAGTGGAATTACCACGTGAAAAAGGATGAAGATTTTAATAACTCTGGAGCCGTATTGCCCAATTTCTCCCCTAAAAGGCTGTGCTAATTTATGCAGCCCCAGGCAGTGTGTTGAAGCTGGTTCTACCACAGTCTCAAAAGCGTGAGACATTATAATTTCGTTAATGTTTGCTAATTTAGTAGGTGTAAAACGGCACATTAGGCGACTGTAATCTACATTTCTCTGATTCCAGCGAGAACATGTGTTCTAGATGCTGCTGATCTGCCTTCCGTAGCCCGCTCTGGGCGCTGCCTCCCTGCCCCCTCACGGGCACCACGGCGTGTGGCTGCTGGATGCTTCTCAGGCTGTGTCTCCACCCAGCCTCTTGCTGGGTTCTCTTTGCTGCCCCCAGGTCTGTCGGCCTCAGAGTCTCAGCTCCGGACGCCTCTGTCTTTCTCCTGTTTCTGACTGGGAGGCACGCAGCCACTCCTGGAGGGCCTGGACAAGTGCTGACGAGCTGCCCACGAGGCCGGACATGGCCCCTGGCCTCAGAGGCCTCCCCCAATGCTGAACTAGGACCCTTCCTTCTGCCAGGGCTCCTCAGGGCCCCTTCATCTCTGCAGGTGTCCTCCTTTACACTGACCTGAGAAGTGGGGGAGGTGGCCAGGCTGTTCCTCCATGACCTCTTGCTGCAACATACGCAGGCTCTCCGCTCTCAGGACGGCTCACCAGACAGGACTGATTCCTGGCAGTTGGGGAGGTGTGGTCTGAGAGTCAGTGAGTGGGGTCCCCACTGGCCAAATGGGTTGTAGGGTGAGAGAACTATGAGGTCTTTCCACCCTCCCGCCACTGGTATAATGATGGACACCTGCGGTGCTGCGCGCATGCCTAGGAGGGCATGTGCAAGTGGGTGCACCTGAGTTTGGACACAGCCTATGTGGGCAGTGTCATGAGGACGCCAGTACTGACCAACACAAGCAGTGAGACCACCAATGAGAAGCAGCAGCAGCAAAGCAGCCGAGAGGGTGAGATGTGCTGGGGGCTGGGAGGTCTGCCAGCCTCCCGGCCCCCCGGCACCCATGCCTGCCGTGTACCTGGCCACCTTTACTAATAAAAGCATGAAAAGCCACCGGGGACTCCAAGATCCCTCCCTTTACCCCCTGTCTGCTAAGAACCATCCAGAACCTGCCCTGTGCCCCTTTCTTGGCCACTACATGGGTGCACAGCAGAGGAGCCCACTGCAGGAGAGCAGCTCAGCCTGTCTTCCTGCCCCAGTGAGGGCCTTGCCTGAAGCAGCAGAAAGAGGTCATCTCTGGGGTGCCGAACCCCTGCAGACAGGGACCTAGCGCCAGCACTCCAGAGTGGGGCCGACGCCCTGCCCCACTGCCCACGCATTGAGGTTCTTGGGCATTTGGGAAAGCCTTTAGAAAGGCAGCTGACTGCCAGGGGAGCCTGAGCAGACGCACATGGTGAACCCCCAGCTTGGCCACTTGCTGTTCTGATACCAGAGCTCCCTGTCACTGCTTGTCACTGAGAAGGGTGACCGTCCCGTGTCTGCATCACTGCTCAGACCCTGTGGGCGGCCCCAGTGCGTGAGAATCAGAGATCCCTAAAAGCCAGAAGGGAACTCAGACATCAATTTCTACCCTCTTGTTTTATTTAACATTTTAACACTGAGCTCTCTTTAAAATTGTTTTTATACAAGTAATGCCTGTCCATTCTAAAATATTTGATATACAAAAAATAATAAATGAGAAAATAGCAATCCTATGAGTTATCAAAGATAACTGCTGTTATATTTCTATCTCAACTTTCTATTATATATGTTTTTACCACTGAGATCATATATCTGATTTTGTATCTGTTTTGTTAACTTCAAAGTCTATTGTAAACATTTTCAACAGGACGGAATATTCTTCATGAACACTTTTAATGATTGCTTAAGAGGCTTTTGAGTGGACACACCATAAATGCTTTCTGTTACCCAAATGCCGGGTATTTATGTTTTCAGCTTTTCAAGAGTGTAACCTAACACACTAAAGCAAACATCTTCAAATATAAATCTTTATCCACAGGTTTTCCCCACTGGTTATAGCCTACTCATAGAACAGAAACATGTTTTAAGACTGCACATGTATTTCTTTTTTGCTTTCCAGAAAGGTTGGACTAGCAAACGCCAATCACCACACACAGTCAGCTATGCCAAGAAATAGCATTAAAAAAAAACCCAACAGATTGAAAGACAGTCTGTTGCCTTCTCTTCATAGGGCAACTGAAGCTTGGTGAAGAACAAGACAGGTGAGCCACAGAATGTCATCTCATCCCACGTTCACAACAACTTACAATAGTGGAGAAGCTAAAGCTGCCAGACTCAGTCAGCCCAGAGAGGTGGAGCCCCCTGATCCACACAGTCACACCCCAGGGCCCTTGAACGTCCCCTCTCTCCTGTAGCTGCTGTTCCTAGCATGCTGCTGAGCGGGGGATCGGGGCTAAGACACGAAGGAACTTGGAGTTTGGATTTCCCTCTAGACGGAGGGGCGCCATTCCTGGTTTCTTACGCATCAGGACTATGTTTTACGCAGCTGCTTCTGGTGGACTGGCTGGGGGAGGCTGGAAACGGGAGCCCGCTGGGTAGCCGCAACACAGGGATGATGTCACTCACGGGAGGGCTTCGCACACGCCAGCACCCATAGCTGTGGGCCCAGGGCGGTCGAGAACATTAGGGGTCGCGGACACCGTGTCCTTTTCACTGGGAAGGGCCATTTTTATCTGCAACACGTCAGGCAAAAGCTGTGCCAACGGCCAAAGACTCCACCTCAAATCTAGCAAATAAGAGAGAGGACGGTATGGATTACGTTATATTTAAAACAAGCCCACACAATGCCTGTAATTTTTTATTCTGACTCCGTAATTACAGCTCACGGTCAGGCAGATCATAGTTATCCCCACACCGACCCGCTGTTGGGACACATTGAATTAAAGGCTTTGCTGCTCCTCAAGATTCTATTTTGGATGCCAAGTACTGGCAGGTAACGGGCCTCTCACAAGGCCTGTCTTGTTGGAGCCCCTCCCAGGCCAGGCTGCACAAAGGCCAAGTCAGCACCAGGCTTTGGACAAGACCACTGGTGCTTGTGAGCAACCTGGAACCTTCACATTAGCCAGCCTGAGCCTCAGGCCTGAGTGGGGGGTTTGGAGAGCAGAGGGGAGTGCCACACTCAAGCAGCCAGCCTCAGAGCCTCTGTGTGCTAGAGGGGTCCCAATCCCTGCCTCTCCCGGACCCCGAGTGGGTCGTGGACTCCGTGGGCTAAGCTCTGGCTTGGGCACAGTTGTCACAGATTGGCATGGCCCAATGGGGTCTAAATCAGAGGAGAAGAAGAAAAAGGAGCCAGGCTTACCCACAGGGGACCCTGAGACTAACCAGTCCCTGCCCACCCCCAGATCCCATCCAGTGGAGTATAGCTCCTCTCTATCCTGGGATCCATCCCCTTCTCAGCCCCACAAAGACTCATGCCCCTGACAGAGTGAGGCTGGGACCTGGCCCCACTTACGGACCTGGAACACCACTGCCCCTTCCTCCCAGCAGCACCCCATTCCCAGGCCTGCCCCCGGCAGCTGGTACGGGAGACAGATCGACTCGCGTTTGTTGGTGACCTGCGGGCCTGGGCTCCATCTGAGGCCCTTCACGTGTGTCACTGACTGTCGTCACCCTGCAAGTAGGCATGACTAATGTCACTACAACTTACACCTATGCATGAGGAAGTGGCGCTCAGAGAGGTGAAGCAAGGGCCTTGAGGCCACCCAGCTCACACATGAAGAATGTTTGCAGAGACCCTCACACCACACAGCTCGTCCACGGGGAACCGACCAGACACTACCAGTCCTGCTCTGGCACTGCTCGGTGGGCACACGCCCTCGGGCAACTGGCTAGCACTGAGGAAGCCCAGGTCCAATCTCTTAGCTCAAACGCCCCTGCTGTACTCAATGCTCCTTGCCTCCACCAAGCCCCAGACTCGTCCCTCCACCGAACCCCAGGAAGAGTCTGCCAGCTCTCCTGTCTGCTGGTAGAAGTTCCCTCCCCTAGCCCCCACTTAGCCTCTGCTTGCATCTTGCACACACCTCTGTCCTCACACTGAGACAGTGTGTCTTCACCCTTCTTAGAGCTGTCGCCTGCTAACCTCAGAGCAGACTATGTCTGTCTGTCACTATTTTGATACCTGGCCCATTGTAGGTGCTTAGTGACTGTTTGTTGCAAGACAAAAGAGGAGTCTCAAGGCCTCCCACTCATCCTTAGAATAGATCCTGGGATGCCAGTCCTGAAGCTCCCAGATCAGTTAACCCTCCCCCTTCTATTATCTGTAGGGTGGTTGTAACTTAGAAACAAACTTCAGGGCTCTCTGCCCCCCCCCCCCCCCACCACCATCTCTCAGCACAGAACAGGCATCTAGCAGGGGCCAGTAAAGGTTGGATTGAATTATTTTTTCTGTGTTTCAGAGACCAGATGAAAGGCAGCACCGTGACCTGAGCCAGCCAGCTGCCTCTGTCCCGTGCTGAAACCATCATGGGCTGGCATGCCAATGATGTTTGCTAAGGAAAGGAACACAGAAATAAGCCCTAACTTTAAAAAAGAAACACACCCACTAGGTGTTCTATTTATATGAAAATCATCTCTGTTTTTAGGCAGCTGCCTTCCTGCTCCCCTCCCCAAGGTGGGCTGGCCCTCCCATGGGGCTCTCCACACCCACCTGGTAATCATGGCCCTACCTGCCACTCCACTCCCCTGTTTGCTCTCTGGGGTTTCCCTCGATTGCAGGGTGTGAGCTTCCAGACGCCCCAGAGGCCTGTCTCATGCCTGGCCCCAGACTCTCTCTCTCCCTCCCTCCCTGACCTGCCCTTCAGATCCCAGCGTTGGAGGAGCAGCGGGCCAGAGTCAGGGCACAAAGGCTTGGGGTGAGGAGGGCCGGGGCAGGAAGTCAGGCTGAGACTGGGTGGCCCCTTCACGGAAGCAGAGCAAAGCAGGGTCACGTTGGGCGCACAGCTATCAAGACTCCATCTGTAGCTAGGCTAACCTCAGCCCGGACCCTTGCTGGCTGCTGGAGTCACACCCTGGGGCAGGGGAAGCACAGGACTGGTCCCTGCAGCAGTGAGACCACCTGCAACACCCAGCGGGGAAAGAGGCAGCCCCATGCTTCCTGAGTGCTCATTAGGCCACAAGCCCTGGTCCTGGGAGTGGCCAGCTGGGCCCACCTTGGCCCAGCAGTGGAAGAAGAGCTGGTTCTATCTCAGTGGCTGTGAAACAGCACTGACCATAGTACCAGGGGCCAAGAGGTCCTTTGTCATCAGCTCTTGCCCTCCTCTAGCCTCAAGGCTCTCTCTAGCCTCCTCCATCTGACTCCTTGTCCCAGAGCCCCCTGGGGCCCAGGGAGCACCCACTATCCAGCAAGGTTTCCATCCCTCACAGGGGACCAATTTGGGATGGGTACCAAGTGTTCTTCAATAAGCTGGAAGCTCCCTATCACCCCGAACTTGTTCGCAGACCAGGGCAGGCTCGAGAGGGTGCTGGGCCCATGTCCTGGGAAACTTCTGAGCCTCCTTCACAGCTCAGCACTCCGGCAGGCACCCAGCTAACCACAGCTGCGGTTTCCAGAGAGCCGGGCCTCCCACCGCAGGGACAGTAAGCTGAGAATCGCTGTAGCTATAAATGTGAAGTGGCGAACCACAGGACACTGCCACAGGCCCGCAGCGGGCAGGCGCCTGGCCTGGCCTCCCGAGCAGGGAGGGCAGCAGGCTGCCCACCAAGGCCAAGACAGCGAGGCTCCCGGCTCTGCGCTCTGAGCAGGGCCCCTCGGCATCTCCCCCAAGGATGTCCCAGACACAGTGTAAGGCCCGGTGGGGCCAGGATGGGCAAGACACCACACAGCACCTTATATGCCAACAGAAGCACCACCTTGTTTTATATTGTCTACCCCAAGAAGGAGAGCCCCAGAATCTTTCAGCAGCTTACTGCTTCTGAAGGGCTTACGCCTGCTGGTCATGGCGCCAGATCCCACTTTGGACCCATCTGGAGGCTGTCTCAGACTCAGCCAGGGTGACCTTGGGTGGACCTGAGGCTCATGTGCTCCTGATGAGCTTTAGGCCCTGCAGAGAAGGAGGCCCTGGGGAGAGCCAGCCCCTTCAGCAAGCACCCCCTGTGTGCCATGGGCCTCCCTGGTGGCGCAGCAGGTTAAGCAACACACTATGAAGAAAACGCAGCCACTGCAGCATGAGTTCGATCCCTGCCTCCGGCCAGGGAGGGGCCCCACATGGCACGGCAGACCTCTCCTGCTGTGCCCGCTGCTCCCCTCAGCAGTGTACTTCAGTCCATCTGCCTGTTCTGCTCCCCACTCTGTCTGGTGGATTCTCTCACCC
>JAGFMF010011660.1:1282343-1293954 GCA_019455555.1 Galemys pyrenaicus | reverse complement strand
GTCTCCTCATTTTTGGTTTCTGTGTCTTTATTGCTGTTGTTGTTATTATTATTATTGTTCTTATTCCTTTCCTTGATCTTTATTTGGTTCCCTTAAGTTCCTCCTAAGGGAGGAACTATCTGGTATTTTTCTTTTGCCTTCTGACTTGCTTCGCTAATCATAATCCCCTCCAGATCCATCCATGTTCCCATGAATGAGTCTAGTTTTTCATTTATTGCTTGTGATTTTAAAAAATAAAATGAAATCATGAAATAGCATTTTTCAATTGTTAGATTAGTAAAGACTGAGATCTGTTATGCAGAGAGTTGCCAAGAGTGTGTGAGAATAAGGTCTCATGCTCAGTTCTGGAGACCATATAATGACATACATAGCCTCTTTGAAGAGCAGTTTGGAAGTATCTGTTCCAGACTTAAGTTTACATACCTCTTCATCCAGCATGCATCATTCCAGGGATGTATTCTCACACACATTCACAAACACATAAGTACAAGTTTGTTTATTACAATATTTGCTTTGGACTGAAATGACCCAAGTGTCCATAAAGAGGGCACTTGTTTATTATTTGGTGTATACTTATGGAGAGTTGATGTAGCTCTTTGGAGGACTGAGGTTCACTCCTAGGTACAGAGCTAGGAGCAATGAAAACATACGTCCAAAACAAAAGACTTGTACAGAGAATTTTGCATCAGCTTTATTCATCAGAGCCCCCCAGTGGGAAAAACCCAAATGTCCATCAAAAGAGAATAAACCAATTTGGGAAGATCCATCTAATGGAACACTACTTTGCAACAATAATAAAAGAAATGATTGGATACACACAATGGGAATGATTTTCAAAAGTATTTTGTTGAGCAAACTGTATCAGACACAAAAGAGTATGTGCCATATGAGTCCACTCCTTGAAGTTAACAGGCAAAACAAATCCGATGTGACAGAAATCAGTGGTTACCCATGGACAGTGCAGTTATCAAGGGAAGGGAGAACTTTCTGGAAGTGGGAGGGAAGAGATGGAAATGGAGGGTTGCTTGCATTCGATATGCAGGATCTGAAATTGTGCGCATAGGACCTGTGCCTTTCACTGAGTTTAATATTTAAAAACAAAGTTTCTATTGAGTGGAAAAGAAAAAAATAAGAGGAAAGAAGGCTTACTATGTCCTGATGTGGAATGATCTCCAAATAAATTGCTAAGTAGGGGGTGAAGAGTGGATATAAGGACAGAAGTGTACTCTTCTCCCATATGTAAAAAAGAGGAGCTGTAACATAAGCTTGAATATAGGTGATATTTCTGGAAGGCTAGGTAGGAAACCGTTGGTTGCCTTTCTGGGGTGCAGAAAAGGGAGTGGGAGCCCTCAAGGCTTGTACTGTTCAAATTTCTTTCACTGTGTACATATTAAATTTTAACATAAAAACTAGTTTAAATGTCTCGATTGAAGAACAGGGTGTTTGTTCTGAGGGTGAATTTTAATAGTTCTTGAGCCTCCATAGCTAAAGCAGGACATAAAAGGTGCTCAACTACTGCCCGTGGAGGGCGTCTGTGTCTCTGATAGACATGAGCATCTGGACTTGTAGATCAGGGAAACATCTGGAAGACACGCCCAGGGCAAGAGGTGAGAACTGGAGACCCCGCCCAGGACACTTAGTGAAATCAACTAAATATCTGATGTCAAGACTTTCAACCTGAAATGATAAGAATCCTGTTTACACTATGTCGAAGAATGTAAAAACCCATTCCACAGTGTGGAAAATTTATCTTGATGGATTTTTTTTTTTTTTTTAATGAACCACCCTGTTTGTTTGGGAGACAGAGAGTACCTGGAAGGAGTTCTGAGTAGGCATAGCACTGCCAGTTGCAGTTTGTATCCAGAGAATCCAGCCTTTGGTCCTTGTTTCCACAAACTAGAACAGGTCGTGAAGGGTTTTACCTCAGAATGTCCACATTCGTTTTGAAAAGTGGACTCTGCTAGTGAACCCATCTCCTGCCCGCAATCCAGAGCAAGTGTCACTATCCTTTATCTTCATTCATGTGTGAGATAATGAGAAGACTTCAATGGTCCCCAGAGAGGCCCTGCTCACTGGACCTGCAGGCCTCTCCCAAGGGAAATTCTCCACTCAAGAGGGACAGGGAAGGAGCCTGTGGCCCACCCTCCCCAGCTCCTAACTCTGAGACCAGAGGCCAGGAGGGAGGTCTTGTGGAGTCTTAAGTCCTGAGGAAAGTTCAGCATGACCCTGGTCAGAATATGTGTTCAGCACACCTTAGGTCCGAGTCTCTGTTTTAGATGCCAAGAAGGGAGAAGTGAAAGGTTTGGGGTAGATTCTCTTTACAACATGTTAGAGGAAGATTTGGGTGGTGGAAATGTCTGAGAGGACTTAAGGCAAAAGGCTAAGGACTGAGCCATGTGATAGACTCCCAGCTGCAAAATCTTGAGGACTTGTGGGGACTTTATCTAGTCCAAAGACATGGGGGGCGAGTGGGGTAAAGGGCCTCATGACTCTGGGGAAATGCCCTTAGAGCCTCTAGTCCAGCCCCTTCCTGATAGAAACCAAGGCCTGAAGAGTAGACTGATGAGTGGAGCATGGACCAAGCTCAGTCCGTGACTCAGCTGCCAGCCTCCCAATCCAGTGGGCCTGGGGGAGTCCAGGCCTTTGGGAAGCGGAAGCATGCTGACGTCCTTGACCAAGCCACCCTCCTCCTACCTAGGAGTGTGTTTCTACTGAGTTCCATGGAAAGGGAGTACCCTGGAGTGAGGGCAGCCCTCGCAGAGAGCGGTAATACCAGACACTACCCACCACCGACCCAAAAGTCCTCCCATCTTTTTTCTGCTAGAAGCAAGATTTTGCAATGGGTGGAAATCTCTTGATTTCAGGAAGCAGGACAATTTTCCAGTCTAAGAGACGAGTCCTAATTGGTCTCATGGTTTTCCAGTTTCTCTTTTCCAGTGACTGGCAGCGTGAGCAAGCTTCTAACCTAGTTCAGGCTAATAAGACATCAGGTAAAATCTGTAGGGGCTTCTGAGGTGGACTTGCTTTCCTAATAGGGAAACATGCAGTTGGCACCCTCGCAGCCCTGCTATCCACACGGATGTGTAGGTGGCTCGAGGGTCAAGTACCAGACTGAAGGCAGGTTTCCCTTGGATGGCGGAGTGGACTCTAGAGCCAGGCCAGGTGACCTGAGTGAACTGCTGAACCAGTGCCCACGGCTGTCTCCCTCCAGACTTCCTGCTTCGGGAATGGTAAGTGGCCTTATGGTTTCAGCCACTGTGAGCTGGAGGTTCTCTTACTTGCAGCCAAAAGCATTCCTAGTGGGCACCAGCCACGGTCGGGCCATTCCAGCCAACTCGAAGAGAAGTTGTTTACAAACAGCTTTGGTTTGCTCCTAGGCCTTGGGATTTGTTCTCCTGAAGCCCCACCCAGTCTTCCTGCCAGAGTTCCAACAAGGGGAGTCTGGCCGAGGACTCCACCCACACATCCTCTGCCATCCGTCTCACTGGTCCCACTCATCACTCAAGGCCCACCTTGAGTGACCCCCATTGACCTTGCCTACTACCACCAGGTGTATGCCTAACTGACCACTCATCAACTGTTTATTTGCCAGTCACACTGATGGCGGCCTGCACCGGGCTGAGCGGGAAGTGCATCTTCTCAGGGAGCCCTCACACCACACGGCTGGGGCAGACATGGCAACAGCAGCAGCTTGGAGAGCAGCAATAGGGGGGTGAGTTTTATCTTGATGGGGCGCAGGTCACCATTTCACATTTCTCTCTCCAACCAAAAGTTCATTTTTCCTGGGCCCTCAAAGGAAGCAGCAGAAGGGGGTTCTGCTTCTCTGACCTTCCCCGAGCAGTCAGGGTCTCGCGGTAGATTTGCTCTTGGTCACCCATCTTTCCCTACACGCCCCATATAAACAAGGCCCTTAAGGAGAAGTGGCTGTGGAGGTGGAAGATCTGGATTGGTACCTTCCCTGCACAAACCTGAAGTGTGACTTTGGACACGTGACTTGACCTCGCTGAGCCCCAGTATTCTCAAAAGACGAGGGCAGAGATTCACACCTGCCTTCTCATGGGGCTGCTGCAGAGATGAGAGGAGGAGCTAGTGGGCGCCGCACCGGGAGGCCTGCACACAGGAGGCGGGGTGGTGTGTGCTCATCCCCCCCCGCCCCCACTGCGCCCCTACCACCAGAGAGCACAGGGCACCTTCCCAGGGCAGCTGGCTTGGCCAGCAATCATCCTGCCCAAGGAACGAGGCTCTGGTTGATCTTGAATGGTTTCCTTGGGTTTCCATGCTTTCTCCTGCCCCAAGGAATGCCCCCGACGGACCTCATGTACTTGCCACTGCCTCTTTTCCAGGACGGCACAAAGAAACAGGATCAGAGGGCAAAGAGGGGGGTGTCCCTCGTGTCTCCCTCACAAGGGTTCTGAGGGTCCAAGCTCATGCTGTACTTTGCCCAGTGACGTCGGGTAGATTGGCTCAGGGACGGGGTTCTCTGCTCAGTGATGCTTGGTCAGTCCCGGGCATTACTGCGAAGGCCAGTCAGCAAGGGGGAGGCCGACAGACTCTGCGTGACCGGGCCGTGCCCACAGAGCCTGCAGGAGAGGAAGGATCTAGACACCCCACTGCAGCCCCTGAAGAGGCTACAGTGTCACTGCCCATTCTTGAAGTGCTCTTCCAGTCATAAATGGGTGGCTCCCAGAAGGGCCAACTGAACTCCAGAAAAAGGGGTGCTGGAGCGCCCCAGCCAGCAGGTTCCAGCAAATGTTGGCCAGACAACAGAAGGGCTGAGAGTTAAGGGAGGCACTAGGAAACGGGTCAGACTGTCATTAGAATGGAGCGAGGGTAGGAGGGGAGCAGGGGAGCCACTGGCGTGCTGTGGGGGCTTCCTCCTGAAGTCAGCAGCTCCAGGTCGTGGCCCCTTGGTGTGGAGCCACATCCCCAGCAACACTCCCCAGGGCTCCTGGGAGGCACTGCTTCCTGCTTTCACTACTGTAGCGGGAAGCTGCCCAGGACCACACATTCTGTCCCTGGGGTGGGTTGGCCCCTCTGGTGACCGGAATGATCCAAGGCAGCCCCAGAGAAGCTGAAAGAGGCAGAGATTCTGGAAGGCGTTTTCTCACCTCCAGAGCTGGGGCCCTGAGTCCTTCCTAGAAGATCCTGGGGCTACCCAGGTGGACAGCAGAGCCCAGTGTGGGGCCAGCACAAGGCTGAGTAGGAGCTTAGCCATCCCAGCCATGACGGCAGGGGCCCAGGAAGGATGGACCAGACGGCAGCAGCCTCCTGGGAGGCCCTTTGCCTCCGAGCCTGTCCCCACCTATGTGCTGGGGCCCTGATGAAGAGGTGGCCCATTTGGGTCTCGATGGGGTGTGGGCGTCATTGGGTCACTTTGGGGTGTGAAACCCGAAGCTGTGATGCAAGGTGTGCCGGAAGGTTCAGGAGTTCTCGGGAGGGCAGGGGCGGTGTGGTTGGTCCTGTGGCTCTTCTTAAGTCTTAACATGCGTCACATTTGCCCAGTCAGGGAAATGATCCAAGTCAAATATGACCCGTCCCCAGGTGTTGACCGCCAGAAACACACAGACGACTCCGATTATGTTCATCATTAGTCCTGTTTTCACCTGGGGGAGGAAAAAAGCACGGTCAGGCAGAACAAAGGTGACCAGCACTCTGGGCACTTGTGCTGGGGGAGAAGGGGCCCGGGCTGGTTGGCTGGGCCTCCCACCCTGGCGCATGCTCTGTGCTCACCCCAGCCCCAGACAAAGCAACTTCCTGTCCAGAAAGTACCAAGAGTGCCGTGGCACCCCTGCGACAGAGCAGGACAGGGGATCTCTGTCCACCAGAGCATTTGGAAAGGTGGGCCTTGGGGAGGTGATGTGGAGCCACAGGCCATCCAGGGAGCCACTGGGGAGTCGGGGCCCTGACTGGGGCCACGAGCACATGCAGCTTCCTGAGTGCTACCTGTGTTCTTTCTGACGCCTGCTCTGCATTCTCTCCGAATGCCATTAGCCACCGCCCGCAAACCCTGTGGTAGTTATTTTTTTTGTGCAGATTGGCACTGCGCTTGCACACTGGTTTCAGGGACCCATTTTCTGTGAGAGGACTCCATGGAGTCCCCAAGATACCCAGGAGGCTCTGAGGGGACTAACATCTGCCTGGGCTGAGGAAGGGAGCTTCGTTCTTCCCTCACCACCTCACACACCCCCTGTCTCCCTAGAGGTGGCAAAGCCAGAGCAGAACTAGAGTTCCTCTTTCCATTGCTTTTGTTTCCAAGGCATCACCCGCACTCTTTCCCCAACCTCCTGGCATCTCCGCAAGTCTCTGGCTGTCATGCACACACCATCCTCATCTCAGCCACGCCCCTCCTCACGGGTTCTTGCTTCCAAGTCCATCTTGGCCATGGAGAACCCCCACTGCCACCCTTCCAAGAGCCCCTCTGCTGATGGCCCAGTCTCCCCCAGGTAGGAGACAGGCCATCACCTGCCTCTCACCTCTGGGAGACAGAATTGTCTATAAAATTCAAGACAACTTCAGAAAAGAAGCTGCATATAAATGCAGCTAATGAGTGTGACCTAGACGTTGGCTGATGGTCCCAAACTGCATGACATCACATGACCCTCCCGACAACAGTGAGTAACTGACAGGCGTAAATAAAAGTGACTGCGTTACCATGTCAGAAACCTTGAGGTGTCCATAGGCAAACACGATGGAGTTAGGTGGGGTGGCCACAGGCAACATGAAGGCAAAGGACGCACTCAGGGTACAGGGGAGCATGACGTACAGCGGGTTGAGGCCAATGGAGCGTGACTGGGGTAAAACAAGTGGAGCAAAGTCACAGAAGTGGAAAACAAAAACTCTGGGGATCGTAATTCTGGAAAGTATTCCCTGATGCATGTATTTCCTCACCTCTGCACCCCTTGTCCTGCCAGGCCCACTACCTTTCTCCCTCAACCTGAATGAGACTCTGGTGGACTCAGCAGGAGGCTGAACTCAGGCCCTTGAACTTGAGTTGAACTCGGCTGGGATGGGAGGATTTTCTAAACCCCTTCAATTCATTGAACATTAATTTCTTGGGCACCTACCGTGTGCCAGAGACCAGGAAGGGCACTAAGATTGCAATAAATCCTGCGGTGTTCCTGCAGCCCACGTGTGCAGGGGTGTCTGTTTGTCCTTCAAAGCCTACAAGAGGATCAGAACCACCTCTCACCTAGGCATGAACTACATGTGTCTGTGTTTCTAGACACAATCGGGAGCATTTTGCATATGAAATGGTATCCACCTTTTTTACTCTGCATCTTAGAATTCAGTCACATAAAATAGCACCTAGCACAGAATAGACAAACACTCCTTAAGTGTTTCTAAAATGAATGATATCATAATGTAATTCACAATATCTGTCAATATCTATCAAAATCAGTCACCTATCATGTAGATGTACATGCACATGAGGACAGGTGTGTGTCCTCAAGAAGTTCACTGCAATATTATAACAGCAAAAATACCCAGGACACAGACTCAATGGCTACCAGAAGCAGAATGGTTCGATAAATTGTTTAGACAAACAATGGGCTTCTCATAGCTGTAGAGAACTGGGAAGGTTTCATGTGCTAATATGGAAAGCTTTTCAAGATCTATCGTTAGATAAGGAAAAAATTAAGATGCAGAACAAGACCATAGAATGGACCATTCATTTAAGCGATGAGGGGCCTCCCTGGTGGCTCAAGGAGTTAAGTTGCAGCACTATGAAGCATCCTCAGCCACTGCGGCACCAATTTGATCCCATGCCAGGGAGGAGACTCACACGGCACAGCAGACCTCTCCTGCCTTGCCTGCTGCTCCCCTCAGCAGTGTATTTCGGTTGTTCTGCCTGTTCTGTTCCCCGCTCGATTGAATCCTCTCACCCCCACCCCAGTTCTTGAATGCATAAATAAATAAAAATAAATACCTAAAAATAAAAAAATAGAGAGATCCAGAATAGTTAAGAAACTCATATCAGAAATTGTCTTAGGGAAGGCCTAGAGGGATAAGGTCTGCATACTCCTTTGTATTAGACATTTCTAAGCCATGCGTATTACATTTTCAACTTTAAAATTACATGTATTAAAGAGCCTTCAAAACTAATCTTTAAATGGCTTGAAAGCATTGCTTTGTGTGGATATATGTAACTTATCTTGCCCTACTATTATGGGAATCATTGTATAATTAATCTGTAATGTGCATCTCTATAATATGTGCTTGTAGGCATCTGCGACTATTGTCCTGAGATAAAGTCCTGGACAGGAAATTGCTGCATGAACAGGTTTCATGTTGCCCAAGTTATAGCTCCTGTTGGTAAACTGGTCTCTGAAAATGTTGCACAAAATTACATCCTCCTGCCACCTGAGAGGTCCCAGGCAGGGGGCCCCCATCTTTCTGTGTACCCCCCACTTGTCCTGGCCTTGGGTAGACATGCTGCATGCACCCATGTGCTTCTGTGAACTGGTTGGAAGATCACCCCTTTGCCTTTCCTGCCAGTACAGGACCCCGGGAAGTACTGTGGGCACTGGGGGCTTCTGGTTCTAGAAGTGTTTTCAGAGGGCCTGATGACCCGCTTAGGTGAAGTTCTCCATTTGTCTGCTTGCAGCCTTTTGGCTGTGCTGGGGCTGGAGGTAACAGAGCTTCCTACTAGGAAAGGGGAGGCCACCACCGCATGCCCAGCATCGAAAGATTCTCCATGGCATCTGTGTGGGCAGCCTCCTGGGGGCAGGGAAGATGGGCCCGCCTCATCTTTTGGATGGCAGAGTAAATCCACTTTGCTTTTTATCCACGTGGGCACCCAGACAACAAGTGGAAATGTACTAACTGCAATCCTGTGTTCAGACCTTCGTAAGTCTATCTCCCGATTCCAGAATGACCACGCCACCCTCTCTCAGGCTTGCTTTGCTGTCTACTGAGGATTTTCATAGCTCTCATCTTACTGGACCCTCAGCCCAAGTCCAGGAAGAAGGAACTTAAGTGACATGTTGGAGGATCCCACAATGTGAACGCAGATCTTCTATCTCCAAGGCCAGACTCTTTCTGTGCCAGCCTGTGGTGGGGGCTGCCATGTGGAGTGACAGAAGGAAATGCAAACCAAGATTACAGCTGATTTCCTTCCTAGCTCCACTTTCTTCTCAAGCCCACCTCCAAAGCATGCTTGCCTACAGCTCAAACATTTTAGCCCAGTCCCCTCTCTCTCTGCGGCCTCCTCCATCACCACCACTCACTACCTCTCTGGGCTCAGTTCTCACAGGGCCCTGGTCTCTGAGACTGCCAAATAAGGTCTCGGGTGGGGGGGCAGGTGTCTTTGATTATGACCCCCATTTCATTTTCCTGGGATATACCATCTTCTCAGAACATCTTCTCCCCTCCCACTATTCCCAAGTCCTACCTTTCCCACTACTTCTTTCCAGTGGGTCCCAGCCCGTGACGGCCTGCTCTGCATCCACCTGAACACCCATGTTACGTACTCAGATAGCTGCCAGCACTCTGCCCTGGCCCTGGCTCACTCCTCCCGGGTGCATTCTGTCTCCCCAGCTGGAGAAATAAACAGTAACATATGTAGGTACATTCTAAGCACCTGATTGAGGCTGAGCACTTTGGTAAGCGTGGAGAACACAGAGAAGACAGAAACACCTTGAGGGCAGGCCCAGGGTCCTCAAGGACACACGATCTATGAAGAATCAGGTCTCCAAAGCCTGGTCAGACTCTGGCCCTTGATTTCACTGCCTCTCTAGGGACCCAGCACATGAGGATGCTTCACAGCGTTCTAGGAAGTAATGGTTGAGGGTCAGCCCCTCGGCCCAGCAGGGTTACTTACCATGGAGGCAAAGATGGGCAGGAACAGGGTGGTAGTGGCCACATTGCTGGTGCACTCTGTGAACACAGCGATGAGCAAGGACAAGACCAAGGTGATGGATGCTGGCGTCATGGTACGCAAAGGCTCCATCTGCTTCCCCATCCAGTCAGACAGCCCTGAGGTCTGGACGCACAGAAAAAGGAGTCACTGCAAGGCTGCTGGTTTATGGCTCTGCCAGGGCCAAAAAGTACCCTCATCTCTCTCCAGGAGCTCAACCCACCCTCCACCTCTGATTCTATCTCTGCATATATTTCACAGGTGACCTCATCCATGCCCACAATTCCAGTCTCCATCCTCAATACACTGTCCCCAAATCTGTGTTTCCAGCCATAAAATTTGGATTTCCACCCAGATGTTCTATGAGTATGTCAGTCTACATATTCTGACTTGAATTCATCCTCTTCCCCAGTGCCCCCCAACTTGGTGAATGGATTCACCACCCACCTGTTTTCCAACCTAGAAGTCTGGGAGTCATCCTAAGGGTCTCTGTTCCCTTCATTCCTTATAGCTAGTCCATCACTGGGTCACCCAGGACATCTCCTGTCCATCTCCTCTCAGTCTCCCAGAGTCCTTCAAGCTCAGAGAGTGATTTGGACCAGAGACTGGAGGTTTAGATTTTGAGCTTTGAGTTGAAGAGATCATCCAGGGAAAAAAATGAACAGTCAACAGAGACGAGGCCAACTGCAGAACCTTGAAAAACACTCAAATTTAAGGGAGAACAGAGAAAAGTTCAGCAAAGATGGCAGAGCAGGAACAATCGAGAGTTAGAAGAAAATGGTGTCTGAGGGCCAGCAAAGGAGGGTGCTTTGAGGAGAGGAGGCCCCCTGGACTCCAGTGCTCTGAGACTCAGTTAGATGAAGAACATAGACTGTCTACTGGGTCTCTCCCAACCTCTGTCCTGCCCAGACCTCTGCTCTAGGCATCAGAGTGATTGTTCTCAAGTACAGATCCAACCAAGCCACTCTCTGACCTCAACATTCAGTAGATGTTCATGCTTCACTTGAATTCAAGACCCTCAGTGAAGTAGCTTCTGCCAGCCTCACCAGCCCCCACCTTCTACTGTTCCTCAGCACGACATCAGATACTGATTCCTTTACTCCCGTGTCACTTCTTCCCAAAATGCCCTTTCAGATGTCACCCTCTCTAGACTTTGAAATCCTCAAAAATGGGGACCATATCTCCATCTCCTTTTTAACTTCCATGTCTAGCCTGCCACAGACAAAATAGAATGTTTGATGAACAAATGAATGACCAGTAAAGAGATAAATGGAGGGATGACTAGCTGACTGAAAGGAGAGGTGACTAGAGGGATGCCTATGTTCATCCAAAAATATCCATGCAGGGAGGGAAAGGGTTGAGGGCAGATAAGAGCACAAGGGACTGAGGTGATGGTGCACTGGTGAAATGGTGGTGGGAACTCCATGGGGACCACAATTGATGTCAAATATATATAAAGAAAGAAAGAAAAAAAATAGTATAAAATAATTTTTAAAAAAGCCCAAAAATATCCATGCACCCACTAAGTACCAGGCTATAGCTAGATGCCAAGGGAACAACCATAAGATAGACCAAGTCTACATGTTGCCTTCTGTTCCTGGAGGGGTGGGTGGAGGGATGGACATGAATGGACACATGGATGGATGCATGGATGGATAGATGGATGGACAAATGGTGGTTAGACAGGTGGATGGGTAGATGGATGGGTGGATGGATGGATAGATGGATGGGTGGATGGATGGATGGACGGACGGA
>JAGFMF010011660.1:1237647-1282302 GCA_019455555.1 Galemys pyrenaicus | reverse complement strand
GGACGGACGGATGGATGGATGGACGGACGGACAAATGGGTGGATGGGTGAGTGGGTGGGTGGATGAATTAGTGGAGTACAGCAGGACCAATCTGGTTCATCCCTCCCTCTGGCTCATTTATTCCTTAGGAAAAAAAGGGGGGAGGTAAGAAAGTTACATTTTGGGGGTGTTTTCCTCCAAAAGTTGTTCCTTTCCACCTATGTTGCTACATGCCTAGCTAGAAAAAATTTTTATAATAGCAACCATATTAGTAAAATATTCAACAAGTAGACGAACCAAAAGTAATAGTGAAAATATTTATAAGACTTGAGACAAAGATTTCCCTGGAATAAATCAAAGCAGAGATCAACATTACCAAACACCAGAGGCGACCACCCAGCACCTCTGCTCCTCTTGGCTAACCAGGGTCACTTATTCGCTCACTTCTGCAGTCACAGAAAGAACACCTTCTCTATTCCAGGCACTATTCACAGGGCTCCTAGATACAACACAGGTTCCCTATCCTCAAGGAGTACGCAGTGGTGTGGAGGAGACAGAGAAGCACCCAGGTGCAGCCTGGGGCACAGCAGATCCTCAGCACCTTGTTGGTACAAGACAGGTGTTGGGCGGCCACAGCTGAAGTTACCTCGCATCCTTTAGCCAGAGCAAATCCGCCTCCCAGGAGTAGCACAATGCCCCAGGGCACCTTCTCCTGGATCACCTTCCAAGTCAGCAGTGGGGGGGGATAAAACGGAGTTTTCCTTTCTGAGAAGAACAATGAAAACACACACACCCCAGAGCAGCATTAGTTAACGAGAAAGCGCATCAATAAAAGCCTGTAAGGACAACAGTCTGAAATTAGCTACTCTTGACAATCACGAGCACACCTCTGGCTGGCGAGGATATGGTGCAGCTATGCACGCACACCTAGTGGCGTGGTAATGGGGCTAGTCTCTTGAAAAGCAACTTGGAGGAAGGTTTAAGAGCCATTAAGCTATCTCTCTATACTCTTATGCCCCAGCAACATGATTCCTGGAAATTTATTCGAAAGAAGAAACACTCTGTGGGTCAGACCCCAAAGTCTTTGTGTGGACACCTGGTGAGCCCAGAATTTGAGGTCACCAGGTTTGCCCGCTGAGCAGTGTAGGCTGAGAGCCGCTATAGACAAAGCTAGAGACAGGAAAATGGTCATTTATAATAGTTAAAAACTTGAATCAGAGTGTTCCATAACAGGAGAATGCTCGGTGTCGCTCAGACACAATAGTGTGCAGTTAACAGGGAATAAATGTGACACCTGTGACATTGGCAAAAAATGTTTGTAATACAACCCCAGCAAAAATATAAAAACAGAAACAAAGAAACAGGATTAAAACTGCATGTGTTTTGATGTTAGCTGAGTAATAGATATGCATACAAAGATGGGGGGAAGGAGAAAAAAAACTGAGGTGACTGGGAAATTGGAAACACTCTTCCACTCCTGTTGGAATCGACTTCAAGTTGCTTGAGAAACAAGAGAGCTTTAGCACACCCAGCAAAGGTTTGACAAATGCCCTCTCCCCAGATGCTTGTAATCCAGCCAGTCCTCTTTTCAAGAGTGGGGTTTTCTCCCTCCTGGGTTCAGGGAATTTCACAGAGATCCACAGCTGCCAAGACCCCCCAACAGCAGGAAGGGGTGCCAGCGTGGGTCTTACCTTCCTCAGTCTGACTGCAGAAGTTGAACTTGGGTTTCTCGGAAGGCAGGATGAAGAGCAAGACGGCCACAAAGATGGCCACAGTGGCATCAGAGATGTACCTAGGTGGGGAGGAGCACGTGGGAGTTCAGCCCAGCACGCTGCCGTGGCTGCCACTGAACCAACCTGACTGGGCAGTCCTGGCTGTGTGTTCCTACACAAAGAAACAGACTTGACTGAGTATGAGGACAGGAGCCTCAAAGCCCAAGGTCAAGGTGGTGGGCAGACTGGATCCTGGCTGGGATCCAAGACACCCACATTCCTGACCTGGCTATGCATGCTGAGCAGCTCCCCATCTCAGCCTACACTGCTCTGTGAATGAACCTGGCGACCTCACATTCTGGGCTCCCCAGGTTTCCACAAGGACTCGGGATCTGGCTCACAGAGACCTTCCAACGGGCATCTGGCTCCCCACTCTGGTCTACTAGGATCTAGTTGCTCTACCTTCCTCCCATTCTGGCCACATAACAGCTTAGCCAGGGAACAAACTACATATACCCCATGTGCCTAGTCTCTGTTTAAAGAAGCTTCTGGACTCCTAGATGTGTGTCTTTAGAGGAATTCACCCAGATCTGAAGAACAGGAAAGGAAGTTGGCAGAGCAGATTTGGAAGCCAGAGTTCTGTGTGCCCTATTTCTAACCCACCCAACAAGTCTCTATCACAGCCCCGCCACCGTGCCCAGCCACAGCTCATCTACGGCTTATGGGAGCAGGAGGGGCCAAGGAGTACCCCTATGGGCTTGTCATGAGGATTGACAAGAAAAAAAAAATGACTGTGAAGCCAACAAACGCTGAACAACTAAGCGTTCCTGCCACTTACAGCGTCTTCTCGCCCTCGGCAACGAGGAGCGACAGCCAGCCGGGCATGAAGCCGGGGTCCCGGGAGAACCACAGGCCCACCAGCAGGAGGAAGCAGAGCAGGACGTTGAGCTCGGCGAAGGACAAGGGCCCCAGCTTCCTGTACTCCTCCTGCAGCAGCTCGTACACAGCCTCCTCGTTGGCCTTCCTCTCCAGCCCGCAGCCCCAAATGTTTCTGAAACTAGAGGAAGCAAACAGGAGAGAACACTGGGCAGGCTGGCAGCCTCAGTCCCCATAGGATGGGGGCCTGAAAGTGGGAGAGGGGTGCACAGAGCATAGGGGTCAGAAATAACAAAACTGAGGCCACCACTGGCAAAGGGGTCCTGGCAGGTACCCACTGGCCTGGAGACTGGCTCTCCCCATCATCTGGGGCGGGGGGCCATGAGAAGTTGTGGAAATGGCTCCGGGTGAGACTAGGGCTCCCTCACATGCTCCCCGAGTCCTCCTCCCCCACCATGGCAGGGCTGGTGGGTGTTTGTGTTCTGAGGAGCCGAAGGTGTAGGCTTAGGGGTCTGGGAGACACTAGAGCCAGCAGAGAAGAGGCTACGGAAGGAAGCCAGCCCCAGCGCTGTGCCAGGATGGACTCCCTAGGGACCAGTGTCCACTGGCAGACACAGCCCACCCCTAGGTCCCGCAGGACCTCTGCTAGATGGGTGTTGGCTTGAATGGGCAGGGACATTCTGAGAGGGATAGAGAGCACCTCAATTGTGGGGAGACGCTCAATGGGGGCACCGGTGCACAGGCTGGAGGTCCCCAGGGATTCTGTGAGGGTGGTGTGCACGTGCTACGGCTACTATCAGCCTGAAGGTAGTGGACAAGGCCAAGAAGACTGCCTGGGAGACCTCCTTTGGAGGAGTCCTTTCTGGCCCTAGGACTTCTCAGGAAGGAAGAGGTGCCCGGAGAGGTGCTGGCTCCTGCAGCTAGCACCTTACATGCCCAGACTCTGAGAGGGCGAGGCCATGCTGGTGATGGGGCACAGCCTGTGGCATGGGACACGAGGACAAGCCTGGAGGGTGCTTGGGTCGGGAGAGCAAGGGGGATCCAGAATCTCTGCTGGACAAGAGGGCGAGGCTGTGCATTTAGATGGTCAGTGTTGGGGACACCCTCCAGATCATTCAGTATGCAAGTGGCTCTGAAGGTGTGTGTGTGGGGGGGGCGGGGAGAGGGTTTTCTGCCCTTGCCCCCCTGCCCCAGCATGGCAAAGTCTGTATTCTAACAAGTACCAATCTGGGGACCATGGGACTCACCTGAGGATCCAGGTTTCCAGGAAAGGGGGCAATGTTGGTGCTCTTCCCCTGGGGGCTGCATCATGAATGCTGTCATGTGATGCTGACACCTCCACACACACCCCCAAGCCTTGCTGATGCCACCAAGTCTTCAGGACCTTCTTACACAGTTTATCTCATGGCTGATGACCACTAGGCTGGCTCGGGACCAGGCCAATAGATCTAGTCTGCCTGCTGGAGTGCCAGGCGGGGTGGTGGCATGGTGCCCTGCACAGAGAACCCTCACACGATGCTGCAGAGCTGGTTGGCAAGCCACAGAGCCAAGGAGAAGCGCCAGGACCACTCCCAAGTCCCCCTGCCATGGCAGGGGTCTACAAGAACCCTAATCCCTAATCCAAGGGGTTAACCTGGTTAGAAAAATTGGGCATGTGCAGCAGCAATATCCCATCGGTCCTGGGTGTTCATGGGTGTATCTGTGGGCCCTGTTGGTTGAATACAGCCTAAGAAATCACCCATAGATACAGGAAGACATAGGTTTTCCAGATTAAGCTAGAGGCAGTGGCCTTGACGTTGGTCTCCACGACCATCCAGCAGAGGATTCGCATGAGGGCCAGGTGTGATGGTAGAGGCGTGCCCTGAAGCTGAGACAGGTGTTCCCTTGCCTTGAGTGAGGTGGTCCAGAATCACCTGGTGCTGGGATGTGGCAGGGTATGGCCTGGGTTGAGGACATGCGCTGCTATTTCTATTGCTTAAGCTGAGTGTAAAACTGTACCTGAAGCAAAACTACCTGTGAGCCACCTCACCCCGCATACCATTCTCCCATGTGCTGGGCAAGGGTCCCTGAACCATAGCAGTCTGCAAGGAGGGGGTGGGACAAGTGATAGCCTGCACCCCCAAACACAGGCAGGCTCTGGAAATCCCTAGGATCCCAGCTGGCCAAGAAGTGCTAGTGGAAGCTCGGTGGACAGCACATCAGGTTCTTGGCTATGACCAGCCCTGGAGCCTAGCAGTGCCCATGTAGTTTTTCTTGGGACACGGCCAGCTCCCTTCTACTTGCTGTCCGGGGACTCGGGAAGTCTCAGGCTTCAGACATCCCCCAATCCCCAGGCTGAGGAGAGGCTGCAATAGGTGCTCCTGCCCCCTGGCTGTACCTAGGCCTCGAGACGGCAAGGGCAGCCATCCAGGCCTCCCTCAGATGGATGTTATAGACTTAACTGTGTGCCCCCAAATTCCTATGTTGAGGCCTTAGCCCCCAATGTGATGCTAGTCAGAAACGAGGACTTTGGAGGTAGTTAGGGTTTAGATCGGTCATGAAGATGGGGTTCTCAGGAGAGAATTAGTGCCCTCATACGAGAGGAGAAAGACCTCCAAACTCGCTGGCTCTCTCCTCCCTGCGAGGACATGGTGAGCCTTCTGCAAACCAGGAAGAGAGGCCTCGCCAGGAATCAAGTCTGCTGGCACCTTGATCTTGGACTTGCAGCCTCCAGAACCGTGATAAATCAATGTCTGTGGTTTACACTGCCCGATCTGTAGGCTTTTGTCATGGCTGTTATTTTATTTTTTACAGCCTGAGCTTCCTGAGACAGGGAGGCAGGGTAATGGGCAAAGGCCTTGTAGCAAAACTGCCAGGGTTCAAATCCCGGTCCCAGGTCTTTCAAATTAGGCAACCCTGCATTGAAACTCTCCCTGAAACTCTCCCTGCCTCAGTTGCCTTATCTGTAAATTGGGACTAATAAGACCACTGACGGATGTGAAGATGAATTAAGTTACTATATATGGAGCGCCTGGAACTTAATTAGCACGTGATAAACACTGGGTGTTATTATTACTGCACCCTGGGGTGGGATATGGATGCCGCCTCCCAGCTGCCGCCTGCCACGGGTGCAGGCCGATCTCCTGAGGCCTGTCAGATGGACATGAGTCAGTGAGCAGGACTTTGGCTCTGGAGCACATTTGAAAAACAGGGCAAAGAGCTGCCATCAAACCGAGCTGCATGGCGGGCGCCAGGGAGCCCTCGGCTGCCACGTGGGCCTGCATGTGCTGGGGCTGCCTTGGGCTCACGTGTCGCTGGTCTGGCTGTTTTGATTATGCATAAAGATTTTTTTAATGCAGGTATTCAAAAACAGCCTCTCATTCAAAAGAAAACTTACCAAAGCACCCCATGTTCCCCATTACTCATGGGTTTGGGGGAACTTTTGACTCTCAGTTCTGAGGCCTCTGACACTTTGGCCCTGTTTTTCATTTGCCCAAAACTCCCTGTGAATTAAGACACTGAGCAGAGCTCACAGCTAGGACTCTTGTATGCTAGGGTGAGAGGGTCACCTTTGTACCATAGATAAATCTGTGTCTTTTAAAATAACAACTTTTTTCAGGCCTCTGGCAGTCACACATCATGGTTTTTGTCCAAAGTCTGGCTCTCGTGCACTTGTCTGTGTGCTGGGAACGGGAAGGCAAAGTTTCCAGAACCTGGCACACCGCTGGGGACAGTGCAGGCATTCAGGAAAAGTCTGGGTTGGGACTGATTTGGACATGATCGGGCAGTCTGCTGTGACCTGGCCTAATGGACACAGGAAGCCAATGGGAGCTCGTCCACTTGTGTCCATCTGCACTCGGGAGCAAGGACCCCTCTAACTGCTTTGACTCAAGTTGATGGCGACCCACTCTTTCTCCCTGGACAGGGTGCAGGGGACAGACAGGACTCAGCACAGGCCCCAGGGAGAAGTCGCAGGGTGGGAGGGACATGCTTGGACAGCAGCATGGGTCCCGAGGACAGGACCATGACCTGCTCAGGGAAGGCCAGGGGAGGAAGCAAGTGATGCTTCTAAGGAGCCATGGTAGTGGGGAAGTTGGGTGTCGCTAAGCAAGCCGTGCTTGAGCTGGTCTTGAAGCCGAGGGGCTCAGAAAGTAGGGAGGTAGGGGATGGCGCTCTAGGAAGTGAGAAGAACAATGCAAAGGCCCAGGGAGCAGCCTGGGGTGACCAGAATGGGAGGGCAGACGAGCAGATGGGGCTGCAGGAATAATGAGAGCCAGACATGAAGAGCAATTTGGACTCGTCCACTGAACCCGAGGGCTCTGCTGCAGGACAGATGAGACGTGGCGTGATGAGACTCTTCTGTAAACAGTTCAAACTTACCTGCATCTTATATAAAAGCACTGGATCCACAGCCAGGCAAGCAGCAGCATTATCAGCATGTTGGGGAAGGCAAAGCCAAACCAGGAGGCAAAGTTCACGATGTCTTTGCTGTCAGGAAACAATCTGAAGGGAGAAACAGTTCACATCTCCACCTGGTGCAAGATGCAGAGCAGGTTGGGCGCCCGGCTGGAGGCTGTGCAGCTGCCGGACCCTGAGGTCCAGCCACCCAAACCCATCACTGGACATCACCCCAATCAAGCGGGGGCCCCCACTTGGGCTATATCCTGGCCAAAAAACAAAACAAGCCTGAGAAGTAACCAAGTGACTCTACCATGGGCCCAGACCCCCTGAGAGTCTCACGAAAGTTATAGCCCTTCACTCCACGAAAATACACCTCAGAACACACCTAATGAGGCCAAAGGCTGAGGAGGGGAAGGGGTCCACGGAAGCCTCAGAACCTCACCCTGTGGGTTTGAGTAAGGGAAGGACCCTCTTAGGAGGGGACCCTCACAAGCCCCCGAGGGTGGGACCAGATGACACTTCCTGGAGGCTGCAGGAGGGTCAGTGCCGCCCCAGAGCCCGCCTCCACCCTTTAGCCCAAAGTGATAGAGCAGACAGGCTGCCTTCCCCAGGCTGTTTCTCCCTGGAGCCCGAGGGAGAGCACCAGCAAGGTCGTCATTACAGAAAAAACGGTCCCAGGACCAGTAACTGTGGGATCTCAGGTATCTGCCAGGCCAGGCCCATCCTCCCCCTCCCTCTCTGCCTCCCCACACTGCCCAGGGGGCTAGCTAGCTGCAGGGAGCTAGTGCCTTTTCTCCCTTCCCTCTCTGCCACCAGAGTTTGAACTCACCTTACTAATGCATTTGCCAAGACCCCCTTGGAACGCTCCAGGCGTCTGCCTCCCTTAGCCAACCACGGCTGTCCCAGGTTTTCTCTCTTCTGTGCTCCCAGTCCCACTTGGCTTAAGGCCAGGCACAGAAGTGGGGTCCTCAAGGCCGGTGTCCCTTTGTGGCCAGGCTGGAGGGTTCCAGACCACCCCCTGGGGCTTCACAAGGGCACCGTCACCTCAAGGGCAATTAGAGAGGCTACTGTAGAGGCAAGAGTGTCTTAGCCTCTGGCCTTGGTACCATCTGTAGGTCCCCGAAACAGAGGCCCAGCACAGCTAACCAGTGTCAGTGAACCAGCTCTGAGGAGGCATTTCGGGGTGTCTGTTTTCCAGGCCCAGCATCAGGAACTACATCGGCATTTCCCATGTCAATAGCTCAGAGTTTAGCACATGTCCCTTAGGAGACATGCCTGTCTGAGAAGCCAATGCCCAGGGAGGAAAGGCAGGAGCTGCCACAAGGCGAAAGTAATGAGGTCTGTGCGGCATCAGCTCCCACCCCGAGGGCCCTGAGTGGGCGCAGGGGTGCCAGGACACAGAGGCTGATGGGGTATGTACTCCCACCCCCAGCCGACCCCCAGCTCCAGGACCCAGCTAAGGAGGGGGGAGAAGTGGGTGCAGCCCAGCAGCCCAGGGCCCAGCCCCATGGCCGGTTAACGTCCCCCAAAGGCACGGCCAGAGACTCACTCATTCATCTGGCCCAGGAGCACCACGTTGGGTCCCGTCCCGGTCAGGGTGGCCGTGCCTCCAATGCTGGCCGCATAGCACAGGCACAGGTTCATGGCCTTGTACACGTTCTTGTCGCTGTCCTCCTCCTGCCTGATGGCAGGGCCTTCAAAAATCACTTGGTTCCCTGTGGTGGGCACACAGCCGTGAGCTGAACCCCTCAGGGGGCACCGCCCAGCTCCAGCTCCTGACCCTGCTCCTGACCTAAGGCTCCGGGCACACCTGCTATCCCAGGCCCCACCTAGGGGGTTCTCAGCCTCTAGTCCAAAGCTACGGCCTGGCCCCTCCAGCTTCACACACACAGCCACCTTCAGGCCTTCTGAGGGTCCCTTAAAGCTATGCAAATCAGGCAGCTCCAGAGGCACATCCCCTCTTTGTTTTCTCACTGTTGCTGACTATTCCATCCACCCAAGGGTGTCCAAAGCCAACTCAGAATCCCTTCCTGCTTCTTGCCAGAAACCCCTCTGGTTTATGGCACCGGTGACTTCCCCTGAGTCAGAGGAATGGCGCGAGAGCCTCCTTACCCCACCTGCCGGGGCTCCCGGGCCTCCCACCGCAGTAAGAGCGTGTCTGCTCCATCTCTGTGGTCTGCAGACCTGACCCAGGTGGGCAGCCAGCCTGGGGAGCTCCCAGGGGTGGGGTGCCCAGCGAGGCAAAGTGCTAAGCAGGCATTCTCTGGCTCCCGGGTTCAGGCCTAGTGGGGAGCAAATGTGAGACGACCCACCCCAGTTCCTGTGGGACCAGAGCGCAGAGGGAAGGGGTCTGTGGGGACCCCCTCCCTGAGCAATAGGAGCAGCAAGGGGTGAGCGGCACCCGGGGCACATTCGAATGCATCATCGTCATCAAACGAGCACACACGGAATTCTGTGATTGGCAGCCCCTGGCGAAACCGTGCTAGCCGCTCTCCTAAAGGACCTAACTTACACAGTAGTGACACTCCTAGAGTTGATGGCAAAAGCAGCACTTTCTAAGTAACCTCTGTGTGCTTGTTTAAAGGAGTTCTCCGGGAAGCCGGGAGGTGACCCAAGCTGTTGGCAAGAGGGGAAGGCGGCCACCTCAGATCCGGGCGGCCTCCTGGCCAGGGTCTCACCTGGCAGCTCGCTGGCCTTGCCCTTGTCCACCAGCTCCAGGGCCCCCAGGCTCGCCTCGGCGGCCATGTTGGCGGCCGTCCTGCTGGCCTCCATCTGCCGTAGCATGGCCTCCACAATGGGCACCATCATGGCCGTGGCGGCTGTGTTGCTGATCCACATGGAGAGAAAGGCCGTGGCCACCATGAAGCCCAGCATCAGCCTGCAGAGGAGGGGCAGGGAGGAAAGCCAGAGAGTCCCCCAGGCCTGAGAAAGAAACTCGAGCTGGGTCCCCCAACGGGACCCCAGGGGCCAGGGCCAGGCTGCTGAGGCCAGTTGAAGACTGGGTCATCTAGGAGGGGATCGTAGTAAGTGTCCCCGATCCCCCCGCCCCCTTTCTTCACCACGACTGCTATCTACTCTGCTAGCTGCTGGGGTCACTACAAGGCCTTTCTCAGACGCCACCATGGTCCTCGGAGCTCCTGGCCCAGCAGGGGAGCACCAGAAGCCAGAGCTGGCCCCGGTATGACCTGGGGGAGTAGCTATGTGTGCTGGCAGTGCTGACATTCCACGTCTATCTAGAATATTTCCACCCACCCCAGCCCCAGCTTCTCTCAGACGTGCAAAGGAGCCGCTCAGATTCAACCGTGCCGTAAGTTGAGCCGGGCAGGGCCAGGGGAGAAGGACCTCCCTTGTGATGGCCCCTGCCCACCAGTTCTCTGCACATACCTGGCCCCTCTTGGTGGACACTTGGTGGACCAGCAAACAAACGGTATTCACCGAGTGTGTTCTCTTCACTTAGAACGCCCTTTCCACCCCTGTCCCACCTCTGCCACCTGCCCAGAAAACTCCTCGTGGTCCCTCAAAGCCTCCGCAGACAGTGTTCATTCCCGGTGCACACCAGGTGGATGCCACACCCGCCTCTGCCCTCCCTCCCTCCCTCCAATACTCAGCACGGGCTGGACCCCGGGGCCCGGTTATCTGTCTCCCTAGACCATGAGCCCGGCATGGCTCTGGTTCTCCCCGGCTCCCATGCACAAGGCCAGGAACAGCAGGCCTGGGGCTCTCGCCGTATGTCCTCTGCGGAGGCTTCTCCAGGGCCGCTCATCTGCCTGACGAAAGACCTGGGGCTGCCCTGCCCGGCTGGTGTCCACACAGATTGAACTCAGGGAGTTACAAGAACAAAGCCTGGAGCCAGGTTGGGAGGAGGGTCAGTTTGCATGGTTGACGCTTACAGATGATGCTTCAAGGCACGGAGCAGCCAGCCCGACAGACAGGTCACCCCAGGACTGGCACCGCAGGCCAAGCGGGGGAGCCGGTGTTGGGAAGGAGCAGGGAAGTAGCTGTGAGCTTGATGGCCTTGGGAAGAGAACCCTCCGGCACATTCCAGAAGAGACCCTAGCCGCTGATGGAGAAAAGTGGCCACTCGGGATCCCAGAAACAAGAATCCTGAGCCCCCTGAGGTCTCACGTTTCTAGAAAATTCAACAGGTTTTGATTTGACCCTATAGAGCAGTCTGGAGGGACTGACCCCACGAAGGGTATCAGCTCAGAAAGCCGTGAAGTCTCTGCTCAGGGGCCCGAGGCCAGGGTCTGCACGTGCTCTGACAGGGGACATCTCGAGAGGAATTTCTGTGGCAAGTGCTACCTTCCCAGGGCCGGGCTGACATGCCATCACGTAGGGAGCTCACGGCCTCAAAACAGTGACCCTGAATGCCCAGTGCAGGGCCAAGGCCTCAGATGTACCACGTCCAGTCCCCATGGGATCGACAGCAGGTCACTTAACCCCTCTCTGCCTCCAAGGTGAGGAGGAGGAGACCTCCTGGTGGTGGACGTGGGTGATGCGACTCTGAGCTGGGAGAGGTCAGCGCCATCACAGCGGAGCTCCAGGCTTGGAGCCCGGGCGCTGTGGGTCCTGAGTGTACCCAGCTGCTTCAGACTGTGTCAACTGCCTAGGTTGGTTGAAAATAGCCTGGAATCATTGGGGGAGACCTTGGAGAAGGTTGTGGTGCAGAGTGACTAGGAGAAGAGGAGGCCAACCTTCTGTGAAGGGGAAGGGGGGCCCCAGTTAGGAGGGAGTCTGTCGGCTGGCCCTGAGCTGGGCAGATGAGCCACCTCTATCCTGCTTTCCCCACAAGTGGATGGTTTGACCCAGTGTCACTCACCTTGTCCCCCTCAGCCCCTCCAAAGTCTTAGAGAACCCGTCCTCACTGTTGCTCACCATGCCCCCACTCCCCATGCATCTGGTCTCCCCAGCTAAGATTGCCCATGTCCCACCCAGGGTACTCCTGCCTGTCAAGCCCATGAAAGCCCATGGCTGGGCCTCCCCTGGACCATGCCACACCCCACCCCGGCCCCAGGGCCCTGTAGCAAGAGAGAAGGTGCAATTACTGTGCAGGCTTGGGCCCCACCCAGAGGAGCGTGCGCAGGGCGATCCTCTTGTGCAGATTCCAGCGTTCCACGGCCACGGCCACGATGAGGCCACCCAGGAATAGCATGTTGGTGTCCTTCATGTATTGGACACACACCTGGAGGATGGCAGGGAGGCCCCATCATGGAGGCCCCTGGCCATACACTGCTTGGGCCCAGGCCACCCAGGTCCCCAGAGATCGCGAGGACACCAGATGTCACCTTCGGGGACAGCTTGGAGTTGGGGTGGAGGGTCAAGTGGCAGGTTCCCCTTCCGGAGGGGACTCAGAGCTTATCTGGTAACCTGGGGCCTCAGCAGCTCAGGTTGGGGGTTGGAGAATGAGCCCATAGCAAAAACAGGAAGCCGCCAGGATCCCCAGGATCTGCTCACCTGCTTGGAGTCCAGAATCTTGAAGAGTGGGAAAAGAAAGACAGGGATGAGGGAGGTGACGGCCAGAGGGATGACTTCTGAGCACCAGTAAATGGCCATGAGGATGATGACGTAGGCACACCTGACAAACTGCAGAGACAGCTCTGAGCCCAGCGTGCTGCTGCTGCCCCCATCCCCGCCCCAGAGCTCATGGGCTGCCAAGACAGGGTGACCCCTGCAGAGGAAACTCCTCAGGGTCCCTGCTTCCCCACCCGCGTCAGCACAGCCCTCCAGGTTCGGAGCAGTGGGGACGACACAGGGCCCATTCAGAGACTCCTGCCCTGCCTCCCAGCTCTGTGGTCCTGGGCATACCTCTCCCTGGGAGAGACAAGAGAAGTGCAACAGGGTGGTCCCCAGGAAAGGGGGAAGTGCCAGGATCCTGGTTCTGCCCTAAGTGGGTGGAGCTGAGCAGGGAAAGAAGATTCTGCAGAGAGGAGGACAGAAGGAAGGGAGGAAGAAGGAAGCAGGATGGAGAGCTGCAAGGAGACCTGGAGGAGGCACGTGGAGCAGAGGGACATGTAAAAAAACTGCACTTGCTTTTTAGTCTTGGACTGGTTGGAACAGATGTGGGTGAGAAACCCGTGGAAAGGTTAACAATGGCAGCTTTTTTTTTTTTTAAAGATTTATTTATTTATGCATACAAGCACCGGGGTACAGGCCAGAGGTGTGGGGTGGGGTGAGAGCATTCACCACAGAGAGCGGGGAGCAGAACAGGCAGATCAACTGAAGTACACTGCTGAGGGGAGCAGTGGGCACAGCAGGAGAGGTCTGCTGTGCCATGTGGGTCCCCTCCCTGGCCGGCAGCAGGGATCGAGCTCGTGCTGCAGTGGCTGCGTTTTGCTTCATAGTGTGTTACTTAACCCACTGCGCCACCAGGGAGGCCCAACAATGGCAGCTTTTACCATGATTTTGATTTTGCTCTTTTCCTCCCAGATTTGTCTGACCCTTTTCTATGGGTCTCTACTGAAAGGTCCTTTGGACGTGTGGCAGGCTTTTGGGCCTTGCTTTAGGCCAATCCTATTTGGCTGAACTTTTACCCTCAAGGAGATGGGTAACTGTGGATGCTTGACTTAGTAACTATATGCTCTGTCCTTTCTGTATTGTTCTCCAATTGTATTAAAGTTCCTTTCTGTTAAAGGCCTTATATATTTGTCTTAATGCGGCGGATGGCAGAACCCATTTAGAGAGAGCAGGTTTGGGGGTTCTGGGATACCCCTCTCCCTACCCTACAACAGAAGGGGCAGGAAAAGGAGGAGTGGGAGGTGAGATGAGGGAAAAGAAGAAAAGGGGGACCCTCCCCGGGGGCACGAGGTGTTAAGCACTACACTATGAAGCACCTGTAGCCACTGTAGCACCAGTTCGATCTCCGGCCAGGGAGCTGACCCACATGGCGCAGCAGACCTCTCCTGTCTTGCCCACTGCTCCCCTCAGCAGTGTATTTCAGTCGATCTGCCTGTTCTGTCCCCCACACTGTCTCTGGTGAGTCCTCTCACCCCCCACATCTCTGGCCTGTACCCCAGTTCTTGTGTGCATAAATAAACAATTTTTAAAAAAGAAGAAAAGAGGGAGGAAGAAAGGAAGAGGAGGAGAAGGAAGCAAAAGGAAGAGGAGGAAAGGAATAGTAAATACAATTTTAATGACCTGTTCTAAGAATTAAAATCATTTTGCAACATAGTGCAATTCTTGTCCATTTTGCAAATTAAGTGCGATTTTCTCTAGGGTCTTGTTCAATCCGACTTCCTTTCCTCAAGATGTTCTCATTGGGGGTTTTTGTTTTCACATGGCTACATAATCTCCATTATGATCTTTTTTTGTAATTGATCTTCCATACATTTGACAGATGGTTTCACTTCTTTGCCCTTCTGTGGTCGAATAAGTGTTACTTCTTCTCTGCCACCCAAGTGTGCTGTTTTGAATCTGTTCAGAGGATAAACTCACAAAAGTACAGCCTCTAACTCCTGATAACTCTTCTTAATCTCTTGCTCCCAGTAAACCAGCTCATTCAAAACATTGCCTGCAAGCAGTATTCCCCGTGTTGTTTTTTAATTACCATTGAGAAGATGGTACCCTGTGCTTTGGTTAGCATTTCTCCAGTTACAAAGGTTTCAAGCTTTACTATTTGCAGTTAACTGCCTGTGAGCTGTCCGTTCCAATCCTTTAGCCGCTCAGCCACTAGGACTTGGCTTTGGAGGGGACAGACCCAGCTCCAGGGCTTCCAGCCCTGGTCCCTTCTTCGTTACAGGACTTGGGTCAAGCACTTTAAACCCCTTTGGCGCTCAATCTGGTTAAAATGTGGATAACACCCACCTCTCATGGTGGTTTTAAGTTTCATCAGTATTTTTAGTACAATCATTATTAACTACACGGACTATGTCCTCTCCCTCATTCTGGGTCCTCCAATTAAACCAGTCACCAGGGCCTCCCTGGTGGTGCAGTGGGTTAAGCAACACACTATGAAGCAAAACGCAGCCACTGCAGCACGAGTTCGATCCCTGCTGCAGGCCAGGGAGGGGACCCACATGGCGCAGCAGACCTCTCCTGCCTGGCCCGCTGCTGCCCTTGGAAGTGTACTTCTGTTGATCTGCCTGTTCTGCGCCCCGCTTTCTGTGGTGAATCCTCTCACCCCCTACACCTCTGGCCTGTACCCCGGTGCTTGTATGCATAAATAAATAAATCTTTAAAAAAAAAAATAAACCAGTCACCAACACCTGTAGGTTCTGCCCCTGGACTCTCAGACCCCCTCCAGACTCCTGCCTTCACCCCAGGGCTACAACCTCTGCTCAGGCTGCTCATCCACCGGCAACTATTTCATGATTTGACCTTTCTCCTTGCATCTACTGGCACCTGTGAGGGGTGGGGGGGGAGGGGGACGAAGATGCTGATAAGCATCTTACAATGGGCAGGGTGGCCTCCCTCTCTTTTTTTTGCAAATTTGCAATTTTGCAAATTTGCAGATTTGTCACTCCCTTATTAAGAAAAAAAAAGCCTCAGGACAAAAGCCAAGGACCTTCCCAGGCCTCAGTCCGCAGTCTGCCTCTGCAGCATACTCTGTGCCCAGAGTGAGTGCCTGTAGCTGGGCTCCATGGTCCCCGCTAGATGCTGCTTCCAGCTGGGGCTGCACCCTGCCTCTATGCCATCCCCGCCCTCCACCCCAATTAGCACACTGGGTTGTCACTGCTTGTTCCTGTAACTGCCCCCCACCCCCACCACCACCAAACAGAACACTGGAGGACAGACCAGCGTTTGTGCGTCCTGAGTCCTCAAGCCTGCAGCACAGGCCCGTGCTGGCGTGGAACAGACGGTCCCAGGATGTATGGAAGCTGCAAGCTGCTAATCCTGAACTGAAGGAAATAAGAGAAGGTCTAGGCAGGAATGTTGGACCTCCCTGGTGGTGCAAGGGTTAGGCACAGCACCACATATCTATCCACACACAGCCACTGCAGCACAAGTTCGATCCTGGCCAGGGAGCTGACCCACATGGCACAGCAGACCTCTCCTGTCTTGCCCACTGCTCCCCTCAGCAGTGCATTTCAGTAGATCCGCCTGTTCTGCTCCCCACTCTGTCTCTGGTGACTCTTCTCACCCCCTCACACCTCTGGCCTATACTCCAGTTCTTGTATGCATAAATAAACCTTTTTAAAAAAATGAATGTTTTTGCCTAGTTATCTACCTCCCTTAAAACAGGAAATAAATCTTCCCTGTAATGGTTCAGGAGGTGAGAGACTGGCCTTACAGCTGCCCCTCCAGGCTAGGGCTTATTCAGTCTGTTTTCAATGTACATGTAGATAAATCCTGCAGATTTTCTTTTTCGGTAAGTTGCACTGTTCTTTGTCCTATTATACCGGTCTAAAATGACTGCTCCCTTTCTAGAGTCGTCTAAATGGACTGCTCCCTTTCTAGAGTCGATGTGACTTAACTTCCATCTCTGCATGGGCCTCCATGAATCCTGTATGTAATTAAAGTCTGTCTTTTCTCTTGCTAATCTCTCTTGTGTCGATTTAATTATTTTCCAGCAGTGTAAGGGCAGAGTAAGATTTCCTTCCTTCCCAACACCAGAGACTCAGGAGACATTCAGCAAATATTTAGCAGAGGAAAGGACTGGCATAGCACGAGCTATGAGAATGCTGCTGGGGCAAAAACCAACACACCAGAACACTCTGCTTATCATCATCCAAAAGAGCACAGATTAGATCCATGAAACATTGTGCAAAGACCTGGAAAGTCATTATAGATTGTATTATCAATTATAAAAAATAAATGTTCCTTCCACACCCCACATACCCCAGGACAACTCCCTATTGTCTAAAGCAGGACTTCTCAACTGACAACTGACACTTTGATATGGGGGTGGGGGAGAGATCAGTATTATTTGTTGAAGGGGCAGGAGGGTAGGGGAGGCCATCCTGTCCATTGTAAGATTCTTATCAGAATCTTAGTCCCATCCCCCTCCACGCCCCCACAGATGCCAGTAGCACTCTTTCTAGTTGTGATAACAACAAAATGTGTCCAGACATTTTACCAAATATCCACTGGGTGTGACTGGGGATTCCAGTATCAGTGTTGATTGAAGCAGCAAGTAAGGGAGGACAATGGTGTGGATGGAAGAGCAGGCTTTGAGCCCCAAACCAATCAGTGTCCATTGTCTGCCCTGGTTTGGCCTTCTTCAGTCAATAGCTTCCCTGGGCCTCCGTGTCAAGTGGGGAGAAGTCGGAGCAATCCCCTCCAGGGATAGGTGCATTGTAGAGAATTTAAAATCAGTAGCACTGTCTAAAAATCATTCTCCTTCATATCATCGTGTGATAGTAATTCTCAGCTATGTCACTGATAAAATACTCCTCCTGCCCCCAGTCCCTGGCCCCTCTCCCCACTTAATTCATAGCTTCCTCTTCAAATTAATGGTTTAAGAATTCCCATTCTTGACAGAAGACACAGAAAATGCTCAGTGATTTTTTTAGTGTCTAAACTTAGAAACAGCAGGTGGCATGTGAACAGGCTTCACACATAGTCGCCACTAGACTGAACCAACACAAAAGGAGCAAGCTCCCTCACCCCAGACCATGATCGATCGGGAGACCCAGAAGAGGCCCCTTCCTAGAATAACACCAGCCAGCAAGCCTGACCCTCCCTCACACCTAGATGTTCCCACAGTACAGGTGGGAGAGCAGAATAGACCCACGATGACAGAGAAGTGTGGGCAGGGGCCAGGAGGCCCAGAGGTGGATTCTACCTGTGCAGAGGAGTTTGGTTCCCTGGGAGTAACTTCAGACCACTTGACCGCAGCTGTGAATGTGACTGGAAAAGCACTTAAAGCCGAGATAAAAGCAGGTGGTGGGATTTTAAAAGCGGCACCCAACACAGCCCCAAGCACGTGGTGGGGCTTAATAAACACGCCAAGTGCTCAGCTGAACAAAACTACGTAGACTTCCTAACAAATAAGGGTGCCCCAGACCTGCTGTTTAGTGAAAGTGTGTAGGTAAGAGAGCCTCTATGTGTGTGCGTGTGTGCGTGTGTATGTGCACGTGTGTGTGTTATGGGATTTGAGGGTATATTCATTTTGACTTTACAGACTTGAGTTTACAGACTTCAAAAATAACACTTGAAGAACAATTTTAATAAAATAAACCATACAATAAGTGTATCATTTATTTTATTGAAATGTCATTTTTTTTTTAAGGTAGAAAAAGTGAAGCTGAGGTGAAGTCAGAAAGAAAGCAAGGTACAGAGGCAAGGGAAGAAGGACGTCTGGAGGAGCGGGACCAGACTCCAGCAGAGGCACTGCCTTGGGAGCTGCCGGCTTGGACAGCGCCACCCAGAGTCCGCGGAGGGCTTCGCAGCTGCTCTGCCCAGAGGGACACCTCTGGGTCCCCTATGCAACCAGCAGTGTGGCCACGGGAGCAGGGGCGGGACCTCTTGGTGGACCCAAACAGAAGCGTGAGAAGAGAAAAACAAGACAGAGTTCTAGGATCCCAGTCACCTGACCCACTGGGGGAAAGCACTTTGGAATGATGTTCACTCACCATATGACCTTCCACCCCGCCTAACTGTCACTGCCAAGATGGATTAAGGACACACATACACACCCCCAAGCTGGAGGTCCAGCTCGTGGCCTGGCTGCATGCTTATGAGTGTGTATGTGTGGGCGTGGGGGCTGAGTCGTACTGTTCTGGAGCGGGAAGGTCAGCTAAGCTACTATAATTATTCCAGGAGAACATCGCTCCCCACCTGCAGAATTAAAATCACAGCCCTCCTGCTTGGCTCCCTCCCACCCACGATAACAACCCTAGTCTCTACTGAGAATATGGCTGATCACACTTATGAGCCACCACAGCTGGACCTGCTGTCCTTGGCACATCTGATATCTGTGCTCAGGCCACCGAAGGGCTCCACCCAGCCTCTCCCTCCCCCCTCCTAGGAATGGGCATAACCCCTTTTGGCAGCCAAAGCCATAAGGTGTCAGGATCTTAAGCCACCTTGACCCATTGTACAGATGAGAACACGAAGACCCAGAGAGAGCGCAGAAAGGGGCAAAGGGGGCTTCGCTAAAGTCACAAGGGTGAGGGGATAGCAGAAGTCCAGTTATCTTGTGGGTTGTCTCCCTGATTTTCTAGTACAAGCCCCCTCCTCCAGGGCTACCCCCAAGAGCATCCCCTAAAGAGTTCCTCTGTTTCCCGAACCTGCATAAAGGTTGGGGAGGAGGGAGGAAGGTTTCCTGTCTGGGCTGAGACTGAAAGGGCTGAAAGAGGGAATGAGGAAGGAGCAGCCAGAAGCCACAAAAGGCTTCAAAGAGCTGGGGTCTCTGCCAAATAGGCTTTGCACAGCCCAGCTCCGCTTGGGGCCAGCACATGGGGGCCTGCCCCCACCCTGTGGCCAAGGCCATTCATTTTCTCCCTCCCTCCCTCCCTCCCAGAGGCCAGGGCATGGGACACCACTTCCCTGCGGCCCTGGGTCATGCCACCCAAGGCGTGAGCTCTGGGAAGCTGTCCCGCCTCCTGCCACAGCCACAGCAGGCAGCGGACAAAGCAGGCCAACCCTGACCGGCCTTTCAGTGGGCAGTGGGATTTAGACTCAGCTGTGGCTTCCAGGCTTTAAGAGCTGGAATGAAATGTGATAGAGAAACTGAGGCTCTAGAAAAGGACCAGAGTGACACAGATGGCACTCAGGATCCACTTAGGTGATGATCTTTTCCTGCAGATCCCCACACAAAAGGGACCTCAGGAACCAAGCCCAGTCGGGATGTCCCCACTACCTTAACGAAGAGCAAGGAGAGAGGGCTTGCCCTGCTGGCCCATGTGGCTTTTGGGAGATGGGCTTGGGAGGGGTGCGAGTAAACACTGGGGAGATTCTAAGCTAGCAAGGGCTGAGTCTACGGATGGGCTGTACCGCCAGGGTCTGTGCTAACGTCTCACTTTCTGTGCTTGCCAGGACGGACTTGCTCCCTGGATGTGTGAACCCCGAGGTCTGTGCGCCCGGGGTCTTCGTGTCTCTAGGAATTCTTTGCAGGGCACCTCCCATCTGGCACCGGGAGCTCCTGAATGCGCCCCCCAGGGGACCTGAGCCCGCCCAGAAAACGGTGGACTACAGCTCAGTGGTCCCTGGTTGGGTGCTCCCCGCCGGGCACCAGGCGCTGAGGGTCCGTGGGGCTGCCCCGAGACGCAACTGACCTTGGCGGGCATCAGAATGATGAGTGGCAGCAGTAGTAGCGGGGTGATGAACAAGATCACGAAGGACTTGAACTTGGAAACATAGCTCAGCACCGAGGCCATCGCGCGGGAGGGAGACTGGCGGGAGAGGCTAGCGAGGGGCAACCTGAGGCTCCGCGGGCTTAAGAAGTGGCCACAGTCCCGGGGGAAGAGGGGCGGGGTCAACTCTGCCCTCCCCCACCCCCCACGGTGGAGCCTCCCCGCGGCTACAGGGCGGGGCCACCCAGCGGGGTTGAAGAGATGCTCCTGCCCCCGACTCCGCCACCCGGCGGCTGCGGGAGGCGCCTGCGGACTCCAGTGCTTGGAACGGGCCCTCTAGGAGAGGTCTGAGTCTTGGCACCTCATGACGTCCCCAGCCTTTACAGCGCTGCCCTAGTCACAGGCACGCCCCGGGGCTGCCAAGCAGGCTGTGAACGGTCATTCATTCTGCCAGTTTTGGCGCGTGGGTCCTCTACTGCATCCACACCTGCCTCGACCAGTGCTTGGGGGCGACAAAGACGAAAGGTCCCCACCGGCCTCTGGGTGTCTCGGACCTATCTCTCCATCCTCGCCTTCCTTTGTTACATCCGCCCTTTGCTCCTCTTCCTGGAGGGGTCTCTCGCCCCGACGGTGAGCTGGGCCTCGCGCCTTCCACTGGTGGGCCACCCCTGCTCCGGTAACCGCCGGCTTCCTGGCTGCGAAGGCGCCGCTTGCGCCACAACACCCCTTTCCCGAGCGCTTTCTCTCCTATCCGTCGCAGATAGGTGCTCTCTGGCGATGCGGATGAGAGGAGGCCACTGTCCCCCGCAGTCTGAGCGGCTTTCGCCCTCCAGCGGACATCCGCGCAATCTACCAGTCCGCTGCTTGGGGGAGGGAGCGCCTGCGACCGCTCAGCCCTGCGGATCCAACCCTTTCACAGAATCGGGGGTCTCCAGAGGAAGGACACTAAGGCTACACCGAGAGGGTAGTCCATTAATTCGACTAAAACTCCATACATGGATAAGAGGCAAAAGAGCAGAAAAAGTGAAGGCAAGATTCTACTGGTCTGCATACTTAGACCCAAATGACCCGTCCAGCAATTCCCAAGGACATCCAGGTGACTGTATGCTTAGAGTTTCGACAGAGCAGAGACGGCAGGAAAAACTGGAGTTTAATTGTTTGGAGCATTATGGGCAGAACAATCCAAAAGAGAAGAACAGCTGCAACATGGAGCAAAGCAGATGAACTGACCAAGCAAAATAATCATAAATTATCAGACACTGATGTCCAAAAGGAGGTGGGGGGCTCAAAGGGGTATAAGGGATGTAAAAGAAAGTTGGTGATTGTCTTTGCAAGAACAAAAAATTTGAACTATCCAGTAACAAAAGGAATAAACTGGGATTTTGCATGCCAAATTTTTAGATAGAAGGAAATGTGAAGGACCTAGAGGTATACACAAAAATATGAATGAGGTTTAAATATGTGGTGAAAGCTTATATTTTTTGGTGAAAGATGTAAGTAACAGAAGAATCTTTACAGCGATAATACTTACAAAATTTTAAATATAAAATGTAATACTGTCTTTTGCTTTGGGACACAAACAGAAGTATTAAAAGTATAAGAAATATAAATAAATAATCACAACTATAGTCTAATTTTAACCTTATGGGGAGGAGACCTAGTGTTAGAGAGTAGATTTCTCACTCTCTAATATATAATATATTATATATTATTATAATATAATAATATATTAATAATTATTATAATCAATATATTGTATTAATGTTGATTGATAAAATTAATACTAATTATAATCAATGAAAATAAAATAATGTTAATTAATAATATATTAATGTGATGTATTAATATATTAATGTAATGTATTAATATAATATTAATGTTATAATAAATGATAAATTTTATTTTAACTGAGTATGAATATGCTATTGTATTATCCTTTATTCTTTTTTTTTAAGATTTATTTATTTATGCATGCAAGCACTGGGGTACAGGCCACAGATCAACTGAAAAACACTGCTGAGGGGAGCAGCAGGTGAGGCAGGAGAGGTCTGCCTGCACCATGTGGGTCACCTTCCCAGCCGGCAACAGGGATTGAACTTGTGCTGCAGTGGCTGCGGTTTGCTTCACAGTGCATTACTTAACCCACTGTACCAGCAGGGAGGGCCCTATCCTTTATTCTTTTAAACATATTTTAAATATTGTAGAATAAATGTTTATAACACTTTTAAGGGGCCTACATACATTTAATACTAGAAAACCATTAGAGACTTTTATTTAGATAGTTGTTAGTTATTTATGCGTCAAGTAACAAGATAAAGGAAAAATATTTCAGACTAAATAAGAATAGCTAATGTCTAACTTACTGAAAATTTAATCTCTTTTAAAAAAATTGTTTGGGGGGCTAGAAGTAGCTAGAGAAATAAAACAAGGATGTATGTTTTTTTAAATTAGGTGAGTTTCTTTTTTTATCATTGTGTATGTAAATGACATCTGAATTAAAATGTGAACTTTGATCCTTTTTCCAAATTGAAGTTGGGTCCAAAATTTTGTGTCATGAAATAATAATAGGGGCCCTGACAGGCAAATGTGAAACCACAAATTCCTTTGAGCTGAGTAAGGACTCAGATTTTCCCACTTGCCTGAATTATTCCGTCCCCTTCTTGCTGAACGGCAAGTACTTCTTGTTTAATTTTTTTTCTTTTTACTTTCAAGCATGTCCGTCAATAGAAAAGCTGAAAATGTATATGGGGAATATTATTTCATTGGTCAAAGAGGTCCATTTTGATGGCACATTGCACTTCACTGTCCAAGATGTCATATGGGGATCTATCCCCCTAAACTAAGTGAGTTTATTTTTTTCTAAAGGGTGGTATTTAGAACCCCAAATAAGGACTCTCCTACTGTTTCCACAGGAGCTGCCGCAGGTACCTTCCTACCAGCAGCATGTAACTCTTCCCTCTTCTTCACATCTGCACTGACCTTGGTGGTCTCTCTTTTTTGTTTGTTTTTTAGTTTAATTTTTTATTATTACTATTGGCTTTCATACAATGTTTACCTTCTTTTCTTGTGTGGTCCCCTTAGAATTCCCACCACCAGTCCACCCAGCACCATCACCATAGTCTCTTGTGCTCTTCTCGTTTGTATTTTCTAGAGTATCCATTCTCACAGGTGCGAAGTGATAGCTCATTATCGTTTTGATTTGTGTTTCCCTGACCGGAGATGGTGAATATCTTTTCATGTGCTTGTTGGCCGTGTGTTTTGCAACCACCCAAGCCGGGTAAATTTATTGTCACTTCTTGCAGATGAAAGATAATTTTTTGAGCCTTCCATAGATTTTTACAGACCTTTAATGGTGAATCAAGGGACAGAGCAGCTTTCTCTCTCAGCATTTCTCTGGCTGTCTCCTCCCCTTTGTCCTCCTGCCTCAGCGTGATGCCGCATATACCTGCCACCATTTACATATGCGCATGTACCATGCTCTCTGGGCCCAGGTGTCCATAATTATGGGTGTAAGTGTATGTGCAAGACAAGAGGTGCTGGTTATAAATGCTAATGGCAGGAGGGCCCTGGTGGCCCAAGTGGTTAAGTCTCAGCACTATGAAGTTGTCCTTAGCCACTGCAGCAGGAGTTCCGTCCCCAGCCAGAGAGCTGACCCACATGGCGCAGCAGACCTCTCCTGCTCCCCTCTGCTCCCCTCTGCAGTGTATTTCAGTGGATTTGCCTGTTCTGCTTCCCACTCGTCTCTGGTGAATTCTCTGACCCCCACATCCCCCTGCACCTCTGGCCTACACCCCAGCTCTTATATACATACATATATACATACATAATCTTTAGGGCATCTCTGGTGGTGCAAGGGGTTAAATTGCAGCACTATGAAGCATCTGCAGCCACTGCAGCACGAGTTCGATCCCTGCTGCCGGCCAGGGAGGGGACCCACATGGCACAGCAGACCTCTCCTGCCTCGCCCACTGCTCCCCTCAGCAGTGTATTTCAGTCTATCTGCCTGTTCTGCTCCTCACTCCGTCTCTGGTGAATCCTCTCACTGCTTCTCCACCTCCACCATACACACACACACACACACACACACACACACACACACACACCCCTCTGGCCTATATCCCAGCTCTTGGATGCATAAACAAATAAATCTTAAAAAAAAGAAGTCTGATTTTTTTCACTCATTTACTCTACACCATCTGTATGTCTCCTTTGGAGTACCCACAATGCTCTCCATCCCACCAGGCCCAGAAAGTTTAATATGTGCATTATATAAAATATTTAAGGAATTGACAACCCAATCTTATATGCCTTAGTCCTAAAAACTAAAAAACACACTTTTATTTGAGGTCAACATAACTTCAGCACCAAAACCAGACATGAACAGTTCAAAAAAGGAAAAGTGGAAGACTAGTTCACAGATAAATATGCATATATCCTAAGTATGCATATAGCCAAATTCAGTCTAACAAGAAATTAAAAATATTTGTTCTACATCAATCCTTCATTAACAGTTTGCTTGAATATAGCACACTATGCTGAAAATCACTTTCCCTCCCAAACTTAAGGCCATAGTCTTTTCACTCCCAGTGCCACAAATAAGAAATCTAAATCCATCCTTGTTCTTGAACCTTCTCCTTGTTCCCAGTGTTCTGAAAACCCCATTAAAATTCTGTCAGTTTTTTCACTCTTTGTACTGAGTACTTAGAATTCTCAGCAAACTGATGTCCTTTATCTTTGAACATTTTTATTAGACTTTTCCCTTGATTACTTCTTCCTCCCCATCTTTTCTCTTTTTTTCTTTCTAAAACTCCTATTATTTGAGCAGTAGATTTCCTGAATGAGTTCTTTAATTTTCTCATCTTTTCAGTTTTCAGGACTAAGGTATATAAGATTGGGTTGGTTGTCAATTCCTTCTTGTCTATCTTTTTGCTTCATATTTTGGGAAGTTTTCTCAATGACTTCCCAATATTTCTATGGAGCTGTATTTTTATTTCTGCCATTACAGTTTCAATTTCCAAGATTGCTTTTTTGTTCTTTGAATAGTTTTTTATGGTACTTTTTGAAAGACTGAGTATATTAATATCTGTTACTTTGAAGACTTTTAATTTTAATATTATTTTCGATGATGATGAAAGGAAAATCCTAAGTCCTAAATCACAAAAAGAATGGATTAACAACTTGAGGCACAGTTATACAATCAGATCCTCTTAGCAATGAGAATGAATAAACTAGAGCTAAATGTTTGGATGTGGGCAAATCTCAAAATATAAGACTGGGTCGGGAGTCAGTTATAGAAATATATAAACATTTTAGCTCCACTTATACAAGGTTAGCAACATGCAAATACATAATATATCATTTAAGGATCCATACCCAATAATAAAGTTTAATAGTAAATGTTAAGCAATAATTTTAAATAGTGAATGTTTAAAAGTCCTGCAAAGCAATAACAAACTCCAAATTCAGGTGAATCATTATCGAAGGGGAGGTAGGGAAACAGAACTGAAGCACACAAGAGATTTCAACAATTATTTCTAACCTCTTATTTCTTAAGCTGAATCATGGGTGAGCAGACATTCATTAATTTCTTTTTTGATATTTTTAAATAGTCATGATTTCTTTATTTCTATCAGTTAAGTGCAGTGATTAGTTCAAAAACAAAATTTACAGAAAGATGAAATTTTATTTAAAAATGAAATTAAAAATGAAAGGCAGGTCTCTAAAAAGTCAAGAAAAAAGCAAGAAGCCAAGAAGGACAACAGAGAAGATACCAACAAAACCCAACTGTCATTGACAAGATGTGAGTAAATAAATAATCTAGTTTTGCTTAATTTTAACCAAAAGAGGACAGTGTCCTGAACATGATTGCACAAAAACAATCAAGAAGGAATTACAACAGAAGGAAAATTGTGCAAGCAGAAGGTAAGGTTCCTAAAGTGACTTTCCTTATTATAACTCCAAAAAGTGGACACATGAGGTTGATCTGGAAATTGACACATGTGGTACCTTTCATCTGCCACAGGTCTGACATAGCTGACCCGGGAAGTACAGGTGGAGGAAGGAGGCAGAGCTTTGACTTGTATGGAAACGTGCCTTCTCCCAACCTGTGCCCTAGGATTTCTTGATGACTAAACACCTGCTGCTTTTTCCTCCCAATGAGGCCACTGCTCTGCCTGGTCAGCATTGCCTCCCTCGCATTGCCAGTCAGCGCCTCTACACGACAGCGTCCCTGACATGAAAGGTGGCAGAGTTCATTCTCCTAGTTATACGTCCAACAAGGCCTTTGAGGGCAGTGTATTATCTCTTCTACTCTCCCTAACCCCTTGCTTCACTAGGGGCTGGTTGAGATGATCCCAAGAAAGAACTAGAGCAAGATACTCATCCCACTGAAAAGATTACTCTTGACCCTAGAACAATGTGGGAATAAGAATGCCAATCTATATAGCTATAGCTAACCTTTTTTTTTTAAGATTTATTTATTTATGCATGTAAGAGCTGGGGTACAGGCCAGAGGTGTGGGAGGTGAGAGGAGTCACCAGAGACAGAGTTGGGAGCAGAACAGGCAGATGGACTGAAGTACACTGCTGAGGGGAGCAGCGGGCGAGGCAGGAGAGGTCTGCTGCGCCATGTGGGTCCCCTCCCTGGCCAGGCATAGAACTCGCACTGCTGTGTCTCAGATGCTTCACAGTGCAGCGCTCAACCCGCTGCACCACCAGGGAGGCCCCTATATCTAACTTTGACTCCTCTAAAAACTTAACTTTCTAGGGTGCAAGGGGTTTAGTCATGGCACTTGAAGCTATCCACAGCCACTGCAGCATAAGTTTGATCCCCAGCCAGGAAGTTGACCCACATGGCGCAGCAGACCTCTCCTGTCTCACCCGCTGCTCCCCTCAGCAGTGTATTTCAGTCCATCTGCCTGTTCTGCTACCCACTCTGTCTCTGGTGAATCCTCTCACCCCCCACACACACCTCTGCTCTGTACCCCAGTTCTTGCATGCATAAATAATAAATCTTTTTTTTAAAAAAAAACTACTAACAGCCTGCTGTTGACCAGAAGCCTACTGGATAACAAAAATATTCAATGAACATATATTTTGTACGTTATATATATTTTATACTATACACTTACGATAAAGTCAGCTGAGCGAAGAAAGTATTTCTTAAGAAAATCATAAGGAAGAGAAAGCACATTTACAGTCCTGCACTGTATTTATCCACACTATAAGTTTACCTTATCAGTTTACAAGAAAATACATGAGGACCTGCAATTCACCCTCTCTCTGATAGTGAAAAGATACTCAGGATTTCTTTTTTTTTTAAGATTTATTTATTTATGCATACAAGCACTGGGGTACAGGCCAGAGGTGTGGGGTGGGGTGAGAGCATTCACCACAGAGAGTGGGGAGCAGAACAGGCAGATCAACGGAAGTACACTGCTGAGGGGAGCAGCGGGCACAGCAGGAGAGGTCTGCTGCGCCATGTGGGTCCCCTCCCTGGCCGGCAGCAGGGATCGAACTCGTGCTGCAGTGGCTGCGGTTTGCTTCATAGTGTGTTACTTAACCCGCTGCGCCACCAGGGAGGGCCCAGGATTTCTTTTTTAACCCCCCAAAAAGGACAGAAGCCTTGACGTGCTTGATCATTTGTCCCGTGTCCCAGGAGATGTGGCAACAACTAACCCTGAAGCATCCCTGTGGGGACACAGAATGGAGTGTGACTGCTGATTGGGTGGGGAAGTAAGGGAGAGGCTCTTTAGCCAGGAGGGGGAGGGGAGAATGTATGGAAACAGATGTCTGCCAGAAAGCAGGCAAGGGGACAGTACTTGGGAACACAAAAGCTCACAGAAGGCTCTGGAGCTGCTATTCCTTGCATGCAAGTGCAGAGACAAGTTTTCTCCCCTTTGCACCAGCTAAGTGGGTGCAGGCAGCGCATCCCCTTATGTGGCTGCACAGCCAGGGTTGGAGTCTGCCCCAAGCACAAGCACAGATATTCCCAGGCTTGCATCCCAGGCTTAATCACTTGATGCAACTGCACGTGGTCTAAAAAGCAAAGTCCCACCCAAACATGTACTTGAGGAGACTGTGTGCTCCCTCATCCCATCTCCCCCAGCTCCAGCCGCTCTGACCACAAGACCCTTCTAAAGTCACAACCCACGCACATGTGCATGATATTCCTGTGTGATTTTTGTCTGGGAAGTGAACTGTCTCTGTTGTTATAGCATTTCCTTAGCATAGCCCTCTCTTGAAGGAATAAAACCTCAGATCCCTTCTCCAAGTCAGCCTCTGAAAACAATCTTTTAATAATCTCTCTGACCTCCTGCGGCCTTGCCGGGCTTTCACTCACAACTTCTCCTTCTAGCCTCAAATCAGTGCATCGAGGTCTTATCTTTGTTCCTGCTTCCCCTTCTACCCTCCCAGTGGAGAGCCCAGCCAGAGAATGTCTGGGGGATTGGTTCCCTGTGACAACCCTCGCCCGCCTCCCCGACCCACAGGCCAGGCGGGACACAAAGGCTTGTCCGGAAACTCCCAACAGCTGCCAGCCAGACAGCCAATGTCCCAGGGAAGAATGCTGAGCTCACAACAGGGCATTTCTCATCTACCTTTTCATGAGACTTGAGGTTGGCGAGGAATTGGTGACCAGCCAAAGACAAGTGACAGAATAATGAAATCATGCAAGCTCACAGCACCAATTCATGTCACGGTGGGAATGGGGACAGGCTTTTGTTCCAACCACAGTGTGCCCGGGCAGACACACAGTGGAAAATAGCAACGACTCAGGAGCTAGCATGGAAGTAGGAGGAAAGTGCTTTATCTGTAATGTTCTAATCATTTTAATAAAAGCATACTCATGCATTAGTGGTATAGATAGGTAATCTTTAAAAACCAAAAGGAAACAGTCACGTGTGCTGTAATGATCTCAAACATGCATCCTTCACCTGCATTCAATTCAGCCTGCAATAATCAGAGGCAGAGGAGATAGATGAACTGTCCGTGAGAACACGGAGTCGGTTTTGTGGAGTTTTGATAGGTCAGGGAAGGGGCCGGATGGTCAGCAAAGAGGAAACATCTTAAATGGAAACTAAGATATAGGTGAAAATCTCAAGGTCGGGCCCTCCCTGGTGGCGTAGTGGGTGAAGCAATGCACAATGAAGCAAACAGTAGTGACTACAACACAAGCTCAATCCCCTCCGGCCAGGGAGGGGACCCACATGGTGCTGCAGACCTCTCCTGCTGCACCCACTGCTCCCCTCAGCAGTGTGTTTCGGTCGATCTGCCTGTTCTGCTCCCCGCTCTGTCTCTGGTGGATCCTCTCACCTGCCACATCTCTGGCCTACACCCCAGTGCTTGCATGCATAAATAAATAAATCTTTTTTTTTTTAAAAGAAAATCTCAAGGCCATTTCTAATGGCACCCCAGTGCTGTCATCACTGATTCCTGTCCTCTGGGACACCTCACCTGTGCAGCCCTCTTCCCCAGCTCCACCACACCCTTGAATTCTGGGGCTCTCGGCAGGAGATAACACATGTTAAAGCTCTTAAGCTCCTTGGTACTGTTGATGTCTGGAAATAGAGAGGGAAGCCAAGGATCAAGGCCAATATTGGCCCAGGGGATGGAGACGAGAATCAGGTGCTCACCTGGTCTCTCTGATTCCCGGGTCAGAGCTGCTTAGGCGCATAGGCCCCTGGAACAGATCACCCTGGTTTGAGTCCCAGCTCTGTTCAGTGTGTGGCCCTGGGCGAATTACTCAATCTTGCTGTTGCAAAATGGAACTAATCATTCTTACACCAGAGCCGGGCAGATGAAACTAGATGATGCCTGTGAGAAGCTTGGCATGCTGCCAGGAACATAGACCACGTTTAAGTGTCCATTCGCTATTCCCCCTCTTGCTTCGATCGTTGTGATTACTGCACACTGTCTCTCCTTTGGTGCCTGAATTTTGGAGTCTGGCAGGCTAGAGCCCATGCTTGGGTGTTTTTCCTTAATCTCATTATCTTCCTTAAAAAAAAAAAATACTGTCCCCTGGAAGGGTTCCCATACCCAGTACCCTGTGGGGTGTGAAGGCTTCCCTCCACCAATAAGCAATTTTCAGACACCAGGGAGGTGTCCAAGAATTCAACTGAATTAGCTCAGTTCTAATGCCATGTACCAGAGACAGTATGAGATTCCACAGGAAAAGGGCTCAGACTTCCCAAACTATCTTCATCTTCAGGGGTCAATTCCAAGCTAACATGGTTACCTGTGTTTCTGATCAGCAGGCTACAAACTGGCCACAGCTTAGACTTTGGGTACCATGGCAAGTCCAATTTATTACCTATGTTTCTGACCCACTGGCTAGAGATCAGAACCCCCCTCCTCGGTCAATTATTTTGCTAGAGTGGCTCACAGAACTAAGGAAACATCTTCCTCACTAGATCATGGGTTTATTACAAAGGAATGGTGCTCAGGGCAGTCAGCTGGGAGAGAAGCACTGGGCGAGGCACGGTGGTGGGAAGCAGGTGGGTGCTCAGTGCCCGCTCTGAGCCAGCACATGCTCGTAAACTGCAACTTGGCCGAAGCCCCGACACTTGTGTTCTTATAAGGCCTCACATCCGAGGCACAGCAGATTAAATCACTGACCACTGGCAATTGAATTCAAACTCCAGTTCCTCTCCCAGCCCTGGAGGTTAAGGGGTAGAACTGAAATTGCTAACCTTTAGAACACGAGTTTGGTTCTCCTGGCTACCAGCTGTATTCATTCACAGAACAAAAGACACATTTATCACTCTCAATACTTAGGGTATTCCAAGGCTTTGGGGAGCTCTGAGCCACGGACTGTGGATGAAGATCAAATGCGTATGAGAAATAGATTTTGGTCATCCTGTAGCCAATCCCCTCCATTCTGCAGCAGAAAACACCACTAGACTAACAATTAGGGATAAGTGGAATTAAACTACAACCACTGAATTGCATTCCTTCTTTAGGAATAACTGTTTACTGACTAAACTGGATTCCCTCTAGGATTAACTGTTCACTCACTGAATTGTACCTCCTATGCCCTCCTTCTGATTAACTGATAACTAGCTCTAGCTGTAGACCTGGGAACTTGGAAAATTGATTGTGTTATATTCCCTAATAAAGTTCTGTCTCTCGGAGAGGTTAAGGGGCATCAGAAACAAATGTCTGCTGATTGCTGAGAAAACACTTTCCAGGACGGTCAAACACCTTGATTCTTGTCCGAGACTGCCCAGCACCTCCTGGGACCTGGAGGTGTGAAGCCCAGCACATCCCCCACATTCCTCCACCCCTTGTAACATCCCAGCACTCCTGCCATTCCGGGAGCCAGGTGTATTGGGGTGCCCAACCCCCAACTCCCTTAATGACCTTCTTGAATAAACTCCTTCAAGTAAAGACAGTTTTCATGGTTCAGAGTTTGGCTTTCTGGGTGCCAGTGAAAGACCCAGTTTGGTCATTTACAGCCTGAATGACCAATTCTGCAGGGTCTGACCTGGCTCAGAAAGAAAAACTGCGGGTGACAGTGACCAGGGGCAACTGTGTCTATATAACTGTACCAGGCTGTTCCCCAGAGAAAGGGGAGGTTCCAGATTCCCTGGCCCACCAAGGAAGGGTGGGGCTGAGCAGGGAGGAGGAGAAGCTGGAGAGGAGACTGGGGAAGGAAGGATGAAGGATGGAGAGCCAGAAGGAGACCTGGAGGAGGCACATGGAGCAGAGAGATAGGTGAAGAAGCTGCACTTGCTTCTCCAGCTTGGACTTGGGGAACATGGAAGGAGACTCTTGAAACAGATGCGGGTGAGAGACCCGTGGGGAGGTTCACAATGGCAGCTTTCATCTCGATTTTGATTTTGTTCCTTCTGGGCCAGACCTGCTGGGCCCCCTTCTCCCACTTTCCTCTGTGCCTGACCAGAAGGTCCCTTAGGCTTGTGGCAGCTTTCAGGCCCCAGTGACCCTGCTTTGGTCAACCCTGTTTGGCTGGGCTTTTACCCATGAGTGGATGGGTAACTTGGCCTGATTTGAAAATGACATTCTTTGTCTTTCATCCTCTCTTTATTTAATTGTATTAGAATTCCTTTCTATTAAAGTTTTTATGCACTAGAGTATGTTTTGTCTTAATGAGGTAAATGGCAGAACCTAGAGTGGGCAGATTTGTGGGTTTGGGGGTGCCCCTCAACTTGCCCTGTATCAACACCCCATCTCCACAGCTCCTCCCAGACCTGTTTCCCAGTTGTCACCAGCTGGGACCAGAGGAGGAAGTGGGGAATCCAGGAGCTGCATTCTAGGAGCTCTTCAACAAGGCCCCCACGCAGAGCAGTGAAGCAGCCTAGAAGGGAGTGCTGCCGTCCAGGAGGCTCTGCCTCTAGCTCCCACCCTCAGGGTCTCAGAGTCAGCGGGTGTTGGGTGTCGGTAGCCTGGGTGAGAGCAGGGCCAGCTGGCTGGCTGTGCCACAGAAGGACTGAAAGCGTCCGGCCACAGAAACCCTGGAGCAGCTCCAAGCTGAGACTTCTGAAAACCCCTCCCTTCCTGAACTATGGGTTGCCAAGTACTTTCAGTTTTGTTTCTGTCTGCAAGAACCGAAACTCGACAGCAGACTCTGGAGACCATGGAGGGAGCCTTGCAAGGGTGCAGAAACTGGTAAGACAGAGCCTTCTCCATGGCCCGCCTGAGGCCAGCTAGTGAGAGGAGAACATGGGGTAAGGTTGTTCCTGAAGTGAGGAGAAAGGGTCCAGGCATTTGTATGGGTGGAAAGATCACTGGGTGTCAAGTAATTACCTCTCTATCACTGAACCTTCAGCCCCAAGATACTTTAGACTTTCTTGGACATCCTAAGTGAATGGCCAAGATTATTGTCCCTTTGGGGCTACTCATATTTGATAGACCTGGGGTCTTAATTTGGGCTTCTGACCATATGGTCTTCTCCCCAGAAAGGGAGGGGCTCATGAGATTCTCAGTCTCGCCTTGATGGGGGGAGGTGACTGGGACAGGAACCCATTACACCTGTAACTCAGGGGGGACCCAGCCTTTGAAGCACTTTACCCTCCACTCTCCCTGACTGTGGGGGGAGCAGGGAGGAGGATCCTTCTGGGGAACTCTGGTTCAGCCCTAGCTCTCCAGGGTCTGAACTGGCTCAGAAAGAAAAACTGAGGGGGACAGTGACCAGGGCCAAGAAAAGAAGGCCAATAAAGTGACCCGGGCAGCACAAAGCAGTGTCTGTTCAGACCCACAGGGGTGAGGCTTCAGCTATGCCTCTTGGACATAGCACCCCCGTGATAGCCCCTGACCCACCATGCTTGTCATCACTTGGGTCTCTCTGGAGTCTCTGAGCTTCCTTTCTCCCAAGCGGCCACAAGCAGGAGCTGGTTGAAATGCAAGGAAGTATTGCTGGGTGATAAGGAGTTAACACCCTGCCAGGAACGGGGAGGCTCAGAAACTTGAGTTCGTTGGGTTCTCCAAGAAGGGTCTCAGGTCCCGCTGCGGGTGGCACAGGTACCTGCCGGCGGGGATGGGTAGAGCTCGCTGTCTGGACTCTGGCTGGAAGCTGGCATTGCTCTTTCAGGATGCCCGGCTGGTGGGGCTGGACTCCCAACCAACCGTGGGCCAGGCAGGGAGTACTTCAAAACAAGAAAAAATACTTAAAGCATTTGATATGTCTTGGTGAGCTTTAGAAACAACTTTACTGTAGTATAATCAATATATATTGTATTATATGTTTTTTGAGGATTTATGCATACAAGAGATTTATTTATTTATGCATATAAGGGGTACAGGCCAGAGGTATTGTGGGTGAGAAGATTCACCAGAGACAGAGTGGGGAACAGAACAGGCAGATCGACTGAAACACACTGCTGAGGGGAGCAGCGGGGGAGGCAGGAGAGGTCTGCTGCGCCATGTGGATCCCTCCCTGGCTGGTGATTGAACTCATGCTGCAGCGGCTGCAAATGCTTCATAGTGCGGTACTTAACCCCTTGCGCCACCAGGGAGGCCTCTTGTATTTTGCTTTTAAAGGGTACCATTTAACATGTTTGAGCTATGTCTACACATGAAACCCTCAGCCTTTTTGGGATAATGGAATTTCTCCTTTACTCTCAAAGGTTTCTCAAGGCTCCTTTGCTCCCTCCTGCTCCTTCTCAACACAGCTGCTCAACCTAGGGAATAAAGAACTTGTAGATTGGTCTTACATTTATCATCTTGCATGTTCTAATTTTCAACCAACATGGGAAGGGAGACGGGGGCATCATCATCATATATTAAGATCAAAAGATCTTAATCCTGCCACCCTGACTGTGAAAAATGGCTCCATGGTTATATACCGAAATAAGCCTGTTTCCTCCCCCTTGATCCTACAGCAGAAGAAGCATAGCCTCGGCCCACTTGGCCCTCCATGAGGCCCACTGCCTGCAGTTCCTGGTCCTCTGTCCTGAGTGCAAGGAACCTGTCCTGCAGGAGAAGATGGAAGAGCACCAGGAGGCTGGGCACCAGCAGGTGAGCAGGAAGGAGGGAGGACGGGGTGGCCATGAGAGTCCCATGCACACGGCAGCAACTCCACTGTGGCCAGGTCACTTAGCCTGCACTGTGTCTGCCCCTGTCTATGAATCTCAGCTTAGTTTCTCATGCTAAACTGACTCTACCCCTGGCTTTTGCAGTCCCATTCTTTCCCCTATAGGCTCTTGCATTCAATCAAGGTCAGGGTCCCTGTTTCAGGAAAGGTTGAAAGGGCTTTTGAGACTTGTGAAGAGAGAACATGGGAAAGCAAAGCTCTAGACAGCACACAAGAAAGCTCTAGAAAGCTGACTTTTCTCTCATGGTTTTTTCAATCCCTCTCAGGGTGGATCTGGGGTCCCTCCCAGAGAGCTCTGCCCTGGTCAGATCTCTGACTGCCTGGGGTCTGCACCAGCCTGGGGTCTGCACCAGCGCAGAAAGCAGAGCTGAGGAGACAGGATTGGAGAACATAGGGGGGCAATGGTCAGGGTCTCTTGTCTATTTCAATGCAGCACATCTCACACAAGCTTCTTGAAAGCTGGGCCTGTGCCACAGGACCACCAAGGAGACCACACCTCACCCCTGCCTTCTAGAAGCTCACAGACCCAAAATAAAAGCACACGACCGACTGAGCATGGCAGCTGTCGGGGAAATGCAGGTGCTGGGTGGGGCTCATGTTTCTCTCTCTCACCCAGGTCAGCTGTCCCATGTGTCAGCAGAGCGTAGAGAAGCACGCCCTGGAGTCCCACGAGGTGAGAGGCATAGGAGACCCTCCTGTGCCCCGAGCCCGCCCTGTGACGAGGAGGGGGAGGGGCCAGGAGTAAAGCTCTCCACCTGACCTCACTCCTCTCACCCAAGAAGGCTAGAGAAGCAAACTCACCCTAGGCACACAGGTCTGCCTGGCTCCCAGATACTGGTCAGAAGGCTGGAAGGGTCCCCGAGCCCAAGAGAACCCGTCGTCCGAAAGAGGCCCCCGCTCTGCCCCTTCCCCATGTCGCCGCAGGCCAGTGACCATGCCTCCCCCTCCCCCACGCAGAGCGCAGCATGCCAGGAGCGCCCCACTGCATGTCAGTTCTGTGAGCTGGCCGTGCGCCTCAGCCAGCTGGAGACCCACGAACGCCACTGTGGCAACCAGACCAAGCTTTGCCCCGAGTGCGGCCAGTTCATCACGCTCCGAGGGCTGGCCCAGCACAGAGCCGCCTGTCAGAGCGAACCGGCCTCCCTCCGAGAGGGTGAGCAGAGCAGCACAGGCTGCAGGAAAAGAGAAGCTTCCAGGAGGGGGAAGCCTCTTCTCAATGGGATGCGAGCAATGTAAGGTCTTACAGGACAGACGCTGTATGTAGGCAGGTGACAGATGTGACATGACAACTTCGTCTGGCCATGCGAGCTTCACACTGTGTACGACAGTGACCTCCTAGTGTGTCCACTTCAGATGACCGGTCTGGGAGACTAAGATCCCCAGGGTGGGAGTTGGGAGCCTCAGCGATGGGTGCAAAGACGGGAGGAGTCCTACCTGGGAGGCTTCCTTTTAACCCCTCCAGCACAATGCAGTGCCCCCTGTACCCTTGTACAGATGAGAAACCCAGGCACGGACTAAAGCAGGGACTTGCTAGTGGCTGAAATAGGTCAGGACACCCAAGGTTTCTGACACCAGATCTGGAACTTTTTCCACCATCAACAGTGGACAGAAGGAACTAGCTGTAGCTTCTGAGCTCTGGACCTACGTGACCTCCGAGAACCATTTCAGGTTCTCTTGACCCAGTTACCTTTCTATCTGGGTGTTTCAGGGGACATGCCATCACGACAGATCTTCTGTGGACTTCATGGGCTATTTTCATAACGTGGTCACATGCGCAAAGAGTCTAAAATGCTTTGGAGAGTAAATATCTCCTCGTTAGCAATCTGTCCAAGGTGAAATGTGCAAGTGAAAAACTGGAAGGGTTAAGACTCACATACATGTGCTTTATCATTCCTGCATGGCTGGGCGTTTGCACAGCCAACACAACTTCCACATGATTTATCAACACAACTCCATCAAAACAACACACGCAGCTTTAGTGCAATCCACAAACGCATGTGCAGTAACCCCTGGGTGGATCACAGAGCCAGGAAAATGGTGGAATGAAAGGAGGGTCACGATGGACAGGATTGGCACGTGCACGAACAGTCCTTTTGTTTCCTTGGAAACCAGTCCTGCTCCAGGACAGTATCTCTTCATAAGGGCTTCATGCTGCTTGGGCAAATCATACCGGTACCTGCTGGCCAGCCACAGCATCTGGGGCAGCTGGAAAAGTCGTCAGGGGCAATCATTTGTGGTGTTGTTTCTTATTCCTTTATTCAGGGAAGAGATGTCCTCCTGAAAAGAAAGTCCAATGCCATTGTTGTAACCAAGAGATTCCAGAAAATATGTACTTCCACCATAAGGTGAGTGGGAATTAGTCATTTTCTAGTGATGGCAATAGCCAGTCCATAGTCCAAGAGTGTGACGGTAAAGGTTAGCTTCTGGACGCAATGTTACATAGCACGATATTACAGCTCCTCATATTCAGTTTTGCCTCGTTCAAAGGGGGATGTTCATGAATTGCTGCAGGCTGACTTAGCTTAAATAATGGTGACAGCTCTTGGTGACGCCCTGTGACAGTCCTTCAAGGAGCCTCCTGACTGCTCCAGCTACCCCTGACCCCCTCAGAACGTCTCCCACCTTCAGAGCCTGGATGATGCTCAAGAGAATCTGCCTTATTATTTCTTGTCCCACGTGAACTCCCAAAACTCGACAACTTTCTCCATTTTCCCAGGACTGGGTACAAAAAGGGGCTCAATAGAGGTTTAATGTTGTGCTTGCTTGCTTGCTTGCTTGCTTGATTGATTGATTGATTGATTGACTGATTGCTTGATTGATTGATTTTACTCAGGCTCTTTTCTCTGCAGCTTTAAGCACCTTGAAGTGCCTTCTCTGCTGAATATCTCCTTTCATGTGCAAGCTGAGCCTTTGCCCTCTGGGGAAACTTACCAGCTTTTCTCAATGACAAATTTTTCTCTCCTTGGAATGAATGTCTTCCTCCTGGGGAAGAGCTCTTTACCCTTTAATTCAGAGAACTATGGGTGTCAGAATCTGAGACCCTTGCAATGATCTAGATCTTTTTATTTATTATGTAAAACTCATATAACATGAGCCTGGCCATTAGTGGGATTACGTACATTCACAATGTTGGGTGACCATCACCTGTCTCATTCCAGAATATTTTCATCACCCCCAAAGAAACCCCATGCTCATGAAGCAGTCACTCCCCGGTTCTCCTCTCCTTGGTTCCTGGCAGCCACTAATCTGCTCTCAGTTTCTTTGCCTGTATCTAGTCTGGACATTTCTTATAAGCGCACTCCATGTGGTCTGGTGTAATTTGTTTCTTTTGGTTAGCATCGTGTGTTCAGATTCATCCACGTTGCAGAGGGTGGCGGCACCTCATGACTGATGGAAGCATTTTGAGACTCCATTCATTGGTTGCTAAACCGAGGGGTCATTTCCACCTTTCAGCTCCTTGTTTGCTGACGTGCACTCTGGGGGCAGCAGCAACCATCTCACCAGGGAGCTTGTTGGAAATGCAAACTCCGAGGCTCGCCCCAAATGTTAACTCAGAGGATGTAGTTTCACGACACCCCTGATGTTTCCAGTTAGAGAAGCACTACCCAGCCCTGTGCTTCTCAGCCCTCGCTGGGCATCAAATCCCGTTTGTCTTCCTTCATCATGATGCCTGTCACATAAGTGGTCCATGATGCCTTTTGTTTGAATGAGAAATATTTGAGCACCCAAACAAAAGAGAAGCTGACTACGCCCTTCCAAATGTCCAGACTGGAAACCGCGGACAGCCACACACTTGAGGGGTTTGGGGGATTTGAATAAACATGGGACTGAATTTGTGGTCAGAACGCTTACACTTCAGTTCTGTTCTACCACCTATTGGCTATGCAGATTCCCTGAGCCTCTCTTTTCTTTGAGGGAAAATGGAGATGATGCTTTGTCTACTTCATGAGACTAGAACCCACCCACCACCAGATGCCCTCCCTGCCCACAGCTACACGCACACGCTCTGCCTTCCCACATGTTAACCACGGAGAGACTGTCCATTTCCTGTTGAGAGCCAACCGGGGCACTACAGCCCATCTTCCCTGCCTACACAAGGTCATTACCCCAGAAACTCTCCCCTCTCTCTACACCCGGGAGACCCCCTCCTACAACAGAAAGAGATGAAATAAGCTGCACAAGGAGGCAACATTGCTGAAGAGGCAAACTGCTCAGTGTTTCCTAACATGTGCTATGATACACTGTTAAAGCGGGAACCTTAACTCTTACATTGATGGACTGATGATGCTACCTTTGGGGCTGCGTTGAAAAGCTCGAGCTCTTGGAGATTGGTGGAGCAGAGTTTAAAGTCAGCACTATGATGCTATCACCAGCCACTGCAGCATGAGTTCGATCCCTGGCCAGAGAGCTGACCCACATGGCTCCGCAGGCCTCTCCTATCTCACCCGTTGCTCCCCTCACCAGTGTATTTCAGTGGATCTGCCTGTTCTGTTCCTCACTCTGTCTCTGGTGAGTCTTCTCACACATATACACACACCCTTGCACCTTGCACCTGTGGTCTAGACCCCCAGTTCTCGTATGCATAAATAAAAAGAAATCTTAAAAAAGAAAAAGAAAAGCTCAATCTCTCTCTCTAATTCTTTCTCTCTCTCCCTCCCTTCCTCCTCCTTCCCTCCCTCCCTTTTCCTCTCCCTCTTTACAAACTAGGGACGTTTTCTATGGTTCTCCATCTTTCATGTTACATTAACACTATTCAAGAACGAAAAAACAAAAAACACTTCTCTTGATCTCATTTCCTGCCAGCTACTGTCTCGTTTCTTTGTTCCCCTTTGCAGCAAACTTTGGAACAAGTATTTTAGTCACTGTCACCATTTCTTCTTTCCCATCCTTACTCCCACTCCAACCTGGCTTGAGGTGCCATCCTAACCAAAACTGTTCTTGTCAAAATCATCAATGACCTTCATGTTGCCAAATCCAAAAGTTCTCAAGCCTCAATTCATGTGGCGCATTGAACACCACTGTTCACTGTTCTTCAGTTCACTTACTTGCTTCTAGAATACCACACTCTCCTTTCAATAGCCTCACTGCTTTCTCCGTCTCTAGCTCCCCAACCTCTTAATTTGTATTCAACCTGTGTATTCTTCCTTAACTCCACTCACTGCCTCAATAATTGTATCCATCAGTAAGCGGACACTCCCAAATATATATCTCATTCTGGACTTTTTTCCTGATCTCCAGACTGGCGTTTCTTCAGCAAGACCTGACTAATGTTCAGTTGCCTAAAAATGTACTACTTTTTTCTGCATTTTGAATGGCAGTATAGCTAATGTACTAGTTAATGATTGTTATCTCTCAGCATTTTGAAATTATTCTGCCAACTTCCCATGTTTATGATTGCTGTTGGTAAGTCTGCTTACAAATGCCATTGCTGTTCTTTTGTACACAGTCTTTTCTTCCATTTCATGATTCTCTCTGCCTTTGCTCTTCTGTGATTTCACTGCAATGTGCCTAAGTTAGGATTTTTTTAATTCCCCCTGCTCAGAACAATGTACTCAAATGTGTTATTTTTCCCCCTCCTTCTCAGGATTTCTCCTGCCTCTATCTGAAGATTTATGTCTTTAATCGGATCTGAAAAATTCCCAGCTCTTTGAATCCCCAACTCTCCCATGTCCTCCCTCTCTGGAACATATTGTATATGTTTGTTCTAGCTTTATGTCTCTTAACCTTTCACATTTCCTATTTCTACCGCCTATATTCTGAGCAATTCCTCAAACCTGTCTTTAAGTCCACTTATATTTTCTTGGCCAAATTTAATCTGCTGTGTTAGCCCATTTGTTAAAGTTCGGTGTCTGTATTTTTCATTTCTAGAAGTTTTATCTATTTCAACTTTTCTTGTTCTTTTTTCAAAAGGTGTGATTCTTTTGTCTTAATCATTTTTAATTAATGTATTCAATAGTCTGGTCTTTATCTTTCTGTTGTCTGCACTTCTTAGAGGCTAATACTATTATTGGTTATATCTATGACTTTTACTCAGGGTTAAAAGCTTCCTTGTGTATTGGTGAGTCTAGATTGTGAATTTCTGTTTGATAAGACTCTATCTGTAAGAATTCTGTATGGTCTAGTTTGAGGCTTTGTAACCTCCACAGGGATTTTGTGATTGCTTTGGCCAAACAATTTATATGTTAATTCTCCTGTTCGGGATTCCCAGGCCATAGGCTAACATAAATCTGACTCCCACAAATATATGAATGACAGGGACCGATGATATCTGAGTTTTCAGGAACATGGGCTTTTCTTTCCTACACTCAAATTCCAACCCAAGGTGGTCACCCTTTCCTGTGACTTTCCTTTTCCAGCTAGTGGATTGTTTTCTTTTAGTTTCCATAGTTTGGTCTTCAAGATTTCCAGTTATGTGAAAGGGAGTCTCACTTCTAACTCCTCACATGTAGAGGGGTTAAACAAGTCCAAGTGTCTTCTCATGTGCTAACAAGTCAGGTCTTCATGCCTGGAACATAGTTTTCTTACTTCTTTCAAAGTCAGCTATAAAGTTAAACAAATGTCCTATTTTACCCAAGATTTGTGTTTGTAGTAGGAAGTGTTCGGGTTACCTCATCTATTACATTGTCGAGAGCCGAAGTCATTTTTAACTTGATATATTATTCACAATTGCAGAAAAAATGTTGTGCAGTCTCAGAGTCTGGGAAATATCTTCCAGTTGGAAAGCCAAGAACTCTTTCTCCAGCCCCTCCAAGTCAGACTGCTGAATCTCTAACTTCCTTGGAACAGAAAGATGTCCGTCCGAAGATGAAAACTAGGAACAGGTTTCCTCTTCTTCCCGAAACGTCGACAAAGCTAGCACGAAGCAGCACAAACAAAACCTTGGATTTACCTTGGAAGTCTCAGCACAACCCTGGGGCCACCTATCCTGCAGCAGACGAGGCAGCCTATGATACCCTGAGAAGATGTGCTCAGTGTGGTATCCTACTCCCCCTGCCAACCTTAAATCAACACCAGGTACACCCAGCTGTACCCAGCTGACCCCTCCTGGCCTGGCTGCCCACAGCTGAGCAGTGTGTAATGAAATCTAAGAGCTGCAGGATATGCCCAGTCACTGCCCCTGGAAAGACCCTTCTCTCTCCTCCTTCTCTGGGTGCCCAAGTCCTCTCTTTCACGGCACTTACCCCCTGGCTTATTTGCATACTCTCAGAGACTAGGTCACCTCTGAAGTGCACCCAGCTCTTTCATCTCTCAGCTCCTGCTCCTAGCACAGGGCTGACACAGCAAGTTCTCTGAAACTGCAGAGTAAATGAATGAGGCAGCGGCCATGATGTCACCTCTCTCATGGTAGAAAGAAGGCTGAGCGATCTAGAGATCAGAATCTTGGTCAAGGCCCCAAGTCCTTTGGTGGTTGGCTCTAGGAGATGAGGGTTGACAGCCCATTTTCCTCAATATCCTGATTTTTACATCCTAGATGATTTTCTAGCAATAACAAGTAGTAGTATTAAAGGTAGTAAGCTCTTAGGAGACAATTATAATGCAAAACTCTTTACAAGTGGTTCATGCTCATTATAAACAAGAGGCAGTTTTTTTAAAGATTTGTTTATTTATGCATACAAGAACTGGGGTAGAGGCCAGGTGTGTGTTGAGGGTGGTGAGAGGATTCATCAGAGACAGAGTGGTGAATAGAACAGGCAGATGTACTGAAACACTGCTGAAGGGAACAGTGGGTGAGAAAGGAGAGGTCTGCTGTGCCATATGGGTCCCCTCCCTGGCCAGGAATCGAAATCATGCTACAGTGGCTGCAGATGCTTCATAGTGCTGGAACTTAACCCCTTGCGCCACCAGGGAGGGCCCAAGGCAGATATTTTTCCTATTTTATAGTTGAGGAAACAGAACAGAAAGACTGATTGGCATCCCTAGGATTATATAATCAGAGAATAACAGAATCCAGCCTGCAGTCCCACGTGTATGTGGTTCTAAAACTGGCGCTCTTAAATTCCAGCCTGTGTGCCTCTTTCGCTTAAAAAAAAAAAAGAGAGTTTTCATTATCTGATGTTTTTCAAAATACAGAAGTATTAAATTGTGTTATAATCAGTTGATGTTATACCATACAAATAAATATGAAGGCAAGACTAATCCTCCCCCATTCCCACCCCGCCCCATGTCTCCTCCATGCCCTGAGATAGCAGGTGCAGAGATGATGCTTGTACTTCAAAGATTTATGTGCTTCAAACACTGTTTTGCTTTCTCCATGTATCATCTTACTATACACCTTAAGCTGTCATTGCCTTTTCCAATTAACCTATGATGCGCACTCCTTACATAAAGGTAGACCTAGATCTTTTTCTCTAACTTCTTTAGACATCTCTATGTGCCCATAAGAATATATTTTTACAAAGATGGGTGAATTTCAGGCTTGCAGGGGTGTGATTAGTCTCATATTCTCTTGCCTCCCACAATTTGTTTCATACTTTCCTCCATCCTGATATAATAGGGTTGCCAATTGAGCAAAAAAATATATGATTTGGGGCAAAAATAACTACAAAATAATTGCATGGGACATACTGATGCTAAAAAAAATTTTGTTTCTCTAAAATTAACTGGGCATCCTATATTTTATCTGGCAACCCTATTATATAACCACATACAAACATATCCATTTGGAGTCCAATTATACACACTTCTTTGCATTTTAATGTTATGATTCAGCAATATCCAGGACATTCTTCCAAGTCAAATGATATGGGTTTTGTTTTTTTTTAATGGTGTGGATGTCCTCTATTCTGTTCACTCGCCTCCTTCCCCTCCCCACACCCCCTTCCCTTGCTGCTAGAGCTCTATCAAATATTGTCCCAAGCCCCTTCTGGTTTGGTGTCCCCATTCTACCTGTGGCACAGGCTTATGTTCCCAATACTGGAACAGCAATAACCAAAGATGTCCCAGGAACTGCCACTTCCCACTTTAAACACATGAAACTTTTTTTATCTCTACTTCTGTAGGAAAAATGCTGGTGGCTAGCTTCATTGAAGGAAAGCATATGAGAACTTCCAGCTAGATTTGGAAAAGTAAAGGTACTGCAGATTCAAGATTTTGTTTTTACACTGTTTTTCATGCTTATTTTCTGTGATGGTCTTTACTCCTGAAAAGAGATGTGTTTGTTCCTTGGGTTTCTTTCTTGTAGAAGAAAAGGTTTGTTTTCGTTTTTAAATATTTGATTATTTATGCATAAAAGAACTAGGGTACAGGCCAGAGGTGGGGGAAGGGAGGGGTGCGCGGTGAGAGGAGTCATTAGAGACAGTGGGGAGCAGAACAGGCAGATAGAATGAAACACACTGCTGAGGGGAGCAGCACAGAGACAGGAGAGGACTGCTGTGCCATGTGGGTCAGCTCCCTGGCTGGGAATAGAACTCATGCAGCAGTGGCTGCAAATAGCTTGTTAGTGCTGAGCCCTAACCCCTTGTGCCACCAGGGAGACCTCTAGAAGAAAAGGTTTTGATTTAAATAAGTATGTTCCTTCTTTTGGACAGAGATGCAGATTTGTCCAAGATCTACAGATAAACAAGGGAGAGAAAAACAGGTTCCTGCAATTCTGCCCCCAGAATCCTGATCCTTCATCTAAGCGGTACCACCTTCCTGCCATCTTGGGGAACCCAATTTTATCCCTGAACAAATAAAAAACCCCTCCCTGAAGACTTGTGTCTCGTTCTCCCTTTGTGTTCAGATCTCTGTCTGGCTTCCCAGCTGAGGCAGTTCACAGGGAAAGGGGAGAAGCAGAAAAGGAGAAGTGGGGGGTGGGAGGGAGAACTGAAACTTAAGGCAGCCAGGACAAGCGAAGCCCAAAGGGATGCCTTTGTTTTTTTTTGTTTGTTTGTTTTTTTGTTTTTTTTTTATTTTTTTAAAATATTTTAAAATTTACATATACTTGCCATTAATTGTAATCCCCATGTATTCCCCATCACCATCTCACTAGTGCACCATCACCTCAGTCC